>JAQFVV010000436.1:0-590477 GCA_028023455.1 Epiperipatus broadwayi | reverse complement strand
TTTTTAATAGCATTATTTTCACTTCCAGATGAACTAATTTTAATAACCATTTTGTCCTTTGTTTCATGAAACAAAGACCTAATTTTTTGTTTTATTATTATTCTAATAGAAATAGAATCTCTTGTATTATATTTCAGGGTTACTATCCAAAACTGTAACTTCCGTTTTAACAATATGTAAAGTCATTGTGATAAATTGTGCCAATTATTTGGAAGTAGAAATATAAAAAATAGAAATACATAATATCATTATAATAATTAATCACTTTTTTGTATTTCATTAATTCTATTGAACATATTAATTATTCATATTCGGTATGATCTGGCCCAATTGTAGAGCAGAGACCCAAGAGTAAAATATTCCTAGATTAAATCTTATGATTAACTTAAAAAATTAAAGAAGCCTCAGTTTGATTAATTGAATGGAAATATAGTGTTGTACTACTATTTGGACACTCAAAAGTCACATCTGTATGAATATAAATATTTATTAAAATTTACAACTGGTTTATAGAGCTTTTTAACATTAATGCTATTTTGTGTTTTCCTGAAAGTTTATGATGATGGTGTTTTAGTTGTATTTATACGTTGGATTATTTCCATCATCTAATATGATCACTGGATGTCTTTAAAAAAATGTAACTTTATTTAAATATTCCCAATACATTCAACTGTTAGTAATAGCATACAGGTTAGTGTATGCACAACATTTCAAGAGGTATTATTCTCCCCCCTTCTTCAGATGTTGCCAGCCTGCCTTTGACAGGATGACTGTTGGTTAGAGAAATACCTTAAAATTCAATACTCAAGAATCCAAGGGTCCAAGTTCGAATCCCATGCTAGTAGTGTCACTGGTCAGGCCAGAAACACCTGAAAAAGAAGGGAGAATAATACCTCTTAAAATGTTGTGCATATACTAACCTGGGTACTATTACTAACAGTTGAATGTATTTAGAATATTTAAATAAAGTTACATTTTTCTAAAGACATTCAATACTCATATTAGATGGTGGAAATAATCCAACATATAAATACAATTAATGTTATCTGTGTAACTTTCAGCTGGTTTGGAAAATCCCAGATGTTAAAAATCAGAAACCAGTTGCTGTTTTTGTAGTTCTAAGGCACTTTCTATTTTAGAAAAAAGAGAAGTATATAATTCATATGTTTATACAGTTTAATTTTAATGATTATAACTTTTTTTTAGATATTTTTGGTTAATTTATCACATGACTTAATTATGTGTTTGAATATTGAATACATTTTCCCCTAGTCAAAAAGCATATAGTAATTCATGTTAATAATGCAGTATCTAGATAAGACTCCAAAAAAAAAAAAAAAGTGATTTAAAAAACCGATATGAAAATTTAGTCACATAGTATATAAAATTAATGAAATAAAACATCAAATTTTATTATTTGCAATATTTAAAACATCTATTCTTATTTGCCAACATTTCACTGGTTATATGTATTGTGATATTTGTCTCCACACTAATTTTTTTAATGCCCACTTAAGAGTTTCATAAACTCAATAGAAAGTTACTAATCGATGGCACTTCTTATTCCCAGTAAAAGTGACTGGTCAACATTTTGGAGAAAATAAGTCTGCTTGATTGGGATTTTAAATGTGTCAGAGAGAAGTATTGAATTGACAGATTAAGCTTTGGTAGTGATCTTCTGATCTTCAATACTAACCAAAAATATTTGATTATTGTAATTGGACTCCTAAATTTTATAATGCTTTTCTTGTCCCTTACAGTTTCCTTTGATTTAGATAGTTTTCGAGTTACTTCTTTTGCTTTTGTATTTGAATATTATTTTTCTAACTACCCTTTCTTTTTATATAAGCTTCTTGTCCAGTAAATAGCAATTTTAAGACTTCTTAATTGTACTTCAAGTATTTCTCTATTCTGCATACTTGCAATTTTTAACAGAAATCAGTCATCAAGTAGAGATTACAATATAGCACTGATCTGAGTATAGAGGAATAATCATATTGGTAGTAGTAAACAGAAATAAACTAAATAAACATTTACTTCAAATAGCTGTCTAATCAGTGATGTTGATGAAAGATAGCTACTTATTAAGAAGGTTAACTGACAAATTATTTGGACTTCTGTGTTTGTGTTGTTAGAGATTCTTGACCATCTGATTAGGAATACTTCATTAGTAAGGCAGAGGATTAAAGTAGAAGAGTAGTAATACTTTCTGCTAGAATGTAGGGATGGAAGCAAGTAAGATCAAAATTTAATATTAAATAGATCATATGAATCAGTAGTTTTAATGATAGTATCTTAAGTTTAATGAATATATTCATTATTAGTTGACTAAATTTAACTTCAAAATTATTAGCTTTTTATTTGGTTGTTTCTGCAGTGTCTTCAGCTGTAGCTGAACGATCGCAAATATAAATACTTAATTTAAAATAAGAACTACCGACTTATTTACACTAGATCTTTATTGGTTACATAATAATTCACACTAAACAACAGTTATGGGTAATTGGTTAACATATATATCTATATACATAATCTGACTGCATTACAATTCAAACCCCCCTTTCTGTCTACAGTAATACAAAAATGCACAGTACCTTGACTAGGTGACGAAAATAAACCCTCGTAAAAAAGTCACTTAGGGTGTTTAAAAATTATATTAAGACCAGTGCGGTCTGCTTCTACCCTAATCGGCCGGATTCATCTACAGGCGCCGAGAACCTGGGATCACAGTCCGTAGTGGCAGCACTTGTGGAGAACCAAATGACAAAAGGGTGATATTTATTTCTCCTTCTCTTTTATACTCCCACGTTTGAAAATCCCACTCTAGTCACTTCTTTTCTGGAGTATTAATACATCTTTTTCGCATGTGTGCAGTCGGCTTCATTTGGTTATTAATTCCCTTGATAATCCAATCTGTTAAACAACGCATCTTTATTTAGTTAATGCAGCCTGATCTAATTACTTTTATTTTCACTTAATTAAATGTGTGCCTCTATTTACATATGTATACAACAGTTTCATTAAGGTTAAATATAATAAATTTTTAAAAAATCTGCCAAATATCTAAAATTCTGTATAACATAATATCAGTCATTATTTTTTGAAACTCTGATTACAAAAGTGATTACATACACAATGTATATATAACTATGTTGATATAAGAAGGAAGATTTGTGTAATTAAGGTATTATTTATAAATATGTATTTTGTTGTAGATCATTGAAAATGACTGTAATGATATAAAAACAGTTGAAACGTTGGAAATTGTCTGATATAAATAATTATGTGTTCATCGTTAATATAAAAGAATAAAATTTTTGGAAAAAAAAAGGATTGTGCATTTATTGCTAATATCTTTCCTATATATCAGTTTTGGATTACGTGCATATAACCATGGGTAATTTTTATTATTATTAATCAAACTATTTTAGCAAACTGCTTTTTGTTATTTAAAGTGAAATTTAGTGTTAGTACCATTCTTATTTAAGTCTTGTCTAATTTCCAATGTGTACATAGCTGTTTTAGTGAGAATGCTTGTGCTCTGGGCTGAAAATATGTTGGAATGTTAATGGAGAATGAATTAAGATGTTTTCTATTATGGAAGTGATACTTAAGGAATGTATCTGTTATATTCTGAATACAAAGTTACCAGATGATAAAGTTCTTAAATTCAACCCTAACATAGATGATTGTAAATTGATTGGAAAATATAACTCATGTTTTTTTTTTAGAATTCTTCTATATGATCTTAATAAAATAGGATTAGGTGTTGGGTCATTATCATCATCCTAATCATTAATTGAGAAAATTCATATTATATAAGTGAAAAAATTAATATATAAATTAATTATTATTGAAGAATGATTACTTACAAACTACTCTAATACATAAATAAGGTTTAAATTGTGATTGGGAATTTAGTATATATAAAAGTTATACACTTATAGACCTTATTTCTTCAGATCTTTCACTACTTTTTAAACTTTTCTCTTGCTACATAAATGCTTATAATTTCAAATTTCTTTCACCATTAATAAATATGTAAGAGTTAATATGCTTGACACATATAGTGAAATTAAAATTCTTTAGTTGAAATAATTATTACTGTAATATAAATATTGTACTGGTATGTGGCAAGTCTAAATAAAATATGAGTTTCTAGAGCTTTCTATTGTAAATATGAGTAACCAATGGAGTCAGATGGTATTGCCAATCAAATCTGAAAGTTAGTTTTTAATTATTGTTTTTTCCACTGGAGAGTATATACACATGCAATCCAGTGTTACTCTCTAATCAAGTACATAAGTCAAAACTAACCAACTCTTTTATCTGGATTCCATTGATTATTAATAACTTGCAACAGATGGCTCTACAGTAGAGTGATTGAATGATTATAAGATTTTGATCAATATATAAATATAGGCTAAGTCTATATAAATAAAATATAACATTTGTCATCAATACACAAAATAATGAAAGCAGTTCAAGGAGATTTTGTAAATATTTCTTATTTTGAGGTCATTGATCCTAATTTTTATGAAAGATAAGTAACATCACATGACCATTGATTACTCTAGCTTGCTGTGTGTGGCAATATATATAGTGAGTTTTGCCTGTTTTAAAAGATAAGTAACCTTACACACCAATTATTAATCGAAGTATTACATATTTATTATAAACATGCTAAAGAAAATTCCAGATAGAGAGTCCAAATGCCTAAACTTATGCATAACAATATTATACATCAATTAAATACTCTATTCAAAAAATGAAAAAGATTGTTTAACTTATTTTTTTTTTTGTACTGACGTCAACAACATTTCACACCGACCTAAAATAATAAGCTGCCAAATTAGCATTTCTCAAGATTTAATTTAAAACAATTACATATAAGGATAATATTTAATACCTTCAGTTCTTGATAAATGGTTACATGTTTCACTTCAGCCATTCTATGACTTTGTATAACATAATCCCAACCAGCAAAAATCTTGTTGCTATAGTGATGACCCTTTTTACCGATGATATCAGATGAGCCTTCTTTTAAGCCTTTGGCAGATCTATGTATATATAAAAAAAATAAATAGCAATAAATAAATAATGACAAAAATAAATTCAGAAAAAATAATTTTATCAATTATTGTTTATAGACAAATTCCTTGTTCAAATAACTTTCTGTGAGATTTATTACAAATCTTTAAATAATTATAGCAAACTTTTTTAAATGCTTTCACTTTCCTATTACATATCTATAATATTTTGTTCAAAGATATCCTTCACTACTTATAATTTCTTTCAAACATTGTTTGACAACTTCTATGAGCCAATAAGTTTTAGATGGTTCGGTATTAGCTTCAAATGTTATGTATACAAATCTCTTTACAATATCTAATTTCATTGGGTTTTCTCTCTGGTAAAAGCCTTTATCTAACCATTTTAAGACATAATATATTCCATCATTTGATATACCTAGATATGAAAATAAAGTAGAGGACAATTAAAGTTATCGTGAATTATTATTTTGCATTCTCATAACAATAATAATAGATAAATATAGAGGATTTGAACTCAGACTTTCAAGCATCCACACTATCTCATACAACTGATATACATGACCACACATGTGCAGAAAAGATAAATAATCACCAATATATGTATTTTATGCTAAACCACCACTCATCAGTTGGTCATCTCCCACACATATATATAATCAGTACTCAGTTTTATATTAAGATAGCAAATCTTCACACTTTAATAGACAGGCTTCAATCTACTCCAACCTCCAACTTTTCAGCCATCCATATCATTGAAAATCTGATGATGGAAAGCCCAAAACCCATGCTGATGCCAACATTATCGCCATGCCTATGTTGACCTGAAGTCACTCTGACCCCTCATGTATAGAATCTTATCAATTTAAATACACAGAAGAGAGAAGAACAGGATACAAGTTTCATATGTAAATATTTCTTAACAATGCTATGTAAGATTCTGAAAATGTGATGACAAGATCATAAACCCATATATTACTTTCTCTAGCTTGCTGGTTATAATACTAATCTATTACTGTAAAAGCATATTTTTGTTGGGCCAGGAACGGGAAGTAGTGAACAGTAACAAATTTCCTTTAAAAAGGTACACCTGGGTCTCGTTTTACGCGACAAATAGGTTCCTCAGAAAACACGTGCAAACGAAATCGCGCAAAAATAGACGTAACTTACATTGAAAAAGGGGGGATGCGGTCTGTGATTTTTCAAAATTCGCGTAAAAGCAAAGCACCAACATAAAATCACTTTAAAATTTGCACAAAAAAAAATAAAGAAATAAGATATGACTAATAAAAAATTTCAAATTTGAAAAAAATTGATACAAGACAAACTTTTTAAACTATTTTTTAACTATAATATTTAACCTTTTAACCGCTAATTATATTATTGGTTGTATGAGGTAAAAATCAAATCTTTTAATTGGCCAAGACAAAGCCTATTGTTAAAACATATTCGCCTATAATATTAAATTCAACTCAGATACGTTTATAAAAAGTATATTACTAATTTTTCAGGTTATGAAGAGAACGAAAGTTCTTTCAAAAATAAATTGCTATTTATTTATTCTAAAATATTCAATTTCGGCAACATAAAAGCTATAATATAAACAAAAAGGTCGACTTTTACGTTATAGAAAAGTAAATATTTCTTTTTATTAAATCTTTAATATTTTTACTAAAATCTTCAATATTTTTTGAAAATAATTTTGTGTTTTTAGTATTCTCTCTGAAAATCATTTGTAATTACTGAATATATACTTAATATTCTTTAAAATTATATTCGAAATGAAAATCTCAGTGTTTTTCTTTATTTTCTTTGATCAGGCAGTTTCTTTGTTCTTTCCAGCCAATCAGAATGTCTTTTTCGGCTGAGAGCTCACTAACAACCAATTACAACCGATGTTCTTTCTTTGTTTAGGTTTAAATGCATTTTTTTTTATTTTTTACTTGTAAAATAATTCGGAAGAGGGCACCATCTTACAGAACTTTTAAAAACCTATTCAAAACCTATCAAACGAATATTTTAGCATAAGAACTGGCAGAGTTAGAGTGATGTCAGATGTCTACGAGGAGCTTCATAAGAGGCGGGAAAAGGGTTAATTTTATTCAAAACAATATGTATTTTTATGCATACATTTTTTATACACGTTTTAATTATTATCGCTATTTACCACTAAACAAGTTCGTTTGCAAACTGGTTTTTGATTCTTCACAAGAGGAAATACAACTAGCACTAACTTCACTCTCATGTTGTGTTGTTTTCTGGTGACAACATAATTAATCTTTGAGATGATGATTTTATTAATTGTTTATGAACACGATTTCCAGACATACAACTATTTAGCTCTCGTTGGAATTTAAGAGCACGTTCGTGATTAGTGTCATTTATAAGAAAATAATTTGCCAACTGATTAGAAAGTTGAAGACCTTCTCGAATCATTTTTGCAGTGAAAAAAACAGGTTCCACTTCTGTTTCATTATCTTTTTCTACATTTTCTTCTGTATCTAAACTTTTATTTTTGTCTTTAATTTTTTAATTTTCAATTCTGTTTAAAAATCAAATTTTGTTTCACTGCGATTACTCACCTTTTAAAAATAAACTTGCATACACTAAATGATTAATAATTGATTACGTTCTTTTTAAAAAGCAAAAACAGAATGTGATTTAAAGTGCAAAATTAACACACACAATGTTCAAACAAATTTACATTATAATCTTGTAAAATTTAATGTGTGTATACATAAAATGTCGAAATCATAATTTTAATTTCATTATTGCATAAAATCTTACTATTATAAAGCACTGAAAATATTGAAATTACTAAGATGAAAATCGAATTCCAATAATGTGCCATTACTTTCAATAAATGTAAGTGCGCGAAATTTATTATTTAAAGTAATAGCGCATTATCGGAGTTCGACTTCCGGTGAAACACGAATCGCGTAACTTCAAAATCGTGTTAAATAAGTCCGTGTAAAAAGAGACCCAGGTGTATTTTAAGATGAACTTGATCACAGTTTTAATAGGAGAGATAGATCTTGTTCACAGTATAAAGATTATCTCAAAGATGTTCTAAAGAGGTGCAGTACTGATTCCTTTGTAGAAAGTGGCTAAGTTTATAGAAAGTGGCTAAGTTTAGAAAACAATAGTAAGCAATAGTCTAAAAGATTGTGAAGATTCTCAGGCAGAAAAGTTTGCTGCAAATGTTAAATAGACTAAATGACAAGTTGGTGACATATTTCTCCAATAGCTTTTTGTAGATAGTGAAGAAGCAGTATTCACCAGAACAACGGAGTAATGAATGTTTTCCTACATTTCACTTTTTAGCTAAGAATAGCTAGATACCAATTTACCGACCAATATTAAATAGTTATCTATGTTGATAATATTAGAATGTTAAAGGTTTTAGAAAAGATATTCTTCATCAATATCAAGCACTGTGACTTGTCTAGATCACATAATCCATACAAGATAAGGAGAACCTGTGAAGGATATAAGCTTGAGATAAGAACACCTTAGACAAATATAATGCACACACACATATGTAAATATTGATTATTAAAAAATCTTAAATTTTAAACTATATTTTTTAAAATAAATGATATGAATGAAATAGTATATTAATGATTAAAATGCATTGAATAGTGTAAAAGACAGGATTCAAACACTCAGTAAATTTATTTTAACATGCAGACATTATTTTTAAATTCACCATGATTTCTATATTTTAGCTTTATCTAATTCCTCAAACTGCCTGCTGATGATAATAGAAATAATCAGTATTTGAAACAAAGTCAATGAAATAGAAAGCACCAAAAAATTTCAGATAGAGAAAATGTTTAATTTAGCTAAAAGGATTTCTAGGCATATCCTTATTATGCATAGAAATTGTTAACTTTCTTTAAGAAAAAAATCGTTCTATTTTACTTTGCCCTTGCAGTTAAATGATACTGATTACAATAATTTCTAACATCGGATTTAATAACATATATATAAAAACAGATTTGTGAAATATTTTTTCATTTAAATTTAAGCATGCAAATTATATTAATGAGATTGATATATAAATTGACAAATTAGCTATTGACATTTTAGTAGTTTGTTAGTAATGCTCATATAATTTATTTTAATTGAAAACACAAATTTTATTTAATAATTTATTTTATGAATTTTTTCTACAGTACAGGTTTTTTCATACCTGCACTCCAATATATAATATATAGGGGGTTGGGACTAAAATTTTCACACGACCCTCAACTATCCACGCTATCTCATACTGCTGACACACTTGTTCACATACGTGTTGAAGAGATAAATAATCACCAATATACGTATGTTGTGCTAAACTAGCACTCATCAGTTGGTTCATATTATCATCTCCACACATATATACAATCAATGCTCAGCTTATATTAAGATAGCTAATCTTCATACTTTAATGGGACAGGCTTCAATCCACTTCACAACTCTTCAGCCATCCATTTCATTAAAAATCTGATGATGGAATGCTCAAAGCCCACATTGATGCCAACCTTCTCATCCTACCCATGTAATAATTTAATGAGTTTATTCACTCATAATGTATATGTCAATTAATAGTAATTAATAGTTCAACTGATGAGTGGCTAGTTGAAACAGCAATAGATAATCTTGATCACAGAACAGCTCATACATCAATAAATTAAATACAGTAAACAGATAGAGCTAAACTCTATTTCTATGATTTACTAAAAAATTTTATTTTAATAACCAGTAGCTTCTAGCCACGGTAATCATTTAATACCAAAATTTTCAGATGGTCACTGACTAATTCTAGTAAGCATCTTACTGCTCATTCCTTCCTTGAGTCAGTCTAATTAGAATTGACTGGAGTTTCTTTTCTATTGCTATAGCTGGTCTGCAATTCCATTATGAGTTTTCAACTTACTCTTTGCGTTACACTTTTTCATTTTACTTTTTTTCTCGCTCTCCCATTAGTTGTTCTGCAGGCATTATTAATACTTCTGCTAATTTGCATATTGTTAGAGATTAATGCCATGCAAATTAGAATGTCTGCTTCTACTTTCTGCATATACTTATTTCTAGAGTGATTCAGCATTGCCTGTATTATACAGCTTTATACACACAACACACATGTAATTTTCAGATAAACAGCTATTTGAAAGGTTGTAAAAATGACTATTTATTATTTTACTTTCAAACATTTAATCTTGAATAATATGTATGAAGTTTAGTTAAATTTCTTGGCAGGGCTTTAATTCCAATCTATTATCTGTCATTGATAGCATATATAGTCTATTTAAAATCAGAGACAGATAGAGTGGAATCCATTTTCTATCCATAATGTTGTCTAGATAAACAAGCTTAATGTTGTCTAGATAATGGATTGCTGAAATATTTATTAGTTTAAGTTAAAAGTAAGGGTTGTGGTGATGTATTACATATATTACCATTGCCAAGCATCATTTTACTGCAGTTTAAACTAGTTTTACAGTTGTTGTTTTTTATAGTTCATCTTCTCCATATCATTTTAGAAAGTTTTTTTTTGTTCCATTCATCAATCCATTCATGGTGTCTTTTGAAGAGTTTTACATCTTTTTGTGATCCAGTTTAAGATTTCAATTGCCCATTTCTTATCTTCTCTTCTAAAGATATGTTCTGCTCAACTTTAATTTCTTTTAATAATATTAGTAATATCTGTTTTTATCTCTTGTTATTATACCCATTATGTGTCCATAGTTCATTAGATGGTCTAAATTCTCTGTATTGCAGCATCCAAATATAATATCCATAAGTAAGAACTGGTAAAATACATATATGTATATTTCCTTTTAATATTGTTATTTCTACTAAAAGTACTTCATCCAAGTTTAATTCTCTGATTGATTTCATCCACTTTATATTATGACATTAATAATCTGATCAAGATATTTATAGTTGTTAATCTCTATTTCATTACTATAAAAACTTAATATGAGTAGAGATCATTCAACATCATTTGTCTTTTTTAGCATTTATCTTTGGTCATAAGTTCTTGCTGTCATCAGACGAATCTTGTAACATTTACTAATGGTCTGAAATATTATTCACAAAAACAATCACATTACCTGAAAAATCTAGTTAAATAAATTCCACTTATTTTTATTCCCTTGACTTTCTATTTTAATTCACAAAATATTTCCTATAAAGCTGTTATACAAATGTAGGAGAAGTGGATCATTCTGCCATATTCTTTTATTAATGTTATTCTTCATACAAATCTAATCATTGTTGTTGCATTCTGGTAAATATTTTAAAAATATCATGATAATATCCAGGGCTTACATCTTGATGTTTCAGGCTTTAATCATTGTCAAAATGTATACTGAAACAAATATCCTTTAACAATCTATAATTTCAAAGCATGATGGCAACTCACTCTCATTGCTCCTTTCTATAACTTCTCTTAACATTTGTATGTGATTCACTGTGATAAAAAACATTTTAAAATTCAGTTTATTTGATTTGTTTAAAATTTGCTGTAGCTGAGTTGTAATGATCTTAGTAAAAATCTGGTGCAAGTCAACACCCTTATTCCAATTTCTACCTTTCTAAAATGACAATATCATTTCTGCATTTTTACAATCATCTGATCTGGTATATATTCATTATTTAGATATTTGGTATATTGGTTTGCTAATAATTTCTCTATTTCTTCACTTGCTTCTTTTAAGATATCATAATAATTCCATTATTTCCTGAAGCTTTTCTCTTCATCATAGATTTAATTGTATGCTTTATCTCCTCATTGAAAATACATAGCATTTCAAAAAATATTGCCATATCCTTCTTTTTTTAGTAATAGTATCAGCTTTCTTCTTTTAAACTATATATATATATATGTATGACTGAAAAATCGTCATAATGTAGAAAATAGTTATGATGTAATACATATAAATTATTTACATAACAAGCCTGTTTTTGCATAAAGTTAGATGATTCACAAACCACATTACATGCAATTGTCTTAACAACAGATTTAAGGTTTCTGGTATAGATAAATATAAATCTACTATCATGTAATTAATATATATTGTTAAAAGGAGATTGTCATGACAGCAGTTTGAAATTGTTGACTGCTATTGATATTGTCTAAGAATTCACTGGCTTTTAATGATATACATTGTAATGCTACAAGAAAATAAAGGGGTCGAATGTGTATGATGGTCACCAGTACATGATCATAAATGGCCCAAAATTGGATCACCATTTGTAACACTATGAAAAAATAAGTGGGTTGTATGACCACTCCATGATTGGGTAGCCATTTCTAACTTTACAGAAAATCAGGGTTTAAACCATCAAGGATCTGAGGAATTGTCTGTTTATCCTTAAGTAAAAAAAAGAATATAACATTTTAATATCAAAGGGATAAGCATGATAGATCACTGTAAGAGATGAGCACAGTTAACTAACTGCAGTAACTATCAGTATTATTAACCATAAATTCACCAGCATTATAAATCAGAATAAGCAATACTCATCCATCATCATGAATGATTACCAATAAAAATAACTTAATAGTCAATCTGGGGACTGGATTTAAAATGGGTCTACTATAGACCAGGCTACTTATTAAACCCTTGCCAGCTTGGGGAGATCATTGAAACCATGAGTTGGATGCAATGCTAATTCATAAGAATACAACAAACAAAAAATAATACTGGGATACTAAAAACATGCTGATCATTATCAATGCTCTGGTCACTTAGTACTATTAAGGTATATACTCTTAATCTTTTCCTTTACTTTCTTTGCATTTCTTCATATATTTATATATATTGCTTATAATAATTTCTTTCATATACACTTTAATGCAAAAAAAAAAATTTAATAAAACTTTATTTTCCTGAGTTTCGACTGTCCAGCAGTCTTCATTAGAGCTTTTCAAACTTTCCTTGCAAAGAGAAAATATGAGAAAGCTTTGATGAAGACTGCTGGACAGTCAAAACTGTCAGGAAAATAAAGTTTTATTAAAAAAAAATTTTTGCATTAAAATGTATATAAAAGACGTTGGCCAACTATAACCTTTAATTTCTAATAGAAACTAGACACATTAAAATGTAGTGCATGGATATTAAAGAATATACTCTTTGTGCCAATCCAGGATGATTATCATCATCATCAACTGGATACCCATCAACTAATTATATATACCTCTTATTCTATATAGCTGTTATGCATGAATCTAGCCCAGGAAGCAAGAACTCTATAATTTATTACTATGAGTAAGAGGGAAATAAATAAAGTAGCCTATCATAATAACTTTAAGAAAATCATGGGCTTCTCCTACTTATAAATAACTAGTTTTATTGGGATCATAAAAAAATTAAATTATAGAATATAAACTGTCATGATATAAGGTCACACACACTGCACTTCATAAAACAGGAATTGGATAGAATAAAAAAATTAAGACAAAATAATATATTTTTAAAACAATTATTTTTATCTAATTAATAACAACAAAAACACCTATTTAATAAATAAAAAATACATTTTTACAAAAATTACATTAACCATGATATAAGGTCACACACACTGCACTTCATAAAACAGGAATTGGATAGAATAAAAAAATTAAGACAAAATAATATATTTTTAAAACAATTATTTTTATCTAATTAATAACAACAAAAACACCTATTTAATAAATAAAAAATACATTTTTACAAAAATTACATTAACCAACCAATTAATTTTTATTCATGGATTAACTCTAAATTCATTAGGTTCTTTCTTTAAAAATTTTAAGAATTAATTAACAACATGTTCAGAATCAAAGATAACAATCTTTGATTCAGCTTAGCAAGAAATTTTTTTTTTTTTAACTTTACAACAGATTTTCTTTTTAAAAAAAATATTTCACCTTTGCCTCTGGGTTTTATATAAAAATATCTAACAATTTGAAACATTTTAATTTAGTGAATTAATTACTATTATCAATTCTTACACAACACACACAAAAAATATTATTACTTTTATAAACAACAAAAAAAAAATAGTGGGCACTCATAATAAAATAACATAGTAACTCCAGTCATCACTTTAGTGTGTATGGAGTTCTTCCCAGTTACAATTTCCAGTATTTTTTCAATTGAGCTTCTTGAATACTTCTTAGACATGTGCATAGTTAAGGTGTCCTTTTCCTGGTCTATAGCAATTCCAGGTAATCAAGAAATAGCAAATTTTGTTCATTGGATTTTCTTGATTTTCCAGATAAGACTGACACAGACAAACTTATCATGCTCTTAGTTGAGGGATAGATTACAGATTACCTTAGGTGTACTGTCTCTACATTTTTATTCCACTGAAGGTAGGTTACATGGAGAAAGGTTATGCCTAGCTTTTAGCTGAATCTAGCATATGATTTTCATTGTACAAAACATTTTTGTGCTAAACTCATAGTATGCTAAAAGCTTGATTAAAAAAACTTCTATTTTATAAAATATCTTGGTAAAGACTTCTGTTTCTTTCTTCTTTAACAGCTGGATTAAAACTTCATTGCTTTCTCTTCAATAGCTAAATTAGGAATTATTTCTTCTCCTACTATCTTTTTCAGCATCAGAAGAAAGACTTGACTATACTCTTTTCAACAGTTAAGTTAGCACTACCCTTTACCCAACATAAATTTTTTCTACAACAATATGCCCACAAGTCAATTATAATCTGTCTCTTACATGATAATTTTCATGACAACCAATTAGATAAAATTTTATGAATACATTTGTTCAGCCAAATCCCTCCTTAATCAGCCAAATCCCTCCTTAATCATAGATATTGAAAACAAGTCAAAAACTTCCAATTAATATAAAATTCTTGACATTCCTTTATAATTAAAAACCAAATTTTCTTCCATAAAAAACCAAAAACAAGATAATCAGTTAACTGTACTGATTTCATTTTTCTTTTTAATTAAAGAGAGATAAAATAAAAAGAAATCTTATTAATTAAAAATAAAATTTACAAAGTTATTAAAATCTTATTTTGTTTTTCCCTCTCTTTTATTTTATTTTTTTAAAAATACTCTTAAATATATTTAATCTTTGAGAAGAGGGAAGAACAAAATGAGTTAAATAACCCTTTAAAAATAGATCTAAGAAAATATTACTTTCCCTCAATAATTAAATATTTTATACTCAAACCTAAGGAACATGCTGCCAACTATCTAATTATTTTATTTTTCTTAGTGCAGCTATATAGCCAATTGGTTACAATACCCTAGTTATATATGGTGAGTGAAATTGAGTTTAACCTCTTTGTTGATATTTTAGTTTGATTCAGCCAATTTCATTTCATTACAACAAAAATTTATGTTAGTCATGCTTTGCTGTGTATTAACATTTTCCACAGATTTACAAGCTGGGATACAATTTATTAAGCCTGTGTGGGGTATTTGGTCAAAAGCAACTGTCTTATTTCTTGGGTCTATTGTTAGTCATGGTTTGCTGTACCTTAACATTTACACAGACTGAGATATTTCATTACTGGTAACAGTCTCATTTATTTGATCTATTGTTATTTTTGGATATGGGATGACTATTGGCCTAATATATGCATGTCTACTTCCAGAACGATGGTGGACAGACAACTGCATCACAGAGCATAAGTTTTATAGGCTCTACACCTATGACACAGTTCTGAACTTGGTAAACAATTCAGTATTTTACTGATAGAAAGCCCAGCTCTTTGGATGCTTATTTAGAAAAAGTTTAAACCTTAGATAGGTGTGGTGCAAATATCACCATCCACAATCAGCACTGAAAGTTTTCTAATATTTACCCTCAATTTCTTCAAAGTATCTTCTTTCCTCAGTTTCAGTTCTTTTTGTTTTTTTTGTTTCCTTGGTCAGAAGTGTAATTGCAACCTGCTTTAAGAAACTGAGGATCATGATCAATTCTCTGATAATACCTCTCTGTGTTGAGAGGTGATCTACTCCTGGTTTGTCTAATTATTTTTCTGCCAGGGGTTGAAGAACCATATCGTGATGAGTATATCCTTTGTGAATGATCCACTTTTGGATCTAATTATTCAGGTTCTGGTAGGACTATGAATATTACCAGTTGATCTCGACTTCCTCTTCCATGGTGGCACTTCATTTCTTCCATGCTGATAACAGGGTAGTGTTTTGATTTTCTGCTTCTCATATTGGATAGCATTCATATGTGGATTATTTTCTTCTCTGTATGCCAATTGTGTTGGAGGTTTAAATTCCTCTTCCTTTTCAGTATATGCAGTTTTTCTGCTGTCAAACACATTGCTCAATTGTACACATCTCAGTGCCAATTAACATCCTTTCAATATGGCTTGAAAATCTGCATCTTAATATTCTTATTATTTTAAAAAGAAATTATTTCACACTCAGCTGCCTACTATATATATACAATTTTAATGCACAAATCAGCGCATAACAGCAGAGCTACTTTAAATTAAATCACAATTTATTATAAACTTAATATAAATTATAATACATAATAAATAATGCCGGAGCGCTTTCAAGAGAACTTAGCTCTCATAATCATGGGTAACAAAGAGTAAGTGTAACAAGGTTGCTATGTGTAAATATATGCAGATATATGTAAATTAATTGAACTATATGCGTAAATCTAATTAACCCATTTCTTAGAAATTTTATAACACGCATCTTTCTTATTCATAGCCTTATCATCCATGGCAATAAAACATGCCTCCTTCACCTTTCTCTTAACATCATTTCTTTCCCTACAAACTATTCTTGGATTTTCAGGTTCACATGAATGACCAGTTAATTTCTGATGCATTGCGAATATTGAGTTGTAAGCTGGGTCTGCTTGGGCCTTGTTGTAAGAATATCTGTGCTGGGACAATCTTGTTGAGAGAGTTGCTTTCGTTTCTCCATAGTATGATGCCATGCAGTTATTTTCTGGGCATGAGATATTATAGACAGCCTGAGAAATGTTGTTGGGGTGTTACAATATCTTTTGCATTGTTGATAATTCTATTGGTATTAGGGTGTGTGTGAAAACATAGTTGAAATTCTCTATTAAACACTGAGTAAAGTTTTCTATGGGCATTTGCAAAGTATGGCAACAATATTCTATTTTTCTGCTGCTTAATTGCATTGTTATTTAATTTACTGTAAAATTGTCTAATTTTCCTATCAATGCTATTTTGTTTGAAATCGATATTTAATAAATCGTTTCTATATAAAATCAAATTTGCCCTTTTGTCTGCTTCAAATCTGCAAAGGTGCTCATTCCTATGTAAGAAAGACATCAATCCTGCAAATTTATGAATAGGTGGTGTGTTCGAAAGGGGTTGTATATGGCCTCTTTTTTCTATTGGTTTTACAATCATCTTATAATTGAGTTATTGATCTTCCCTTTGCACCTGAATATCCAAATATCTAGTTTTCTTGTCACAATCTTCCATTTCTATATTTAGCTTCAGATGAGTACACTCTTGTATGTCCAGCTTGATTTTGTCTATAATCTCTTCCGTAGCAGCAATAAAAAGGTCATCAACATACCTTGTATATACAATTAACTGAAGTGTTTGTTCATATTTAGGAATGATACTTTTTTCAAAATAATTAGGCACAATACTTGATATGATGCCACTCATGGGTAAGCCCATTGGCCATCCATCATTCATTTGGTACCATTATTGATTTTTTAAAGTGGTTAAATAACAACATTGTGGCAACATTTAACAACCAATGGTACCAAATGAATGATGGATGGCCAATGGGCTTACCCATGAGTGGCATCATATCAAGTATTGTGCTTAATTATTTTGAAAAAAGTATCATTCCTAAATATGATGGATGGCCAATGGGCTTACCCATGAGTGGCATCATATCAAGTATTGTGCTTAATTATTTTGAAAAAAGTATCATTCCTAAATATGAACAAACACTTCAGTTAATTGTATATACAAGGTATGTTGATGACCTTTTTATTGCTGCTACGGAAGAGATTATAGACAAAATCAAGCTGGACATACAAGAGTGTACTCATCTGAAGCTAAATACAGAAATGGAAGATTGTGACAAGAAAACTAGATATTTGGATATTCAAGTGCAAAGGGAAGGTCAACAACTCAATTATAAGATGATTGTAAAACCAATAGAAAAAAGAGGCCATATACAACCCCTTTCGAACACACCACCTATTCATAAATTCGCAGGATTGATGTCTTTCTTACATAGGAATGAGCACCTTTGCAGATTTGAAGCAGACAAAAGGGCAAATTTGATTTTATATAGAAATGATTTATTAAATATCGGTTTCAAACAAAATAGCATTGATAGGAAAATTAGACAATTTTACAGTAAATTAAATAACAATGCAATTAAGCAGCAGAAAAATAGAATATTGTTGCCATACTTTGCAAATGCCCATAGAAAACTTTACTCAGTGCTTAATAGAGAATGTCAACTATGTTTTCACACACCCCCTAATACCAATAGAATTATCAACAATGCAAAAGATATTGTAACACCCAACAACATTTCTCAGGCTGTCTATAATATCTCATGCCCAGAAAATAACTGCATGGCATCATACTATGGAGAAAGGAAAGCAACTCTCTCAACAAGATTGTCCCAGCACAGATATTCTTACAACAAGGCCCAAGCAGACCCAGCTTACAACTCAATATTCGCAATGCATCAGAAATTAACTGGTCACTCATGTGAACCTGAAAATCCAAGAATATTTTGTAGGGAAAGAAATGATGTTAAGAGAAAGGTGGAGGAGGCATGTTTTATTGCCATGGATGATAAGGCTATGAATAGGAAAGATGCATGTTATAAAATTTCTAAGAACTGGGTTAATTAGATTTACGCATATAGTTCAATTAATTTACATATATCTGCATATATTTACACATAGCAACCTTGTTATGCTTACTCTTTGTTATCCATGATTATGAGAGCTAAGTTCTCTTGAAAGCGCTCGGGCATTATTTATTATGTATTATAATTTATATTAAGTTTATAATAAATTGTGATTTAATTTAAAGAAGCTCTGCTGTTATGCACTGATTTGTGCATTAAAATTGTATATTCTTATTATTTGTAATTCTGAGAGATCTGCAGTGAGTGCTTTCAATTTGGCTACTTGCTTTCTAAAAAATAGTGTAGGGCCCACCAGGAGGACACTTATCTTGGGACACTTTATGTTTAACCCCTTTGTGGTAATCCTCACTTCAGTAGCACTTCATGATTGCTTACTTGAAGTTGATAAAATTATGAGGTAAATAGTGAATCCCACCTGCCTGGGATGCACCTTGAAGATGGCTACAAGCTATTGTTAGTTTTGCCTTCTTAAAACATCTTTCCAGAGCATTTCCTTAAAAAGTCCTTATTTTAAGGAACTGATTTACAATTCTAGTCATTTGATTTGTATGTTAACTATCTATATTTACTTCCCCTATCTTGATATTTTCAATTTTCTTCTTTTTTAATATAGACATGACTGTTTTTTCCTCAGTTTGACTATCTTATCTATGGTTATCCTCCAACCTTTTTACTTTTTCCATAATCTCTGACCTGCAGGAATTTAATTTGATTACCAAGGTCCCCTATGTACTCTTGTATCAATTTCAGGTTTTGTTGATTTTCATTATTCAGATTCTATTGACTCCTGCACTTGGCTAACTTTATTATCCATTACATGTTCTTCTTTGTTTTGTCTCACTTCATTCAAAACTTCTTAATTTATTTGGTTCAGTCTGTTATTTCATTAGCCATATTTTTACTATATTGATCAATTTTCTGTAACATGTCTACTTTCATTTCTTTCAACATTTTTGTTATTTTTCTATTTCTCTTTGTTGATTATATTATCCTCTTTTCTTTGTTGGTCTCTCTTTTTATTCTCTTCTCTTTGTTACCATCTTTTTGTTTGTCTCTCTTTCTTCTTTTTATTTATTATCATTTTCTTTGTTAATCTCTCTTCTTCTATTTGTTTATTATCATCTTCTCTTTGTTGGTGATCTCTTCTTCTCTTCGTTTATTATCATCTTTTCTTTGTTGATCTCTCTTTACATTCTCTTATCTTTGTTTATCATATTCTCTTTGTTAGTCTCTTCTTTTCCTATCTTCTTTAAACAATTCTAATAATTGGGATAATATGGAGGCCTCCTCTAATCTCTGAAATTCCTTCCATTGGTTGCTGATCATCTCCTTTTGGATCATGTTCTTCCATCTTTTTTTATTTTCCTCTTGTAAGCATATGATATTTCTATTATAGACTTAAAAAATTGAATTATTTTTACACAGGAATTACAAATCTGAACTTTTAAAAATATTTCATAAAATAAGCTTAACATCACCTCCTCTTCCATGCAACCACATTTTGCTTTATCTAACATGATTACTACATTATTACGACCCCTGATCTTCATTTCCTTTAACTTTATTGTCTCAATACCTAACTTTATTTTAATAATTTATTTCCCCTGCTTTCTATTCTGTTCATGTGTGTGTGTGTGACAATTTCCATTTCTATTGTATTTTTGTTAAGAGTATATATGCATGTAAAACACAAGTTCATGTCAAGAACCATTTATCAAAACCTTTCTTAGAGATCTGATAAAAATCTGACAACAAAATCATGCATAGCAAATTGCAAATTTTGGGATAGATATAGAATCCAGTCACTAGACTATAAGTATACAATGCAGCATGAACAGCCAAAGGTCTATCTCAATTCAGACACTATGAGCTATCATAACCCTTGATATGCAATAAAAATACAAAAATCTTTGCAAAGTCCTGCTCCTTTGAGTCTTAGGAGCTAGAAAATACAGAACTGTGCCTTGATCCCATTCTTGACCATTTGGGGTTTATGAGACTTTGATTTCTTTTTGGTTGTATCAACACTGCTAGATGTAATATGTTGGATTATTTCCATCATCTATAAGTGAGTGGACAGAAAATTTTAAATTTTATTTGAACTTTTCAAATACAAACAACTTGTTATTAATAACACAATTAGATAACACAGGTTAATAATTACCCAACATTTTGAGTAGTATTATTGTTTACTCTTCTTCAGGTGTTGTTGGCCTGATATGCACAGTGATAGTATTCACATAGAAGTTGAATTCACACCTTTAGATTCTTGAATATTGAATTTAAGGCAAATGCTCTAACCAACTGAGCTATTCTTTCAAAGGCATAATTCTGGCAAAGCTCACTTGGTTACAGCTGTCACTGTGCATATCAGGCCAGCAACACGTGAAGAAGAGTGGAGAATAATACTATTTGAAATGTTGTGTAATTACCAACCTGTGTTGTCTAATTGTGTATTATTACTAACAAGTTGTTTGTATTTAAAAAGTTTAAATAAAGTTTAAAATTTTCTGTATACTAACTCATAGATGATGGAAATATTCCAACATATCACATCTAATAATATACCATCATCACAAACTTTTAAGCAAATATCAACACTGCTGTTTTTTTGTTTCTCACTCATGTTTTTAATTAATAAGAATGAAAAAAATTAACCAAAAGAGAAATATATATAGTGTATAAACAATGTAATCATGCACAAACTACTTTTAAAAACAAGATGATCCTGTTCAAGACAGTCTGTGACAATGCTAAAAATAAAGGTAATTAATGTCAGAGAGATGGGAATATTTACTGCATTTTATATAATTTCTTATTGTTCTCTAAAATATACTTTTAATTATTTTTTAAATTCTAAAGTTTATCTTTCTTTAAAAAAAATTCAATTACGAATGTATGTAAATAGTTTTTTTTTATCAGATACTATAAATTTGTAGCGTTAATTACTAAAAGAAAATTTTTAATTATTAAAGTACTAAAATACCCACAATTTTGAAAACCCATTTATTCCTACAGTATATAGCACTAATTATACATGAAGGTATGTGCATAGATAAAGATCTAAAGTTCAAAAGTGATTATGTAACAGTAAATGTTTATAACTTGAGTGTTCATAACTAGGGGACTACCTGCATTACTTACTTTTATGAACAACAAAAATATATATAATGTGCACACGTAATAAAAAAATACCTCTAGCCATCACTTTAGTGTTTATGGAGTCCTTTCCAGTTACAGTTTCCAATTGTCTTTTTAATTAAGTCTATCCTTGAAGGCTTCTTAGAGATGTGCATAGTTAAAGTGTCCTTTTCCTGGACTATAGTAATTCCACGTAAACAAAAAGAGCAACTTTTGTCCATTGGGTTTCTTGATTTTCCAGGTGACTGACACAAAAACTCATGCTCTTGGTTGAAGACAAGATTGCAAACTACTTTAGGGTATACTTTCTCTATATTTTTATTCCAGTAAAGCTAGATTATATGGAGAAAGATGATGGCTAGTTTTTAACTGAATGAAGCACATGATTTTCATTGTACAAACCATTTTTTGTGCTAAACTCATAGTATGCTAAAAGCTTGATTAAAAAAACTTTTGCTATTTTATCCAATAGCTTGGTAAAGACATCAGCTTTTTTCTTCTTTAGCAGCAGGATTAAAACTTCACTGCTTTTTTTTCAATAGGTAAGTTAGGACTTATTTTTTCTACTATATTTTTCAGCAGCTGGATTAAGATTGGGTTGCTCTCATTTCAACAGTTAAGTCAGGAATAACCTCTCCATATACTTGGGTATTATCACTAATTCACACCCCATATATATTTTTTTCTAGAACAATCTTGCCCACAAGTGAATTATAATGTCTCTTATATGATAATTTTTATGACAACCAATTAGATAAAATTTTATAAATATAATTGTTTAGCCAATTCCCTCCTTAATCATAGATAATGAAAACAAGTCAAGAACTTAAATTAATATTATAAAATTCTTGACATTCGTTTATAATTAAAAACCAAATTTTCTTACAAAAAAAAAATAAAAATAATAATCAGTTAATTGTGCTGATTTTTCATTTTTCTTTTTTATTAAAGGAAGATAAAATAATAACAATTCTGATTAATTAAAAATAAAATTTACAAAGTTATTAAAATCTTATTTTGTTCTTCCCTCTCTTTTATTTTTTTTTAAAAATACTCTTAAATATATTTAATGTTTGAGAATTTTCATACTATCATACTGAGAACTTAAAAAATATTGAGTTAACTTCCCCCCGTTAATTAAATAATTTTTTATACTCAAACCTGAGGAAATGCTGCCAACTATCTAATTATTTATTTTTCTTGGTGCAACTATGTAGCCAACTGGTTACAATATAAGTGTTGAAATAAATATTCTCACAGGTAAAAGATATTTTGTAAAACATATTTTTCATAGAAGTTGTGCTTAATAAGCACTTGCACTTAATTGGTTACTGTTTTTTCCACCCAGTTGAGGGCATTATCTTGTCAAAATGTTAGTATTTTCACCCAGTTGACAGCAAGTATTATCTTGTTGAAATGTTGGTATATTTACTTTAATATTATTTTATTAAACATGGTTGCTCCTGAAAACATGTTTTATTATATATATATATATGTATGTATTAAACTGGCTTTCAGTATTTTACAATATATTAAATTCCATACTAGTTTTTAATTTAAATGCTGTTTGATCTTTGATTCATTTCACCATTTGCATTTTTAATAAACTCTGCTTCTTTAATTTTTCCTTTTTTAAAATAAAATAGTATTCAGAATAATGCACTATAGAATTTAAATAGATAAATAAGAGAATGTTCAACATTAAATTTATTAAAACTATTGACTCATAAATCGAAAGATTTTGCGAGTACTAATGTGAAATAGGAATTGTGGACTTAATCAGTGAAGTATTGAATAGCTTCACACTCTCAGATCTAACTGCTTTCAGCTTCGCCTATTTATATAGAAAGTAGGTTGAAGTAAAGAAGGGTTCCCCTCTTTTCTTTCAAAGTGTAAGCTTATGGTTAAGACCTGTAGAGGTCTCTACCTTCACATTTTCAAGTGCATATTCTTGAGGTTTATTGCCTTAGTAAAAAAAAAACTATAAATATGATATAGTAAAATATTAAAAGCTAGCTTAGATATAATATAAATTACATTATAAATAACTCCTGTTTTGAAGGCTTTTTAAAAAATTACATATTAATTGCAGAAGGATATATTTATATTAAAAATTATAGTAAATATAGTTAATACTAGTTTGATTATATATTACATTTATAATGCTTAAACAATATATGTACTTAACATTAATTAGATACTTACATCACAACCATAAGAATGAGACTGGCAAGAAAATAAATAAATACAATCAGAAGATATGCCAGACCTACATTGTAGTTGCGAAATATGTATTTGCTTCCTATCTTACAGGAAATACTTTGATAATTATAGACACCATAAAAAAGATAGCTCTTCTCTAACCAGCCCTAAACAATATTCATTAAAATAAACATATAAAAATATGAATAATGAAAAAATCCATGCTCATATACAAACATAAATAATTCATGGACAGAGTAAAAGAAATCAGACCTCCAGGGATGGCTTTTAATTGAATGCTTATATACTGCATATATTACAGCAAAAACTTTCACAGATGAGCTTACATTCAGATTCATTCACATATTTATTTGCTTGTGGTTAATATTAACATTATATTGATGTTTGACTAGATCCTCCCAGACATCTGGGTAGCAGATGTCATTCAGAAATGTTGCTGAGGTATTCCTAAATGGCCGTCATTAACTGGAAAATTACTTGTGATATATGGTTAAAATGTTAGTATAATGCTAATATTAACAAGCAAATGTGTATGCAGGGAAATCCAAAATATATACTCATACACCTACACCCTCAAAGAAATAATAGTAAATCAGGGCCAAGTGCCTATTCCCCAACAGTGGTGATAGATGTACTATATTACAAGTGTTTGTTTTTACAGTCAGTGTATGAACTCAGATTAGAACCTTTACTTTCTAGTTCTTAATAAATATCCATTTAACAATCAAATACACATATATACTAGTAATAAACCATTTAATGCAACACTATAAACATATCTTATGTTTGCAATCATGATATGTAAATAGAAATCAAGTTATTGTTTCTAGTGAGGATTTCAGATGTTTAAACCTCTAGCTTACCTATAATCCGAGGTTGTTTGAGAAATACATCTTTATTCTGAAAGAGAAAACTGACATCTTTTTTTGCTAGGTCAATAACTCATAAGAGTGAAATTTATACAGAAATGCCATGAATTAATTTGAATATTTACACACACCTACACATTTAAATATAATATCAGACAAAATAATATATAATTAAATAAAATACTAGTGTTAACCCTTTAGTTTTCAATATATCAATGAATAAATAAAAACTATAGCCGATTTATGGCATGACTACCATCTTGAGTAGCATTTACATTTAGAATTTTAAAAAAAAATCGATGTTTTTATTTTACATGTAGAAAATTATTTGGAAAAAGAAAAATCTAAGAGCTTATATGTTTCATTAATATGATGGATAATTCATTAATACATAAAAATTATAGCAAATTGGTTATTCTTATTGGTATGTTAATCATGTATGCTATTAATAAAACTTGAATACATATAGTGAATTAAATGTTTCCATAGACTGTTATTATAATAAAGAATAGAAATAAAGAGATCATATCCATGTAAAATAGAGATAACTTTTAATCTCTAATGTTGCCAAAAAATTATCAACTACTACTAATTGACAATCCCTGAAACCAAACAAATTTTCTCATTAACCTATGAAGCAATGGATCTGAAGTCCGATCCATGCTTCACAGCCTTCTATAAACTTGGTTAGTATTAAAGACCTGAATTAAGTTTATAGTCCAATATCAGCAGGGTTTTGCATTAAAGCTAAAATTAATTATGTTTATATAATTTGTATTGCATTTAAATATTTTGTTAAATAAATTCCATTCTAAGATTAGATTTCTGTTAATAAAAATTACTTGTAAAATCTATTAGTCAAACATATATATACGTCAAGCATATATATATGAGTTAATGCAAAATTCTGCTGAAATAAAATACTTATTTCATTAAAAGAAATAAGAATGTATTTTTCTTTTTAAATCTTGTTAAAATATTTAGTATGATTTGATTTTGAGATAAGCCCGCCAACATTTTCTAAAAGAATGTATATTTTTAATTAATTAGCCCATTCGGGGCAAATTAAAGATGGCCTTCTCTTTCTTTTTTAATTAATAAAATTCAAAGTTTAAAGAAAAAAATTTAGAGTAAAAAAGTAAAAGTTATTTTTAGAAAGTATTGCCTTGAAACAAGGGAGCAATGGGGCTTATCAAGATCTAAGATCATACAAACAATAGAAGGTAGCTGACAAAGAGGATATAAATAAAAGTGAGAACAAAAGACTTGGTTATTCAGAGTTTCTTGCTGGCATTCAGATTTCCCTTTTGGAAATTTCATTCAGATTTCTCTTGGGAGAACTCTTGCAGATTTCGCTTTTGCTTGTTGAGATTTTATTCCAAAAAGTTAGACAACTGTCATCTTCAAAATCATGGAGAAGTTTGAACATACTCAAGCTAAAAGTCATATGCATTTTATGGATTCTACTATGCTTGGCTAGGCAAATAAATAGCTTTGCCTATCGCCAAGGTTCCTAAATACCATCAAAATGCCTTAGTATCCACTCAATAGTCATCTGAACTCTGTGCCGTGTCTGTAGGACTTTTCATAAAAGCATGCTATTTATTTCCACTTTCCTTGTCCGGACAAATACCTACCGATGGTCAGATCAAGCCACGACACCACCCAACAGGAGCAAGGAACCAGGATGGTAATCATATCTCTCCTCCATTGAACTATTTACTTTCTACCCTTTTTTGTACATACCTTTTTTAAGCACTTATTTGAATTATATTTCTGAAATGTATTTATATTTGTTATATAACCATTTTTATTAAATTAATATTAGATATATATTGTGTGATCATCTATCTATATATTTAACCTTTTTTCCTTCGCTATTCTTCATTACTAACATGTGTAAATATTTTGTATTCCATTGCGGTTAAGTTTAAAAAATAATTTTTTTCATTTAAAATCTCTTTCCAATTTTATTTATGCTTCTAAATTCCATATGAGTAAGTTTCCTTTGTTTGCCAACTTGATCTCCTCGATAACGCTTCTTTTGTCCGCCAGTAGCTTATTACGTATATCTGATTTAGCTATATACGTCTTAAATAATTTTTAAACTGTGTTTTTAGCGCAAAGCAATTAGAAAATGCTTTGCGAAAGATTTTTATTATTGTACTTTATTGAGGAGATTCGAATTGACAATTTTATTAAAATTGGGAAGAAAAGATTTAGACCACAAACATATTAATCTGTTTTTATTGTCTAATTAGTTTGTTTCATTAATTTAGGGGAATAGTGGAGGCCATTAAGTCATTATTAATATTTTAAAGCCATTAATTAAACATATTATTTAACTATAAAAAAGCTTAAGTTTTCTAATTTTATATTAATGTTTTATTGTTACTTTTCCAATGATCCAGGCACGCAAAACACACATTTCTTAGTACTTTTACACATTTAACTATTTAGCTCCGTAGGTGTTCCCGTCCATGTCTCTACCTCTGTTGCTAAGCTTTGTGGCCTGTGAGAAAATAATTTATGTGTGTCTCAGATAATGTTGTTTGTTCGTAATTAGCCTTGAGAATAGGCAAATAGGACATAGGTCATAGTATTCTTGATTTAATATCTTGCGTATGGATGGCCTCGAGGTACTTTCGCCTAGTATTCGAACTGGGTTAAACCAACATACATCATCTGACTGTCACAGTTAAAAAAAAAAATTTTCCGCATTCTGACGCCCAACATTTCCTAGCAAATAATATATAAAAATAAGTTGTGTTTCAATAATAGCAAACTTAATTTTCAACTTTATAAAAAGTAAATGCGTATGTTCGTTTTAATAAATATAAAAGTATTTTCTGTATAACATATATGTCAGCCACCCTTTAGTTAAGATTTTTTTTTTCTCAGTTCGGATTATGCTATTGAATCATTTATTGAGTAACCATGAGGTGAAGACCCTTTGAAGTAACCATTAGGTGAAGCCTTTTTTTTTATGGTGAAGACCCTTTTAGTAACCATTTAGGTGAAGACCCCCTATAGTTTTAGAGTTTAGAATTGCTGAGTAGCCTGAAATAATAGGTCTACATCTGCAATCAGTGTGCCCTCGTCATAGTTGTGACCAGCATTTACTAGCCTGAAATAATAGGAGTATGCGGTCTGCAATATGACAAATCTTTCTAATAAAATCATGTACATGATAATAAAAAAATATTTGTATAGGTATATCTGTTTGTATATTTATATGTAGTCATATATATGCTTATTTAGTGAAGTACATATTCATATATATGGGTGTATATGGTATACAACTCGTTATAGTTCAGTAAAACCCGTTTTTATATATGTTTTTGAAACAGTTTTTGATCTCAATGCATTTTCTGTAAAATTTCTTGATAATTGTTAATCTATTTCAAGTTTGTGACCAAAATGGTAGTTGGTTTTGATCCCAGGTTCATAATTTGGAGTGGCGGTTATCATGGGATTTTAATTTAATTTTTTTTGTGTGTATATTTTGTTCTATTAATCGCACGTTAGGCTGTTTAAATTGATTTTTTTTTGGTGTCTTGACCAAAACAGTAGCGTGGTTTCGAACCCAGGTCAGACATGTTACCTTACTGAGTTGTTATACGTCTTGGAATTAAT
The DNA here is from genome assembly GCA_028023455.1 of Epiperipatus broadwayi. Lineage (NCBI taxonomy): Eukaryota > Metazoa > Onychophora > Udeonychophora > Euonychophora > Peripatidae > Epiperipatus > Epiperipatus broadwayi. The sequence continues at coordinate 561,681 of JAQFVV010000436.1, read as the reverse complement.
TAATATTGTCATTTAAAATACAATTTACTTATTCATGAAGAGATTTTTTTTTAAAAGTGAAACTCAAAATAAATTTTAATTGCATTAAATTGTACAAATGTTATCAATGTGTGCTTGGGTCATTATCCAATAATATTTATATTTGATATGGCCATTGTCTTGTCGACTGGCGCCCCCATCAAATAAATTTGTCGGCAAGTGCAATCTCTCATATCGGAATACAAATAAACAAATCATAGGAGGTAGATGATCAAAATAAAAAAATGTATGCGTAGTGAGCCAAAATAATTTTTAAACATGACTTATGTATATTTTTGCTCACATATTCCTTGATATATATATATACATACTTATATATTAATGTAAATGCATTTTTTAGTTGTTTCAGGTGTCAGAGAAAGCCAGGTCAAGCTGTAAGTGGGTTATTTTAATTATATTAACATAACAGTGACATTTTAATGAAATATAAAAATAAATAAAGTAAAGTGAGGAGAATAATATGTAGTAATAAATATTAAAAACAGACACGGCAGGATTTTTTTTTTTTTTTCATATACACACAGATACATATAGGCATAGGTTTAAAATAGGACCTCGTGAGGTAGGCAAAGTTAATTTCTGAAAACACAAATAAAACAGATAGTTGAAACTTAGAATACTGACTTAGTTTAGAAAGAACTAAATTTTTTTTATATACAGAAGGATATAGCTCCTAGATACGTGTGATAAAATATACATATCTAGATTGTTTATAAAAAGATTAAAATACGTTTTTCAAATAAGGTGGGATTGTTATATAACAAAATAGCCAATATTAGGCAAAAATGGAGGAACAGAAGAGAGGCGAAGTTTATAGGTCAATATGTACTCATAGTGACCAAAAATACAATTTGGAAGATCTCATCAAAGAAATGAGAGATGAAAATGAAATGATGATGAACATGTTCCAAGAATTCATGAATATTACATTGCAAAGATTGAACCGTTTGGAGGCACATATGGAATTCCATCAAGAACAGAGTATTGTAACAGAAGCATCACCAGAAGATGATACTCAAAATCAAGACGACACTGATATGAAATCCTCGAGTGATTATGAAACAGGCGAAGCCACTCACCAGTCGGATTTCTCTAGACAAATGAATGAGGAGAGTAAAAAAACAAATGATCAACAGCTGCTGAACCAAATCCAGGTGCAACAAGACAGTGAAATCCTTACTGTGACAGTAATCAATACTATAACTCCTGTGGCAAAGATTAGCAATATAAAATGTTTTAGAGAAGAACCAGGTGGAAACCCTAGACACCACCTTGATAGCTTGAAAACCTGTCTCCAAGTCCAGAACATGACTGAGCAAGAAAAGAAGGCAAGGGGTAAATTAAGACGTATGGCTCGGTATTGCAAGAATTGAAACCGGCAATATAAATGCAGGAAAGGAAAGCAAGCATGGCTAAGAGACCTTAGGGCAAGTAGTAAAGTGTGGAGGAAAGTTAAAAAGTTCTTCCCAATATATAAAGGTCCATATGTGTTAAAAAAGAAAATGCTTTTCAGTTGAAAGATAGTCACAGCATACAAAGACGGTATAATGCTCCAAATATAAAACATTGCATACCACCGGACCCCGGAAAATTTAGAAAGTAAAAAGATAAATATAACTTGTTAGACTAAAAACAACACAGACTCAATATAAGATACAGGAGATTGAATTATGGATAAACCGTTAGTTATATAGTAAAAGAAAGAAAGACTGTTAGTCAGTAACAAATTAAATATTACAGCAAATAAAGAGTAGGCTTGAACTCACCTGACACAAAATTTTTACCTCTGACCTGAAGCAACAGCATTATTTTTTACCTATAACAACTCTTTTGTTGAAGTAAAAGGTGTGTGTGAGTATGTGTATAGACACATGCACAAATTCTACAACACAACTCATGAATAAAAAGTTAAAAGTGAATTCACTCTTAACCTTGAAGTATTTCAAACAGAAACATTTACTAAATGATGTATTTTCAATTGGAAAATATCTATTTTTTTAATTTGTTCTTAGTTATATTACATAGTGACTGGAAAATTACTTATAAAAATACATAAATAAATTTTTGACAATTAAATCTATAAAAATCTGTAAAAAATTCTGTTTAAAATCTATAGCTACTTATACTTAAACCCTTATTTAAATATGAGAGTATTTAGAAAATTATTACATACACATCATGATCCTTAAAAATAGATGTGGATAAAAAGTTAAGAATGGGTTTACTCTTAACTTTAAATATTTCATACAAATATATTTTGATAAACAGAGCAAAACTCTCCATACAGTATTGCCACCTGTGCTAAACAGAGTAATCAATGGATGCCAGAAGGCTTGTGCATAAAATCCCTATCTAATGCCTACTCATCCAATATCCCCAGACTAGTTTCTGGCTTGTGGCCTTCGTCAGTGAGGAGCTTTGGATCTGAGAGCACTGCATCTAGATCTTAGGATCTAATGCAACCCTCTAGAAAACACCTTTTATCTCTACTCATGTGATGCTTAATGGTTTAACAAATATATTTTGTGAATTAAAATGGGAGACTAAGAAAATAAAAGTAAATGGAGATTATTTAAGTCATCTAGATTTTGCAGATAATGGTAGTTGTTTTTGCAAATAATGATTTAGAGATTCAGGAAATGTTGCAGGAGTTATCAAATGAAAGTAAAAGGGATTAAAAATAAATGTTAAAAAAAAAAAGTTCAATGGAATATGTTAAAAGAAGAAAATAAAGATTGATAATAATGACTTAGAAGTTAACAACTACAAATACCTTACTCATATTATTACTGCAGATGGAAACATAATGGAAGAAATTAATCATAAAATTAAACTTGATTGGACTACTTTTGCAAAAAATAACTTAATATTAGAAGGACGATTTTTAATAAATGTATTTTACCCAGTTCTTACTTATGGATCTGAGACTTGGACACTTAATAAAAGAGCAATGCAGAGATTTCAGACCACTCAACAAAGTATGGAGAGATGCACATTAAGAGTAATAAAAACAGATTGAAAATGAAATACATGGGTGAGAGAACAAACAGGTGTAACTGACATTATTGAAAGAATTAACAGACTGAAGTGAAATTGGGCTGAATATATTGCTAGAAGAGATGATAATAGATCAGTTAAAATCTTAAACTGGGTTCCAATAAATTATAAAAGACCTAGAAAGAGACCACATGTGAGATCGATAGATGAAATAAAAAAGTGTGCTGGATTGATTTGTGAAAAGATACTAGAGATTAGAGAAGATGGCTTGAACTTGGAGAGATTTTCAACTTGTAGTGGATTGATAATGGGTGAAAATGATGATGATGATATTTGCTGGATGATATAATTTTAGGTAGAATTTGTCTATTTTTTAGTTGGTGCTTTGCTTCATTTATCACACAATTTGGATAATCGTATTTAACATGATATAAAAGCATGAACGTCCATAAATTAAATAATTCAATCTTATGAATGCTTCCCTCTCTCTCTCACACACACACCTTTAATTTGTTAAATATAACAACCCAAATTGTGATTAAAGACAAAAAATATTTTTTTGGCCTTTAGGGCATTACTTCATAAATTAAATAACATTTTTTATAAATATATTTTATATATATATTATTTGGTATATTTTTAATATTTTGATATTTTCAACAGGCTTTTTTGTAATTATTCACTTTCAAATTTAAAAACTAAGAATGTAAACAATGACATGGTATTTTTAGTTACTGTAACAAAATTGACACACATTTCTTTAAGATTTTTTTTTTTTATGAAGGTAAGGTTTTAATAAAAGCAAGTTTTAGTTAAAAAACATTTATTTACTTTCTATTTTAGATTAGCTGGAAATGCATTTTGCTGAATATTAAATGAAAGCATCTTTTTTAAAAATATATATATATATATACTGCTATTTCATGAATGGACAAACAGAGAACCTGAATACATTGAGTTGATTAGTTGGATCTATTATAGATGGCAAATAGTTGACCAAACTCCATTGCTATGTCTATCTGGAATGCCTACCAGGGAGTTTGTCAGTGTGTAATGGATGTATCTTTATGACTGATTGAGTGCTGATACGAATAAATGATGTAAACAGGTGTTAAAGCTTATTACATAAAGAACATCCAGGAGTAGTAAAGATGTCACTCATACATGTGGTGGCCTAAAATAATTAGCAAAATTGGACAGTAAAAACTTGTAACTTTTGTCAATCTGCAGCGGATTTACTAAAAAATTTTTACAAACCATGGTTAGAGACTAAGAAATCACATATTACACTGGACCTATGGGTGAATATTTATTTTTAATTCATCATCATCAAACATTATCAATCCACTGCAGGATAAAGGTCTTTCCAAGTTTAATCCATCTTCTCCAATCTTTAGCTTCTCTTCTCCACATCACCCCTGCACACTTTCTTATTTCATCCATCCATCTCACATGTGGTCTCTTTCTGGGTCTTTTACAATCTCTCAGAATCCAGTTTAAAATTTCAATTGTCCATTTATTATCATCTCTTCTAGCAATATGTCCAGCCCAACTCCACTTCAATCTTTTAATTTTTTCAATGAGGTCAGTAACACCTGTTTGTCCAGCCCAACTCCACTTCAATCTTTTAATTTTTTCAATGAGGTCAGTAACACCGTTTGTTCTCTTACACATAAATTGCATTTAAGATCTCTTCTTGTTACTCCCAACATACATCTCTCCATACTTCTTTGAATGGTCTGAAGTCTCTATATTGTTCTTCTATTAAGTGTCCAAGTCTCAAGGGCTGAATAGAAGCTATCAAAGCTCTACAGGAAATGTTTGCTACTCACAGCTACCCTGAAATCCTTATATCTGATAATGGAACAGGATTTACTTCTGCCAATTTTAAAAACTATTTTGTAGATAAAGGGATACATCATGTTCTTACTTCAGCTTGTTCATCCAGCCTCTGACAGACTTGAGGAAGACAGTTCAAATATTAAAATCAATTATATCATCTTCTCAGTGACTAATCATTGGATTATTTGTTTTTATTGTATGCAGTTTAAAAGTACAGTTTATAATAATGAAACAGCCTAACATATTCTTCACTGTACTTGTTAAAAATAAAACTCTCTTTTAAAAATTACCAAACTATCTACATTAGATGAAGTTTTTTACCAATCCTGAGAATGATGTACATTTTTGGTAATGATGTAAAATATACTTTTCCAGAACATGTTATTTCCTGTTCTACATTTTTGTTGTGTGTGTATGTATGTGTATGTCAAAACAGGAAGTATTAAGGTGTTAAAGATGACAAGTACATTGAAACAGGAAGTGTGAATGTGTTAAAGAAGATAAGTAAAGATAGGAATAGAAAATGGATTGAGCAGGCAATTTATAGACTAACCAATAATAGGAGAATAGAAGTTTTCTCTAAGGACTGCGTATATTCTATAAATACCTATTAACAAATTATTCTGTGTCTTTTATATTGGTATTAACAAATATCGAGAGAATGAGTGAATTTCAATCCAGTAGAATCCCCACCGAATGGTAAAGAAAGGGGATTTAGGTATGATGACTATACTAATTGTTTATCTGTAATATAGAGTATTATAATTACATATAATTAACTGCCATATATGTATCAGTGGCATGAGATAGTGTGGATAGTTGATGGGTTCTTGAAAGTCTGAGTTCAAAACCCCTATGTTTACAATTAAGCTCCAGGTATATGAAGAATACCTGTATTTCAAATATTTAAATAATAGATAACCAAACGTAATTTCATTTTTTATTGTGCTAGTTAAATCAATATATAGCACTTTTGTTGCTAATAATCTTCCCAAATTATTTTTCTAATGATATGAATTTCTTAATAAAGCCGCAACAAATTCACTTATTTGGTAGGATTAAATTATCCTCATTTGATTAAAAATCTTTTTCTTTTTTTTTTTTTAGCAGCCATGGCGATCACTAAACCTTCATTAATAGATGCATCAAGACTTTTTTCCTTTTCAACATTTATTTTATATGTTTAAGATAAAATGTATCATAACTGTAACTAAATAGCTATTTCATAAATCTGTTATTTCCTAATGACAAATATAGCTTTGAAATGACATGTTTGTGATAAAATATTGCACTGTTAATAATGTTTTATAACCTTATATTTTACATAAGAATACATTAAATTATAATATTAAAAAAAAGAATTAATAATATGTTTTGGATATTTTAAATTAGTGATAATCTTTCAAAACTTAGACACCGATGGTAATATAATTTGAATTATCTGCACTACCATGATTCACTTTACTATCTAATCTTAAAATAAATTGTTGAAAATAGATATTACTATTGTATAAAATATTAATATACAGATAATAAAATGTAAAGTGAATCATATAATATTCTATCAAAAACTATCTTAATATTCTTATTGTAATGAGTGCTAATAATTGTTATAAATAGGCCTCAACATAATTATAAAAATAGGCCTCATAATAATTATAAAGAATACACATATTACACACACACTATATATATATATTAGAAAGGATTTGAACTCGAACTTTCAAATTCCCTACAGTTATCTATTACATCTTATACAACCGATACCCATGGCCACATACATGTGAAAAATACAAATGACCTCCACTATATGTATTCTGTGCTGAACCAGCATTCATCAGTTGGTCCAGATTATCATCTCCCACACACATATATAATCAGTGCTCAGTTTATATTAAGATAGCAAATCTTCATACTTCAAGGGGAAGGTTTCAATCTTCTCCACCCTCCAACTCTTCAGCCAACCATCTTGAAAATCTGATGATAAAATGCTCAAAGCCCTCATTAGTATCATTATGTTGACTTTAAGTCATTCTGACTCTTCGTGTATAGAACCTTAATATGTTCATTTAAATACATAGAAGAAGAATGGGCAAAATACAGGATGAATATGTAATATTTAAATATAATATTGTCTATACAGAACTTAAAGTCAACATGGGTATGACAACAATATTGGCACCAACAAGGGTTTTGAGCAATTTAATTAACAGATTTTTTAATGATATGGATGGCTGAAAAGTTGAAGGTTGGAAAAGATTGAAGCCTTCCCATTAAAGTATGAAGAAAATTTATTATATATATATATATATGAGAGAGAGATGATATTCTGGACCAAATGATGAGTGCTGTTTCAGCATGAAATACATATATTGGAGATCATTTATGTGATCATGTGTATTAATTGTATAAGATGGAGTGAATAGCTGTAGTGAGCTTAAAAGTCTAAGTTCAAATGCCTTCTAAATTACATTAAATTCTGTAAAAACAATATACTTGTATTTATATATCTCATTTTTGTTCTGAGGTGCAAAAAAACATGACACATTTAAAAATACGAGTTTTTATTTTTTAATATTTACATAAAAATGTAACAGAATATCTGTTACTACAAGAGGTCACAATGGAAAACTGTATTTTCAGCATAACAATGCAATTATTCACACAGTTAGAGAAACCACCATTGTTTAGAATCAACATTTTCATACCAGTTTTATTCAAGAAATGGTATTTTGATGGGATCAACACATTCTCCTAATATGACTGCAAGAATTTTTTTTCTTATAGGATATTTGAGAAAAAAAAAGGTTGCATGAATAAATTAATGAACCATAGATGAACAAAAAATGCACCTGCAACCCAAAATCATTCAAGTAACACTCCTAATATTCTGCAAAAACTTATGAAGTGTGAAAGGCTATCATTGAAAAAATGATCAGTTATTTTCCATACTTAATGTAAAAAAAAATCTTTATCAATAAAATTTTAAATTTCAACTTTAATTTTTTTTTCTTTTATTTCAAATGAACCTTATAAATAAATTATATATTGAGCGTGCCAATAGTTCTTAGCAGCTTATGGTTGGGCTCGATGTTTGTCAAGCTCTATTTAAATGGTCAATTGTATAAAATTTTAAATAATAAATATATTAAATAGGTGTATTATATCAACGGTGTGTTATCATGACTATAAAAATAAGTAAATTTCATTAATAAATCCCCTGGAAGTGATAAAGAATTGGGCTGTTCAAGATGTGGGCTAAACCCTCTGCCAGGTTGAATATGAAACTTCTTATATGCAGTCTGTCAGATGGATTAATTTTAATAGTACCAAAATAATTTTTTGGTGTTTTTGTTATTATTAAATAATAGTCAAGAAGACTTAAAATTATAGCTATTATAAATTAATCTTTATAATTAATTCTGAAGCATATTCTTATTGCAATTTAAAATAGTTTTGAACAGCTTAATTAGTTATCATTTATGGTTATAGATGGGGAATTAATTGTATGCTAATGTATGCACATGCAACAATTCAATTGATCTGTTAATTTTTACAATCATTCTCTCTGATGAAAGTCAATAAATAGGCCAACATAGATTTTTATAGAGAAGAATAAAAGGGAGAGAACAAAAAGGGAATAATTAAAAGAACCAGGAGAGAAAACTGAATTAAAAAATAACTGGAAAGCTGAAATTTATTAAAAGAGAATTGGCTTGAATTGAAATGGAATTGAATTAGTAACTTGCAATTAATGAAGTAGGAACTACATTTGACATATATACATGAAGCACATCATAACTGTCAATTGATAATTATCAAAAGTTCACATTTAAAACTGGTAGACATATTGGAGAAAAAGCCTGCCAAAATGGACTTCAAATTTAAACCAACTCAGAAGTTCATAACTTGAAATTTTACTCTTTATTTTATAAATGTTTTAATTATTATATTTACTGTGTGAATTATAAAAATAATTACAACTTATTTGGAATAACAAGAAGAAGAAAATTATTTTATTCTTTCAGTTAGAATAAATTCAAAAAAAGGAAGACTCTGATAGGAGATATTTAATGTCTTTTATTGCTGTTTTGAATTTATAAGACACTCCTGACATGTTTTCACTAAGGTGAAATACTATTTAAAGTTAACTCCAATTACCACAATTTTATTATGCTATATTAATTGTCATTACATGGAAAAAGTAACATTTAGAAAAAGTGTTCTATTGCAATTAAATAAAAGCGCAGCAACAATCTAAATCTGCATAATTAAACAATATAAATGAAGATACTAAATTATAAAAATTTACAAAATATTTATTGAGAATTTTAATATGAAATATTCTCTACATTGTCTTAAAACTTACGTTGGGGCAAGACTTCCGGTGATGAATAGAAATGACATATTTATTAAACTGAGTTGTAGAATTTCACTAATAGTGAATTAAAAGTCAACTAGACTATAATGTAATTTGGAAAGTTTATTTTCCAAATTAATTATATTTGTTAAACTCAAAAAAAAAAAAAAGTTCTTTATGAACAATGATACATAGAAGTGTATATGTATATATTTTTAAAAAATTTATGTGGGAATACACTTATATGTATGTATATATATTTATTTAAATGTAAAAACAGTGCCATTGACCAATAAAATATATGAAATCGATATTAATGATTAATCCTGAAATGTATACTGTTATTTTTATATCCATTTTTGCTTGAGGAAAATCATTAAAAACTATTTTGAAATTTACATCCCATTTAAGAAAAGAATAATGAATGTAAGCTAACGAATGTGCAAGAATGAACTTTATATTTATTAATCTACTACCTATTATTTGTGAATGTTTTCATGCTATAACCTTAAAGAGACTGAATAGTTCTAAATATTTTTCAAGTTCTGTGAAAATTTGATATGAAATAAATATTAATTATTGGAAGAAGAGCTCTACAAATTTTAAAATTCTAAAATAAATTATCAATTAGTGGATGACTATAAACGTTATTTCAAATGCATATTAAACCTTAAAAAGGAAGAATATGGTTTAAATATCTAAAATAGTGAAAATCCCAAGCTTATTAAAAAATGTAATATTTATTCCGCTTGAATTAAAATCTAGTTTATAGACAAGGCAAGGGAATGCTCTATGTTGGGTCATATCTTTAATAACCCTAGCAGATAAGATTTACAGCAAACATAAAAAAGGATTAAATTTAAAAAAAAGAAATGTTTTTATTCACATAAATGCACTAAAAAGTAAAAAATAAATTTTCTTCAGCATGTACAAATAAAGGGGTGATCATGTTTAGAAATTGAGTCAATTCCAATCTGTTCACCAGATCACTTGCAATTAACACCCATTTAGAATTGATGCAAATTTCTAAACAGAATCACTCTACATATTTATTTGGAAAAGCTGAAGAACATTATTTTATTACCTTTTATGGCTTTTTTCCTTTTTAGGCCACAATATGTAAATAAAAGTGTTTCCTTAATTTATATATATATATATTTATTATTTTCTGCTCTTTAGTTTTATACAGTTCTAGAAATTATGAATGATGAAAGTTTAGATGTAATTTAATATCACTGCATGATAGTATTGTAAATAATACTAAATCACATATAAAATTAAACATTTAAATTTTTTAATAATTTTTTTTTTTTGCTAAAATTGTTTGCAGACTCTAAAATATATATATATATTATCATTAGAAATACATGTATGTTTAAACTAGATTGGAAATTCAGAAATGGGTGAAATTTGAGTAGCAAGATTTTTTAGTTAGATATATAGACAAAAGAACAAAGTAAATTAATAAAAACATGTAAAAACAATATACAAATGTATGTGGACATGAGGTCTGTGGTAATCTGAAGTTTTCATAAAAGAAGATGATCTCTGTTTTTTTTTAATGTTCTATCCACAAAGAGTTCAACATATTACATTTTACAGTAATGGGTTATTGATCTGTTCACATCTTATTAGCAACTAACCTTTTTATACAATTTACTAATGCAATTGCTAAAACATCTTTTACAGTGATTCAAGGTTAAACTTGATAAAAAGTATAAATAAATATATTAAAATAGGTTAACAAATTATTAATTTTAAACTAAATAAAAAAATTAAAAACTCATTTGCCTGAAAAAAGCAACAACTAATTTTTATTACAAATTTACATGGATGTACATATGGATGTGTATTTATAATTCAGTGCACTATAAAATGACAAACCATTTAATGTTAGGGGATGTGTTTATACATGATATCTCAAATGTCAATGTCACATAAATATGTAGAAATAAATAATTTGTGTAGATTTGAGTTTGATAAAATAACGAATTTGAAAATGTATATATATGCATACATATGACTTGTAGAAAGAATTTTTAGTTAATTGAAGGAAGATTCTTTGATTCCTCTTTTAAGCATTAAAGGAATCAAGTAAGGCAAATTTCTAACATCCACTTCATATATCCTTGTCTTTGCAGCTGTTATTACAATGTGATTATTCATACAGCAAGCAAACATGGATGGATTGCTGCCAAAATGTACTAATCTGGATGAGTTTATTGACTTTTTACTTCTGAGTTTAAGATTAAGACACATCATGATCTTTCTTTTTGAAATATCAGTTGAGTTTCATTAAAAACAAAATAAATGTATTTGTGAATGAATGAGCTTTTTTTTTCTTTTTATAACTATTTGCAATCATGAAAGCAAAACTAATTAAATTTATAGTCTTTATTCCCAGGAGGCTGTAAATTCACGCACTAAGGTGATGATTGGAGGCTAAAGATAGAGGGTGATGAGAATTCCCTGAAAATAAATCCAGGCAGCCATTTGATCATAATCTTTTATTCAGATGTCTACAATTACAGATAACTTTCAAGTGAAGGAAGATTGAATGAATTGGAAGAAGAATTGTCTAATACTATACAGAAAGTTAAAAGAAAAGGTGGAGAAACAACTGTATTTTACTATAAAGGTACAAATATTGAAAATAAAAGTGAAATGGAATTCATTATAAATAAAAAGTAGAAAAAGAACACTATGGCAATTAATGATATATTAAATAGAGTGGCAACAATAGTTATTCAAATTAATAGAAAATATCAGATGCAGATAATTCAAGTTTATATCCCAACAATTTTTCTCTATAATATAAAAGTAGAAAAATTTTATATGGATATACAAAATGTTTTTGATCAGACCAAACAATATTTTAAAATTGTCAGAGGAAATTTTAATCCTAGAATTGGCAAATGATTTAAAGATGAAAGTGCTGTGAATAAATTTGGTTATGGTGATAGAAATGAGAAAGGATACCTTGTGGAGTATGCAGAAAAAGAAAAGCTATATGTTGCACATTTAGAAAAATGACTAAAAAGAAATAGACATGGAAGCATCCAAACGAAATTATAGCCAAACTTGAATTACATTTTGATTAATAGAAAATAAGTATTTCAAGAATGAACTGTTCTTAATAGATTCAGAACAGGGAGAGATCATTGATTAGTGAGATATAAGATATATATTAATGCAAAACTAGAGAGATGGAAATTATTAAGAAAAATAATACAATTAATATTCCCAATGTTCACAAACATTCCAATGAATTTAAATTTGCAAATGATTTAAAAATATTAACAGATTTTGAAGATGGTACAGATTTGGATGAAATCAATAAGAAGATAACTGATACACTATTAAGAATTGCAACAATGACAGATGGTGCCCCCCCCCCCCCCAGCAACTTAATAACAAACTTTCCATTGAAACAAGGCAATGTATAAAGAAAAAAAGGAATATGATTTTTTAAAAGAAATAATCCATTAAGAAGAGTGGAATATCTAGATGATGGAAATAGTCCAATATATAATTGCCATCATCACAGGAAAATATTGAATATCTAGAGTTTTGAAAATGGTATAAAAAAATTAATAATGATATTTAAAAAATATAATTGGAAATTGACAAGGAAACTCATGGTCTCAAAAGTGTAAAGCAACATCTTGACACTGAAAGAAAAGTTGTTTTTGCAGTAAGAAGATGGAACTATTATTAAAAAAAGAGATAACATCATGAAATGTATATAAGGATTCCACAAATGATTATACAGTGATAAAGAATAAGAAAACTAAGTATATACTGCAATTATTATAACATCTGAATAAATTAGGATTTTAAATGAATAAGTAAGACAATTAATTAAATATATTAAGGGGAAAAAATGTTGTTAAAGTTATATACCAAATGTCTTAATGATAAAGATGTACCAAGTTATAGGGAAAATGCAGAAATAATATTGATATTTAAGAAAAGTGATAGAAAAGATATTTGAAATTATATACCTATCAGTTGTCTATCACTTATATACAAAATCTTTACTCAGATAATTACAATTCATCTACAGTGATTTTTGGATTCTAACCAAGTAAAAGAAAAATTTGTATTTAGATATAGTTTTGGTACAGTAGATCATAGCCAAGTATATAGAAAAGTTATAGAAAGGATCAATGAATGTGGCCATTATATTGATTATATAAGAATTTTAGAGTGATTAACCTATTGGATCATTGAGATATAAATCCAGCTACAATGCAATATTCTGAAGAATATTTACCAAAATGCAACAGAAGTGATTAGATTATATGATGATATTAAGAAGATTAACACTGATAAGGATATATAATAATGTGATTTTTATATCCCCAAAACTTTTATAGTAACTTTAGAAGAAGTATTTTGTAGATTAAAATGGGAAACTAAGTGAGTCAAATCATTTAGATTTTGCAAAAGATATGGTTGTTTTAGAAGTAATGCTTCAGAGCTTCAGAAAATGCTGCAAGAACTATCCGATGAATGTAAAAAAGTAGGGTTGAAGATAAATGCTGAAAAGTCTAAAGTAATGTTCAATGGATTTTATCAGAAGAAAATAAAGATTGATCACCATCAATTAGAAGAAGATAACAATTAAATATTTTGGTCAGATTATTAATGTAGTTAGAAACATAATGGATGAAACTAATCATAATCACATTTGGATGAAGTGTTTTGGTAAAAATAAATTAATATTAAAAGGAAATATGTTATATGTTGAAAATGAAGAATTTTAATAAATGTGTTGAACTACTGCTTACTTATGGATCTGAGACTTGGATACTTAACAGAAAAGTTGGACAGAATTAATGAAGTAAGGAGGGTTATATGTAGGAGTAAAAAGAAGAGTTTGAAAATGAAATTCAGAGATGAGAGAACAAATAGTTATCACTGACATCACAGAAAGAATTAAGTGTTAGAAGAGATGATAATAGATAGACAGTTGAAGTGTGAAATTGAATCCCTAGAGACTGTAAAAGATCTAGAAATAGATTACATGTGAGATGCATAGATAAAATAAGAAAGTTTACTGGTGTATTGTGAAGAAGAACGATATCCGAAATCAGAAAAACTAAATTACACTTGAGACCTTCATCCTAGAATTGATCCATAATGATTGAAAATGATATATATATATATATATATACAATGCATTAAAATAAGTAATATGTACAAGAAGTTAAAAATAATAAAAAATGGATGCTGTTATGATGTGTATAAGTACTGAAAAAAAAAATTGAAGTGATGTGAACAGAAAGGTTCAATGTGGGCTTTAGAACACCTATGAATTTAGACAGATTAATCAGTAATACAAAAATAAAGTAGATAAAATGGACTAATGAAATGTGTATATCATGGCGTATAGTCAATCAGATTGCCCATATATATAAATAATGGAGAAACTAAAGTGGATTTAATGATAAGAATGATCCAGCAGTTACTTATTGCACAAACTAATTCTACAAATGTGTCAGTATTTTATAATTGTGAAAATGAACATGGGCATGGATTTGAGTAACAGTATTGTTGAGGTAATTTAGAAATGACAGAAAGAGAAAAATCAAGAAAGCTTGGTTTATTGCACAAAATGAAAACACGATCAAGTAAGTAAAAGATGGGTTATTTAAATATTATTTTAATGAAAAATTGTTATTGTATTGATAACCAGGAGCAAGATATTAACATTGTGGAAGTATATTAGGTTTCCAAAAATTAATATTAAAATATATTCTATAAATACAATTTATCCAAAATGCTTCAAACTCTTTTTAGCAAAACTCTTTATTTGTACATATATTTACACACCTATGTTTCGACTGACCTGCAGTCTTCTTCAGAGCAAGTTTATTTTGATCTTCTAAATAAAATAAAAAATAAACTTGCTCTGAAGAAGACTGCAGATCAGTTGAAACGTAGGTGTATATATATATGTACAAATAAAGAGTTTTGCTAAAAAGTGTTTGAAGCAGTTTGGATAAATTGTATTTATAGGATATTACGGCAAAAATAAAGAAAAGTATGATTTTGAATTAAAATATATTATTCATATAATATATAATATTTACTGTGAAATATATATGAGACTTAATAAGTTCTTGAACTTGCCTTTGCCTCCATGTGCTTACATTGCCAGCATTATACAAACAGCTCAGTAGGATTTCATAATCTTGGTATTTCAGTATCTCATTATGTCCATATCAACGTGTAATGATGTTTTGCTGAGTGGTGTTTATTATTGTCACTGCATGTTTTTGTGTACTGGCACAAGAATGTTGAAGCTTAAATTAGAGCAACAAACAAAAATTAAATTTGTAATTCAATACAGAGCATAGTTTGCTTCTTGTTAAACTTGGCAAGAGTGGAAGTGAAATCAGGGAAATGTTAGTCCAAGTTTATAGGGTTTATAACATAAACAAAATGGCAGTGTACAAATAGATTAAAGATTTTTCTTGGGGGGGGGGGATGATGACAAAGTGACTAAAATGAGCAGAAGTGATAAAAATGTTGCATAAATTCATTAAATTGGGTGTCAAAATTGTTGGTTAGTGTGAGAAGAATCTTAACTGAAAATTTTGCCATGAGAAAAGTGTGTGCAAAAAATGCATCAGCTTACATGGCACTATCTGTGAAAATGTTGTTAACCAGTAAACAAATAACTGTATTGAAAGATGCTCACTTCTCACCTGGTTTAACCCCCAAAGACTTTTTTCTTTACCTTAAAAATAAAAAAAAATATTGAAAGAAAGATATTTTGCTGACATTCAGAACAGCAAAGGTAAGAGAATGACAGTTATGATGGTCATTAAGGAAAAAAGGTCCAAAATTGTTTTGAAAGCTAGATTAAGTAATGGCATTAGTGCATAGCTTCCCAACAGAAGTACTTCAAAGGTAACCAAAATAATATTCAGCAATGAGGTATGTAGCACTTTTTTGATAATGAGTTCATGACAATCTTGCACATGTAATGTTCCAAGATTAAATTTCATTGCAAATTACAAATAATTGAAATGCCTTTTAGCCATAACATAAGACAATAATTTTTTTGCTCTTTGAACAATAAAATTGGCGCTTCAACTATAATAAAAATTGCATTGAGATTACATCTAGAAACATTATATATAGATGTGTGTGTATGTGTGCCAAAATAAATATTTTTTTTTCGACAGGTAGCAGATATAAAATATATTATCCAGATTCATCCACATGTAATTAATAGTAATATTGTATTGATATTTTCTGGATCATATTTGTCATTATCTGTGTGAGAAATGTTATTTTACAAATATCGAAGCATTAATTGAAAGTATCATGAGAAACAAGATTAAATATTCATTCAATAAAATTATTTTTTTTTAACAAAAAGAATTAATTTTATATGACATCACACATTTACTGTCATCCCTTTCTTCATTTTTTATCTTTATTGGACAGATATTTAATTTTATTCCACATGCTCCTTGTAACATTATTTTACAAATAATATTCTTTATCCAGAAGATAGCAAGCATGATCCAGCCAAAACACTGGCTCAATGTTACTGTTTAGTGTTTATTACACGCTCATGATCTCGGATACCAACCATTCACACATATGTGTATATTCATATCTATACAAGATAAGAGACAAACACATTAAATATAATTGCAATTTTTTACCGTTCCAAAAAAAAAATCCACCAACTTCTGGTTTAAGCTGTCCGTTTTGTTAACTATGTACAAGCTGCTGCAGCAATCTGCGATCTGTTCAGAGGAGTTCCAACCACCTCCAGAACAGTCTGTATCACTGTGCTCAAGAATGCCAGCACAGCTTTGTGGTAAAAGAACAAATATAAGAATAACAAGAAAAATTAATAAGTTGAGCTTCAAAATCTGCTTTATAAATATGAAGTAGGAAACAACAGCAGTTCCGTACTGGCCTGTGAGAAGATAAAAAAAAGTTGTGATTTATCCAATCTATTTAATTATTTTAATCATCCACAAACATATATATATATATGCACAAACATACAAGCATTACATAAAAATGTTTTTAAATTACTAAGACTTATCACATTAAAAAATGGTTACCTTCAATTTGTTTTAAAGACGAATGCCATGGATCCAGATTTTTCCGCCATTCTGCAAATGACTTTTTACATGTTTTGCAAAACTGAAATCAAAAAGAAAATTTCTTTTCAGTCACAATAAATATAAAAAACATTTGTTTTATAACTGTTGTAAAAAAAAAAAATAATAATATTTAGTTGCATAGGCAGTAATGTGACATTTGAGATTGCAAATGAAATATTGTGCACAAAAGGCTTATTCATTTGATTTAATTGCGATTTTTTGTTTATTCAATGCAAAATTAATCTTGGAACTTCTAGCTCTGCATCTGCCCTTTGTTCCTGTGCTATATTGCACAGCTGCAGTAATTTTGTGCTTTTACATACACACATACAGTAATTGATATATTAGTTTATAATATACATATCTATGATCAAAGAGAAATTTCTACCGACATTTTATATACAGAGACAATGATTTGAAAGAATAAAAATATAGAAAATAAATGTTTATACCTTTTATTTTATTCATAATATATACTTTAATTAATCTGTGAGTTTATAAAAAACAGTAGTTTGTTTAGATTAGTGAAGAAACAAAGAAAGACTACCCTACCTCCGATGAAAATGATAGTATTCTGCTTAGTAATAATTCTAGTTGTTAGTAAAACTTTTGAAACAAAAAAAAAATTCTGTTTGAAAGATCATTTAATGTACATTTGGACATTTGATGCAAAATTTAAATAAATACCAATTTCTGATTATATAGTTTAAAAGTGTCAGTTTTGTATCCAAGAAATGGGTTCAATCCAGCCAGAGTAAATTGGCATAAGAGTAAAAAAAATTATAATTTAAACAAATAGTTGCTTAATTAAAGACATTCCATGTTAACTAAAAATCTTAGTAAATTATAAATTATTATAATTTATTAAAAATATACCAATCCTCTAGAATAAATAAAAATCAAACAAGATTTAAGAAATATAAAATCTCACATCTGAAATTTAAAAAAATAAAATATAAATAATATAAAATCTAATATATATAATAACCTTCAAACTCATCACAAATCAGAGGTTTTTTTCAGTAGCTTTCTCTCCACTCAAGAAGAAACATAAAAAGAGAATGCATAACCAGAATGGATAATCACTAGATGGTGATGGTATGAATGTTTTCTATTCACATTTTATCCTTTAATTAAAATAGTTATTTACTGGCCATTATTGGATGGTTGATCTATTGGCAAGAAAGCATGAATGATACTTGAAATTTTTTCCAAATTTTATCTGTTTTGAATTTGAACCCAGACTGTAAGCATGGAGTAAAATGATCTATCCTTCCTCTCCAAGATTCTCATATGTATATGTAATTGTAAAAAAATGTATGTTAGAAAATTTTAAAGATAAGAAAATAAAATGTGTACTAAAAAAACTGTTTAGGAATATGAATGGAATTGAGTTTAGCCTATGTGAAGAATTTTATATTTGGTGAAGCACGACATCTAATATTTATGTTAATGAAATAAACAATGAACACAGTTTAGCCAATAAAATCAAAATATATTTTGTGTCTGCTAAATAAGATGGTCCAGTTAAATTGTTTCAATTAATACATATAAAAATAGATTACACTATATATAATTAAAAAAATATAATAAAGCATATTATTTCATAATAATTTCTATTGCAGTTATCTATGTGTGAACTATAAAGCTGGATTATTAGCAATTTCTTCCAAGAAAGGTTATAAGCAAATAGTTTGAAAATCCTGAGAATATTTTGAACTGCTCAGAGAAACATTTAAAAGGTCAGGTATCAGATCACGGTATCCAAAAATGGCTGCAAATATTTCTGAGATATATTTTAAGATACCATAGATCATGAAAAACACTTCTGAAAGCAGTGTTAATTCTATGATTCCTGGTGCTTTGTGCACACTGAAGGGCAGCTTATGCACAGCATAATTTTAGCTTAGTCAACATTAG
This sequence comes from Epiperipatus broadwayi, assembly GCA_028023455.1. Classification (NCBI taxonomy): domain Eukaryota; kingdom Metazoa; phylum Onychophora; class Udeonychophora; order Euonychophora; family Peripatidae; genus Epiperipatus; species Epiperipatus broadwayi. The sequence goes on along the minus strand of JAQFVV010000436.1, from coordinate 542,382 downwards.
ATATCAAATAATGAATGCTTCACATATTTTTCTCTTCTTATTATTAACACCTGCACTAGGAACAGAAATTCATTTTATTTAATTTACTTCAAAGCCATCTAGTATAAACTTGAGTAATTAATGAATAATAGTTGGTAATGTTATAACTAAATCTCAGATCAGTTTCTGACTATTAGCTGTTTGTCTTTTAGGGACAAAACAACACTCACATATTTAGCAGCACTTTGTTGAAAATGGCCACTGACTTAAAACTAGTCTGGGTATTTAAATATAACCACTCTAGAATAAAGAAAAAAGAGTGAAATTATGGTTTCCAACGTAGACAATGAATTGCAAGAAAAATATTTATTATGTTCCATTTTTATTTTCCCTTTTGTATTAGGAAAGCACTATTGCACAAACACAGGACAAACATTATTTAATACTCAGTGCTCTGATATTATCTAAATTGACAGTATTTTGGACCAACAACAATGTGGAAAAACAATATAGAAAAGAAAATTAGAAATAAACTAACGAAAAACTGTGTCTGACACATGTAGACTGAATTCATAAACTGTATAAAGAATAAAGTGATTTGAAATAGGATGGTCAACAAAAAAAAAGGCATCGTGTTAGTTATATCAAGGCTATATATTAAATTTACAGCTATATAGTTTAGTAAAATAATAGAATGACAGATTTTGGACCTCAGGGTCCATAGATCGTGACTCAACCCTTCCACTTCCAATGCTTAAATTTATTATATGCCTAAACAATAAAGTCGTTTTATTATTTTAAATTTACAAACCTGTTGCAGAAATTTATTTATGTGGGTGTGAATGCTTGGGTAATAGTAGCAGAGAAGCAAAGAATTTTGCCCTTCACCCCTAATGAAGCAAAATGCGCAGTAATGGTGTTCTACTAGAAATGAATCAATAACAAAAAAATCAAGTTAAATGAACCATGTAGCTTAATAAAATATAATTTTAATTGCTATCATTCAGTACATTTTTTTAAAAAACATACTTATCAGTTTAATGATGGGTTTATTATTATTATTATTAATTTACTTTATCATTGTAAAAAAAGAGAAAACATTATTACATCTATAATGAGTAGATGGATATTTATACATGAGGTTTTATGATTCAAGACTTATATATAAGTAGAAAAAATCCCTCATCACTCTAAGAAAAATTTGAAAATCGTATCTCATCAAGTCAGTTGGATTTGATATATATTATTCTCAATTGATACCTTCATTGGTTGCCTTAGTAACATGTATCATAATCAACATAGAATATCAATTCTTAGATTTCTAAATGTCATCATTGTCATTTCCAACCATTAACGATCCAATGCAGGATAAAGGTCTCTCCAAATTCAATCCATCTCCATTTAGCCTCTCTTCTTCACATAATCCCTGCACACTTCCTTATTTTATCCAGCCATCTCACATGTGGTCTTTTTCAAGATCTTTTACAATCTCTTGGAATGCAGTTTAAGGTTTCAACTGTCCATCTATTATCATTTCTTCTAGCAATATATCCAGCCCAATTCCATTTCAAGCTCTTAATTCTTTCAATAACTTCTAAATATATTTTAACTAAATGTTCACATACAACACAAAACAAGATTAAAAAAGTAATTTATTTATTTTCTTAACAGTTTAGCACAAGCTGAATTTCATGATTATATCTTGGATTATATTTTAACTAAGAGGAAATATATATTTCAAAATTGTAATGTTTTTAATAGATTCCACATAAGAAGTGATAATTGATTAATGAAATGTAAAATACATGCTATTTATTGCAAAGCTGGAGAGATAAAAAATATATTAAGAAAAATTGTTAATAGTTTATATGCCTAGTCTTCAGAAACACTACAATGAATTTAAATTAGAACTTGCAAATGGTTTTAAAATATTATCAGATTTTGAAGATGGTTCAGATTTAAATGAAATCAGTAAGAGGACAATTGATACACTGTTAAGAACTGTAGCAAAGACAGTTGATAGAAAAAACAATTTACCAATAAATTTTCAGCTGAGGCAAGACAAGGTATGAAAAAAAGAAAATAAAATAATCCATTTAGTAGAATTAAATATCTAACATTTTGTAAAACGATATGAATATGAAAAAATAATAACGGCATAAGAATATATTAAACTGCTAAACATCATATGAACACCATTCTTTATGTTTACACAAGCTGTTTACACAGAGGCTAAACTGTCCAAACAGTAGCACCACACAGTGCAAGCCAGAGTAATCAATGGATGCAAGAATGTTTGTGCATAAAATCCCCATCTAGTGCCCATTCATCCAATATCCTCAGACTAGTTTCTAGCATGTGTTTTCATCAGTGAGGAGCCTTGAGTCTGAGAGTACTGCACCTAGACTTTAGGATATAATGCAACACTACAGTAGCCATTTTTTATCTTATTAGCTAACTATAAGGATTTGAGTCCAAATAAAAACACAAAAATGTTTTCAATTCAAGCTCATTAGCTTGTATAGTGATATAGATCTGAACTCAGTTCACCATCCAAATTTTTTGATATTTTTGCCCAATAGGATTATGGTGACTCTAGTTATTAAAGAACCAAGACACCAAAAACTATGAATGCTGAATTGAGTTCAGATTTATACAACTATACAAGCTAATGGGATTGAATTGATATCATTTTTGTATTTTTATTTAAACTCAAATCCTTACAGTTAGCTAATAAGATAAAAAGTGGCTACTGGGAGGTTGCATTATATCCTAAAGTCTAAGTGCAGTACTCTCAGACCCAAGGCTCCTCACTGATGAAAGCCACAAGCTAGAAACTAGTCTGGGGATATTAGATGAATAGGCACTAGATGGGGATTTTATGCACAAACCTTCTTGCATCCATTGATTACTCTGGCTTGCACTGGGTGACACTACTGTTTGGAGAGTTTAGCCTCTGTGCATAAGAATATATAATCGTGAATAAATACAAAAAGTTATAAAAGAGAGTAAAAGTCACAAAAATAAAAAACAATATTTTGGTACTAGAAGGAAAATTGTTTCTGCAATAAGAGGAAAAGATAGAAATGTATTGCTAAAAGAGAGATTGCTTCATGAAATGTGTGGAAGAGTTTTATAAAAAAATTATACAGTAATAAAATTAGAAAAAAACATAAATAAAGTATCCCCTACAAATATTACACCTTTTGAATTGCCCAGCACTTTAATGAAGAAGTAAGGAATGCAATTAGATTTATGAAAAAAGAGAAACAACTCTAGATAACAATAAAATTATAATTGATATTTTGAAAGAAACAGATAAAAAATAAAAAAACTGTTGGCCAAATTATGTACCAAATATCTAAATGATAAAGATGTACAGACAATTAGAAGAATACCATAGCAATATTGATATGTAAAAAAGATGACAAAGAATATATTAGAAATTATAGATCTATCATTCTTTTGTCAGTCACTTACAGCAAATCTTGGGTTTTAACTAACCAAAAGTAAAAGCCAGACTTAAAACTGGTTTTAACCCAGTATATCACAATCAAGTATTGAGAAAAGTTATAGAAAGGACCAATGAATATGAGTTACCATTATGCATTAGATTTGTAAATTATGAAAAGGCATTTGATTCTATACATATTTCTACATTGATAAAAGCATTGGATCATCAAGATATATATCCAAGATATTGTCATATTCTGAAGAATGTTTATCAAAATATAATAGCAGTGATTAGATGAAACTAAGAAGATTAGCATTGAAAAGAATATACCAGGGTCATTTTACATTTTCAAAGATTTTTGCATCAGTTTTACAAAAATATTTGTGGATTAAAATGGAAAGCTAAGGAAATAAAAATAAATGGAGATTTTTTAAAAAATCGTCTGGATTTTGCAGAAATGTGGCTGTTTTTGCAAATAATAACTTCAGAATTTCAAGAAGTGCTGCAATAATGACAAGTGAAAGTAGGATTAAAGATAAATGCTAAAAAAGACAAAAACAATGGTAAATGGATTTTCTCAGAAGAAGAAAATAAAGATTGGCAAGAATGAACTAGAAAAAAATTAACAAATACAATATCAGGATTAGAGTATTAATACATATGGAAAACAAGAGCAGATGAAATTAATCATAGAATTAAATTTCGGTGAAGTAATTTTGCAGAAATAAATTAATATGAAAAGGAAATATACCTACATGTTTGAAGAGGATGATTTTAAATAAATGTGTTGTAACAGTTCTTACTTATGGATCTGAAACTTGAACACGTAACAACAGATGTGTGAAATAAGGAATGTTTCTGGTATGTTGTGAAGATAAGAGGTTAAAAATCAGAGAAATTGAATTAAACTTGAGACCTTCATCTTGTATAGTAATTGAAAATAATGATAAAATTTTACAATTTGTTGCTAGCATATTTGAAATTTCTTTGGTAAGAAATTAACAATTACAATATCAGGATTAGATTATTAATAAATATGGAAACATAGCAGACGAAATTAATCATAGAATAAAATTTTGGTGAAGTATTTGCAGAAATAAATTAATATGAAAAGGAAATATACCTATGTGTTTGAAGAGGATGATTTTAAATAAATGTTTTGTATCAGTTCTTACTTATGGATCTGAGACTTGGACACTTAACAGAAGAGTATTACACTTCAGATTCCTCAATGAAGTAAAGAAACATCTACATTAGGAGTAATAAGAAAACATCAAAAATAAAATAGATAAATAAGATAGCATATCTCACTAACATTGTTAAAAAAAATTTAAATGACTAAAATAGACTTTGGTTGGTTATATTGCTTTAAAAAGTGGATAATAGATTGATGATTAAAATTTTAAATGAAATGGGAGTCCAAAGAAATTGTAAAAGACCTAGAAAGAGTCCACATGTAAGACAGATGTATAAATTAAAGAATGTTTCTGGTATGTTGTGGAGATAGATTAAAAATCAGAGAAAATGAATTAAACTTGAGACCTTCATCTCGTAATGAATTCATCATGATTAAAAATGATGATAAAATTTTACAATTTGTTGCCAGCATATTTGAAATTTCTTTGGTGTTACAGCTATTAAGTTGAGAAATATGTAGTGACTAATATGTCCAGAATTTTGTAGGAAACCCCCCAAACATAAGCACTTATTTACCAAACTTTCTCAGTATGTCTACTATACAAAACTAGATATTTCATTCAAATAGCAAACACACTGATAATAAAATCAAAACATTTGACAGTTCTCATTTTTCTTGTATTTATTCTTTAAGCAACAACAATAAAAATCTAGAAAATAAAATTATTTGAATTCATATATATATATTTTTTGGTAGGTGAAAATATAAAAATATACATTAATGGTATAACATTGTAGTAGTGATATACCTTGTATACATAGTTATAATTTAAATTGTGCAGTATATATAAATAATTAGAGAGAAATTGAACCCAGACTTTCAAGTTCCCTTTAGACATCCACTCCTCCTTATACAATCGATACATATGACCACATACATGCGAAAAAGATAAATGATCTCTAATATACATATTTTGTGTTGAACCAGCACTAATCAATTGGTCCAGGTCATCATCTCCCATACATGTATTGGAGCTACACACATATATATATATATATATGCTTGCCTCACCATACACTATGATTTAACTGAAGACCCTGAGTCCAACCACAGTGAATGTAGGCTGAATTTAAATTAAATAGAAAAAAGTATATTCAGAAAATTTTATGAAATAAAGTTAAAGGATTTTATTTTAAATAACAAAATAAAATTTCTGGAATCGCAGAACTCATTAGAGAAAAAGATTAGTTAGATAGGAATAATTAATTTAAAAAAAATTTAATTAAAAATAAGATAGCAGAACAATGGCATTGGAATGTAAGATGGCCAACAAGTTGGCTATAAATTGAGAGCTTGTCTAGTGTTCTTTTCTCTCTTTTACCTGGCTCTTATACTCACTGAAACTCACCTGTTTGACTTGAAAGCAGCCATAAAACAACTTTTTGAGTCGGAAAAGAAATAATGAAACAAGATCGGGTATTTTGGACAGAGCTCTCCGTAACCAGAAAAATATCTTAGCTTCCTGCTGAATAAATTTTTAAGCCACCAGCCTTCTATAGACAAAAAAAAAAAAAAAGAAGAACTTTAAATGGGCGCTGTAAGTAAAATGGTTGAGTAGACATTTCTCTCTATCTCTCGGTCGTTTTCCTGTCTGCTGGAGCCTGAAAAATGTAACCCAAGAAAGATAGGGTGCTAGAACAATTTTTGCCTGACCCATGCCTGCTTCTATTAATGGATGACCAAGAACCAAAATCACCATAAGCCATCAATCAGTATGGACTGTGGACCAGAATGTCTTCATGGTTATCTATTAAAGACATACACAATCTTAAAAGGTTAGTGGTAACTTTAACTTCCACTTGTATTTTATTCTTCATTTTGACTTAAATCATAAACTTAAGTCATTTAGGTGTTATAAGTATATATATTTAAAATTTATAGCCTGATATTTTAATATTTTCATTGTTATTTTTTTTTTTTTGACAAGTATAATGGTGATTCTTAATCTTATTAATATATACTAAATCTTTGGGTTTTTTTTTTAGATCATCATTATACAGTATTAGAATTGTATACTTATTTTTATTTTTTTAAAGAAAGAAACAAGTGATTTCTTTCCTATGGCTAGGAATATAGATATATATAGGAGGAACTGGAAGGGAGAAACAATCTAATTTCAGTTATTTCTACTTGTTTAACCTGCTACAATGAATATGGGGATATTTTAAATTTATTATAAAACTTCTTTGAATAAAAACTTCTCCTTCCATTTCCCTCCTGCTGCATTTGTCTTACTATTATAGTTTTATATATATATATATTATATTAAGGAGAGAAATGCAGAACATGTAATTGTCTTTTAGAAAAATAATGTTTCTTTTAATTTATACTTAGCAATAAAAGATATGCAAATATATTTATCAAAAGGTTAAATTGTCTGTATTTTAAAAGAAAGATCCAATCCTGCATTATATTTTTATACTTTCTTTAAGTCAGCCTGGGTTTTACTAATATATATCTATTTGCCTAAAATGTATATAGCTTATGTGTTTTGTAAATTTTTTTAAATGTAAGAGAGGGTACAGTACAGTTATATATATAAATTAAAATCTTAAGTCTTTATTAACTCTAAGGGTGAACTAGTTAAATAGTGATTAATTAATATACATATCTTTCTTATATTTTAATGTTAGTTAAAAGGTGTAAAGTAATAATTATTTTTAAGAGTCGATATTTGTCAGTATCAGAAAATTTTGAAGTCATATTATTTCACATACGTATATTTTACTTAAGGTTTTTAAAGTTTAACGATCGTTTGACCGTATTTTCTCTTATATTGTGCTACTCAGTGATTCATGGTTGTCTCGGCACACATCCATAGCTTCTATCATCTTTGATTCATAGGCTAACACCACTCCAAGATTGCCATTGATGATAAAGTGTATCTCGACCCTTTTTCAAATATTACTACTGGATACAAGAACTTATACTCTGGTCCTAAGCTTGGATCACATTGCAGCGAACGAGCTCTATTTCTCTAACTATGTGTTAGACCTGGAATGCTATCCAGACTTCAAGTTAGTCATGTATAAAACCTTTGTACCCCAACACTCGCTTCTAAACTCACATAATTGAATCACCAAGGACCACGATAGTTTTTAATTTCATTATGGATAAAACCTTACCTTATCATATGCTCAAAATATTACTGAGTAAATCTGAAAAATGTCCACTGGGGGATTTATCTTTATTTTGTCATTTAAATGCAGGCTATATTTGGACATGGCCTCAATCTATTTAACTAGTTTAACCAATTATCCATTTTTGTAATTTCACCCTTGAGTTATGTTTTTCTGTCTCTCTCCTTTAAAGTAAAGCACCCAGTTATTGGCTAGGCATAATATAGTTTTATAGTTGCCAACCAATTTGTTTATGTACATTCATTGGATCTTGCTAAATGTATTTCTCAATCTCTGTTTACTGCTGCAAGCAAATAACTTGCAACATTTTTTTTGGCAATTGATTCTTCAAATTGTCATTTCTTTTAATTAATTAAACAATAAACGTTCATTCATTAATCTCATCAATATCTTGTCTGTGTCACTATATAGTTTAAACCTGATTTTTCTTTGTTAAAATTCCCGTTTGGGATCTCATCTGTCACTGGGCATACATTAAGAATAAATTCTAGTGAGGTTTGGGGAGTAAGTCACTTAATAGCAATCTGGAGAAGTAGATGAGGTTCGAACCCTCTCTACCTGCATATCTTGGTTAGATTAAAGCAGCTCTACTTTTCATACTGTTACAATATATAATAAATTCTCTGTTTATATTAAGATAGTACATCTTCAAACTTTTATGGACAGGTTTCAATCTTCTCCACTTTTCAACTCTTTAGCCATCCATATCATTGAAAATCTGATGATGGCATGCTCAAAACCCTTCTATGCTAATTTTATTGTCATACCCATGCAAGACCATAAGCCCATTTAAATACACAGGAGAGGGGTGAGAAAAATACAGGCTGAATATGTAATATTTAAATACAAGTATATTGTATATACTTTTTAAGTTAAATGTAATTAGAGGGAGTTTGAAGCCAGACTTTCAAGCTCCCTTTAGTTATCCACTCTATCTTATATAACTAATACACATGACCACATACATGCTAAGAAGATAAATGATCTCAAATATACATATTTCAAACTTTCATGGACAGGCTTCAATATTCTCCACTTTCCAACTTTTCAACCATTCATTTCAATATATATATATGTGTGTGTGTGTGCGTATTGAATTAAATGTTTCTATATATTCTATTTATAATAATGAATAGAAATGAGATCCCCACCAAAAGAGCTATTATAGGTATATAGGAAAATCTTGCTTAGCCATAGGAATTCTCAATTAGTAATAATTGATAATTTCTTACTAACACCAAAATGTTAAAGTTTATTTTTATTTAATGAATATTATCACCTCTATTGCGTACATATATATATATAAATGCATAATTGTCATATTTGTTTACTAAATCCTCAAAAATAAACATCTAATCACAATACTAATGTAAAGAATGAAATAGATAAATTCCACACAGCATCATGTATTTTCTCTTGAGCATCATGATCCTGGAGTTAAAGAAATCAATCTCAAAAATTTCTACAGACTTAATGTCAAAAAAGTAATTTAAAAACATGTATTTCGAGAGCAAGAAAAAAAAAAAAGCAACAACTTAATTACGCATTTCTAATTTAAATATTTGCCATTATATCTGTATAAATGTTTAGAATTGATTTTTTATCTTCAGAATCACCTGACTGAGACCTCAGTCTGAGATAAATTGTGAAGTGTTTGACTGTAAATTCTTTGCATTGGCATAATGGCTAGATTTTTTTTTTTTTTTTAAAAAAAATAAAATTATAAACCAATTATTTAACTAAAATATTTCACATAAATAATTGTCATTTGCTTTATTATAATCTCTGATTTGGCTTTATAATTAATTTATATATACAGTTAAGAATTCACTCATATTTTAAACAATATAGTATGTAATTTCAGACACTGGGGTAAAAAAAAAATGCAATGACTTCTAAATGCATTTTAGGACAAATCAAGTCTTTTCGTTTAAGCCAAGAAAGTGTATGTTTAATATGGTATTTATAAAGGGAGTTTATGTAAATACAAGTATACATAATTTTTTATAAATATGTAAACCATTATACAATTACAAATATCCAGTAACGCCCTCTGTTTAATACTCCATATCTCAATAATAACGAACTTCAAAGTGATATTTTTTATTGGTATCATTTTGAAGTTCGCTATTATTGAGATATAGACTATTAGACAGAGGGCGTTACTGGATATTTGTAATTGAATAATGGTTTAGATATTTGTATTATTATTTCAGTTAGTGTTAACAGTAACTTTATAATTTTATATATATATTACTTTTTTATAAATCCCCTCTTATACACTTTAATGTAATTTTTATATAATTCCTCCTTTATTTTTTTAACAGTTTTGACTGTCCTACAGTCTTCATCAGAACTTTTTATACCTTTTTTTTATTCTTTTTACATGTAAAAATAAAGGATGAATTATATAAAAACTGCACCAAAGTGTAAACGAAGAGATTTATATAAAGTAATATATAAGAATTTATGAAGAAAAACTGTTTTATGTACATTTTTCTACTGATATCCATTACTTATAATAGTCTTCAATCATTAAAAATGTTTTCAATTGCTGAAGATTATAAGTGATGACTATTAATATATCAATCATAATTGATGTGTTTCTAGAATAAAACAAAAATATTTGAATGGGACTTTTTTTTTTTTGCATAATTAATTCATATTAGCAATATATAAATTTTAAAAAAAGATATAGTCAAAAGGGAACTAAATATATTAGTATATACTTACTTGAGTATATCTTTGCTTACATGATGCAAGGCAGCCGCGCTTCTCGACTTCGATGGTTTTTAATTGACATCTTAAAAGTAATTACAAATAATAATTATGAGTAAATTTTTACTAAAAAAAATTTAAAAAAATATTTAATAATAACATTGAATATTTATTTAAATATTTTTGTGATCAGTTGCTTTGTAGGTCATATGATATCAACAGTTACATTCAGTTGAACATATAGAGCTTTTTTGTTATTACTTTGCTTAGCTAGGAATCAATTCAGAAACCTTTACCTTGATGATATTACTTCTATCTTTACGCTAAACTACATAGGTTTTAAATAGTCAAAATAAGTCATAGATCACATGACCCTATTCTCTTAAGCTTGTAAGTTATAAACATTGAGAATTGCCAATTCCTCAACAAGCTTTGTGATAAAGGCTTAGCCAGAGAAAGCATTTAAAATATCTCTGCCAGGAGCCCCCTTCCCCCAACCCCTGACCATGGTTTCGTGCTTTGGCAATCCTCAATGTTTATAACTTACATAGGCTTTATTTTTTTACACTAAATATTAAGGTAAGATATATCAATGCAAAAAGAGTTGGCATTGAAAAAAATAGTGATTAGATAATCTTTCTCAAAAGAATCAAGCAACATTTGAGCACCACTTTAACAAGGTGAGAACAATAGTTCCTTCAAATGACAGACTAAAATTTGAATAAGCATATATATATATATTATAGCCTATATGTATGTTTGAGTACATGTGGGTGTGCATGGATTAATAATTTAAAACTGCTTTTCATCTTCCACAAAGACACCAGAAAAAGATAAATAAACACAAAAATGCATTTCTTGCTGAATCAGCATTATTCAGTCAGTCAAATCAAAAACTTTTTTCATTAATATTCTTTCATTTGCTTCTTAATTATCCATGTACTGATTTTATTAACAAATATATATAATAGTTCCTTACATTTACATTTTATTCAATGGAATATATTTTTCTCCATAATCACCCATCATATGTATTTAAATATTTTTGTAACTCTGACAAAGACTGCTGGACGGTCGAAACTGCTAGAAAATAAAATTAAATTAAAAGTAGAAATTATACATTGCATTGAATAAATTATTTAACATTACAATTGTTCAGAAAAGAGATAATAATTCTAAATATCGAATTACATCAACGCATGCAACAGAACAGATATTATAAATCCATGCTTGAAATTTGCACATTTAACTAAGAAGCAGGAATGTATTAGCTTTCTTAAAGACATACAATTAACGATGTTTAATGATAATCCATAATAGAATTCAAAAGAGCTAAGATTATGATACATATTGCATTGAAAGCATACTTAGCATGAGTAAAATCTAAAATTTATTAATATATATATCTATCTTTTCTGTGTTATATGTCCATGTAAAAGATACAGGCCACACTATTAATTTTGATGAAGCTAAAGTCGTCTTCTTTGAGAGAAATGAAATAAAAAAAAGAATTAAAAAATCTTTATTATTAAAAATTTATAATTCTGAAGCAATTAACTTATTTAAAAGTTCTTTTAATATTAAGAGTGGATGGGAAGTAAGTAGAATTGTGGATAATGTTTAGTTTAAATATAATATTTTATAGTTCTTTACACTTGAGAAGTTTACTTGTAGCAGTGAAACCATCGATACTGATTTAGAGTTTATTTTCTTGACTAGTCTGGTTTAGTTGTAAATTTGGGGTAATTTTGATATGATGTATATATAGAAGAGATTTGAACTATAACTTTCAAGCTCTCTGTAACTATGCACTTCATCTTATACATATGAAAAAGATAAACAATCTCCAATATTGGTATTTTGTGCTGAACCAGTACTCATCAGTTTGTCCAGATCATCATCTCCCATACATATATACAATTAATGCTCAGTTTATATTAAGACAGCAAATATTCAAACTTTAATGAACAAGCTTCAATCTTCTCCACACTCCAACACTTCAGTCATCTATATCATTGAAAATCCAATGATGGAATACTCAAAATCCTTGTTGATGCCAATATTATTGACATACTCATGTTGAATTTAATATCAACAAGTGCTTCGAGTGTTCCATCATCAGATTTTCAATGATATGGATAGCTGAAGAATTTGAAGATTGAAGCTTGCCCATTAAATTTTGAAGATTTGCTATCTTAATATAAACAGAGCACTGATTGTATATGTGTGTAAGAGATGGTGATTTGCACCAACTGATGAGTGCTGTTTCAGCATGAAATACATATATTGGAGATCATTTATCTTTTTCACATGTATGTCATCATGTGTATCTGTTATATAAGATGGAATGCATAGCTGTAGGGGGCTTGAAAGTCTGAGTTCAAACATTAAGTTTAGTATAGAAAATATACTTATATTTGAATATTATATATATTTTGTAATGGGATTTACCCTTCTTTACAATTTATTCTATGGCTATTATATTTATTATTTATCATTTTATGTTATTAGATCATATTAATCTTTAATATTTTAAGACCCCATTATTCAAGCAGAGGAGTAAATATGATCAATACTTACTAATTAACCATATCACCAATCAGATTGAGATTTAATAAAAAATATACAAATCGCGATCACCTTTCCAGACTGAGGTATAACCTCCATGACTGCAAGAAGTGTAACACATATCATGGCAAAATTTGTAATGGGTTTTAACCCTATGGGTACCATCCAGCCTTAGATTGGACCCCAAAAGATGACATGAATATGCTTCAAGTGCTTGATCCTTGGCTAGGTATTAAAACATGAGACCGGCATAACATAGACTATCTAAATAAAATTATTGATTTAAACCCATAGTTAAATGAAAAGAGAAAGATTTAAACCACACCAATAATTTACAACATACTTATTAAAAAAAAAAGAAATATTTAAAACACACACAAAAAAAATGAACACATATTCAAACTATAATATTTAAACAATCATGTGCTTATTTACATATATAGTTAAAAGTTAACACTAGAAATGACATTAAAAAGTTCTATCTAGAAATAAAATTTAAAAGTTCTATCAATGGTGTTTAGACATATTCCCCTAGGTCTTTAATATAGTATCTAGGTGATCACCTCGTCAGATTTATAATGGGCATCTATTATAGTAGCTGGTCACTTCCTCTTGACCCAGTGTACTACTGTGAGATATGGTTTCGTAAATTTAGTTTATGGCAGGTAAAAACATCAGAAAAGGTAAATCAGATATATATTACTGCATTTTGCTATTGGTGTTTAGGAGATGGGCAGTGGAAAATGAACAAACATTCAGTTTTGGTCTAACAACACATTTTTTCTCTCAGCACAACTATATGAAGATTGTTTTATTTTGCTGGACTCAGTCATTTAGCTGGCTTATAAATTCTTCAGTGGATTGCCAACTGACCTTGGTCAACTCTCTGGTCACTTAACTCAATAGACTCTGTAGACACTTTAGTCAATTACTCTTGTAAAATCTCTTATTGTCTACCCTTCTCTTTTTTTCTTTTTTCCTTGCTTTTTGCTTTTTCTACTGCTGCTGTGCTTCTTTTGGACAATAGGTGATTGCAGCATTTATACTCTCTGAATTTATCCACTGCTCAAATTCTCACCCACGCTATCAACTCATTTGATCTTTATTATTTTTCTAATTAGTTATATTTTTAACTACCTTATATTTTTAATCACATAGAAATTTAGTGACTGTTGTTATTTAATCAGTCTGGAATTTATATCCACAAACTGATTACATCCTGTACAAATTTCTTTTCAATTATATGTTAGATTTTAATACACAAAAGAAAAGAACGATAAGTTATAATTAGTATTTTAATTTAATCCCAAAGATTTTTACTTTCTCTTTTTAACTTTTTTTTTCTGAACAATTTAATATTGAAATATTTTATTTTTCCTTCTTTTATTAATAATACCATATAACTCGTATATATACACATACTTATGTACTATATATATAAAACACTTTCAGACAAATATAGCAAATGAATACAAATTTATGCTAGATAACTTCAACGTGCTACCTTTATTTAGAAACACAAGGTTTGAATAGACATCTTAGAGAATTATTTTATCTAATAAGTTGCAAGTTGTTACATTGTAACCTATCAGATATGAGGATTTTCTTCCAAGTTGCCATGATTTGGACTTTGTGTTTCTAAATACAGGTAGTGCTGTTGAAATTTTTTGGCATTGGTTTATATTCGTTTACTATATATATATTAATCAATATCTGTATTCCTTTAACTTATATATATATATTACAAAGAAATCAAGTCATATGTCACATGACCTAATTTAACAAGCTTGTATTACAAATATTATATAATGAGCTTGAAAATAAGCTCTTAACAAACTTTGTAGAATATCCCCAACTGCAGACCGGTTTCTGCTACTGGCTTCCTCAGTGAGGTTCTAGGAGCTTTGTAGAATACCCCCAACCCCAGACCCATTTCTGCTACTGGATTCCTCAATGAGGTGTTAGGATGCTTGAATATCCTAGCACAGCACTGAGGAAGACAGTAGCAGAAAACAGTCTGGGATTGAGGATATTCTACAAAGCTTGTTAAGAGCTTATTTTCAAGCTCATTATATAACATATATATATATATATAATTTTATATTAAAAAAACAGTAATATAAATTCAAATCTTTAATCCATATAGGAGGGTTTTTAACTATCAAAGTAATCTTTGTCAACTAAATTTAAAACCAAACATACAAGGTGACTGTTTTTGAAAATATTGTGTATGTTTGGTTTTAAAAGTTTTTAACTTAGTTGACAAAGACTACTTTGATAGTTGAAAGTGCTCTTATATGGATTAAAAGTTTGAATTTATATTATTGTTTTTTGTTTTATTATTTGAATATATATATATGTGTGTGTGTGTATTAAGCAATTACATCATCCCACATGTTAAGAAATCCAGTACTGCCCTCTGTGAACTAATATATAAATACATTAGAGTTCGTATTTATATATTAGTTCACAGAGGGCAGTACTGGATTTCTTAAACATGTCGGATGATCTAATTGCTTAATATTTGTATATTTATTTCAGTATAGTGTTATGCACTGGGATTATTATATATATATATATTGGTTATCCCAAGCAAATAACACTACCTCCAGTCAATGCTTAACTTTAACCAATGGAATATCAACAATTTGCTTTATATCAGGGTTTATATAGACTTTGAGTGACAGTAATTGATTTAAACAGAAAGAAATTCAAATACCTAGAAGTTTTAAATAAACTTTATTAAACAGGCCAGGTAAACTGCTTGAAGGTAAACTAATAAGGTAAACTGCTTGAAGGTAAACTAATAAATATTTTTACAATTGTTCAAACAAACTTTTACTCAATGATTTAAATGTAATAAATCGTAAGTATTTATAGCTAATTGGTTATCATAAGTAAATAATATCTACCCCTATTCAATTATTTAACATTAACCAATAGAATATCAGAAATTTTTTATCCATATATAATCTATTGCTTAATGTTAAGCATTGACTGAGGATTATGTGATTTACTTGTGATAACCAATTAACTGTGTCCACTTGTGGTTTATTGCTTAAAACTTTGAGTTAGAGTTTGTTTGAAAGATTTTAAAAAGCAATATTTATTAATCTATCTTCAAGCAGTTTATCGTGATCTGAGGAATGAAGTTCATTTAAAACTTCTGGTCAGTTTTGATCTCAATCTGTTTAAACCAACTGCTGTCACTCAAAGCCTATTTAAGACCATAGATTCTGATAATGATTTTCAATTTATTTTCTGAGTGTTGATATTCTATTGGTTAATGTTAAGCATTGATTGGGATGATATAAATATATAAATTTAGTTCACTATTTTATAAGTAGTTGTTGATGAAGGGATAATAAAAATATATTAATGTTTAGATGGTAGTAATATCAATGAATTTCAAAAATATGCAATGATTCCAATAAATTGAATAGCAAATATTTATATATGTGCTTATGTACATGTGACATTTGTAGTCAATTAATAATAGCATAAGACTTTCAGTTAATATTCAAACTTTAAGAGAAAATCCGTCATTCCTTGATTATATAAATGGAAAGAATTGGCTTACCAAACCCCTAAATATTGCTTATTTCTTGCATGTACATATGACCAAAAATAATTTGGGAGAACAAAAGATTCAACCATTAAGATAATATATTATACAATTTAATATTTTAATAAAATAGAAATCTATTAAAATAACAATCACCATAATTCTGATTGAATAATTTTGAAAATTAATTCACAGTCTTTTAATTACATATCTTTCCTCTTTTATCTATTTTGCTTTAAAAATAATTCTTTTGAAAATAGTACTCTTAAAATGCTTTCATCTATATATATATGTAAAAAAATGAACATTAAAAAAAAGCATTTAAAAAATAATTAATAATTTTCTTTTAAATGAAAATATCAGTTTAATCTGTAAATGTATATATGTCAATTTCACAAATGTATTTGACAATATAAAAATCAACAATAAGAGAAATACCAAAACTTTAACAATTATACAGAATTGAATATTATTTGTTTAGATATTAATTTTGAATAGGCAAATTTAAATGAACTTTAACATTCTACTGATGAATAGTGAGCTCTTTTTTTTGATGAAAAAGTGCATTCATTAAACTTCTAGATATGCAATTTAATACTACCATGAAAAATATTAGTGGTGGCATCTTCAAATCTACTCCACAGTGGTTTCTTGTTATTTCACATAATTCCCCATCAGATATCAGAAGCTGTCTTACAGTATATAAAAACTATTAAGTAGATCAGGCTTGTAATATCTAAAGATATCGTTTTATTACTCCTCTTTCTAGACATTCAAAAAGAAATTTCTTCAAAGAACTGAAGAATTACAGTGTAAAAATGGGACTTAATTTCAAACATATTTTTCAAATTCAATTATAAAAACAGTTGGATTTAATCTTTCTAAAGTTACTGGAGTCTTATTAACAGACTCAGGGTAATCCATGACCATTACATTCATCTACTTTATAAATGAAATTTAACAGCCATGATCTTTGTAGATTTGGACAAATACAAACTATTAACTATATATTATATAGCTAATGTAACTAAATCTATCACTGCCATTATTACGTTGTAATATTTTATATAAATATAATTTGTCCACCTTACTTCAAATTGTTTTAGCAAACATTTTTTATTATAAACAGTGAGGATTGCCAATTCCTCTACAAGCTTTATGATAAATGCTTAGCCAGAGCCAGCACTTAAAATATCTACACCCACAATCTGATGTTTTGATTGTCCTACAGTGTTCCTAAGAGCTATAATATAATGACAAATAAAATAAGATAAATAACTATATAAATAATAAATTAGGTCATGTGACATCTAACTGATTTTTTTTTTTTTGTAATAATACAATAAAAACAAATTAAAAATGTAAACAATACAATTTAAAAAATAAAGAAAAATATAATAAAATAAAATAATCTAGATAATGTAAAATAAAATATACATTATACATGTGTATTCCTGTCTGTATATATATATCTATGACTAATTATTAATTTAAATATATTATTCTTTTTACTATTTTTAATAATCCCTAACTATTCCTCATAAATAAAATTGAAATTTTATTATCCCTAAATTAATAAAATACTTATTATTTTATTTTTATATATTTCTCTGTTCAACATTAATTCATTTACTAAAATTTTTCTACTTAAATTTTAAATCATGTATAATATCTATTATTTTCTTATTCATTCTTCTGTTATTAATCATATTTTATATTTATATTTTTGTTTTACAGCTAAGAATCATAAATATTATCATTCTTTTTTAACTTACCCAGTTCTACTTCCATTTCTTTAAAATTTCCAATTTTTAAAAAATTTTTTTGATCTTATATTCTAGCTCTCTCTATAACGTACTATTTAAACTAACTATATCTATAACCACTACAACCTTTTCTTTTTATTTATACATTTTTATGTTTTTTATTTATGTATTTTAAGTTAATAATCCATATCATTTATAACCTTCTTTTTACTATTATATTGTTATATTTTGTATAAACATTTGTTTTCAATCACATTTTATATATATATTTAGATAGTGGGAATGAAAACAAATATGTAGGAGAGAAACTAAAAATTCTATAAAACAAGATTAAAAGAACTTGTTAGAATAATAAATCACCAATATATATATATATGAAAGAACCAGGACACAAATTTGCAGAAAGTTAAATAAAAATGATGTTACATATAGACAATATTAATGAAAGAAAAACAAAAGAAGCAATACTAATAAAAAAAGGAACATCCTAATTTAATAGATTCTGGGATTAGGAAGACATTATTATTAATATATTTATTTAAAAAAGATATATAAAGAAGAATATATACATAGAGAAAATCACTTATTAATATGGGTTTGTAAAAAATTTTAACATAGGAGTATAAATGTAAAAGTATTTATAGATGATATGTATTTATGAGATAATTAAATTGGCATATCATTCAAGTATAAAATAATACAAAATAAAATATAAATTTATAAAGAATTATATAATGGTATATAATAATAGTAATAAGGATTATAAATATGAATTAATAAGTTAAAGTAAATAATTAAATATCTGTATATGTATATATAAATATAATAATTAAATATTTGTATATCTGTGTATATATATCAAGCCACTTTGCAGTGCTTTCTGATGAAAACCAGTCTGCTGGGTTGAAATATTAAAGCAGCTTTATAGAGAAGTAATTGTGTGTTTTTTATTATATTTTTATTTTTCCTTTAGTTAGTTCGTGTATATATAAAAAGAAAGAGTTGTAGTGATTATAGATGTAGTTAGTTTAAATGGTATGTAATAATAGAGGGAATTGGGATATATATTTTTTTTCTTTTTAATTTTTAAATTGAAGTAGGAGTGACTTAGTTTTAAAAGGATGATAATATTTATGATTTTTAGCTGTAAAATAAAAAGTTAAATATAAATATTATCAATAACAGAAAAATGAATAAGAAAACAATAGATATATGCGATTTAAAAATTAAAAGGAATATTTTTAGTAAATGAATTAATGTTGAACAGAGAAAAATATAAAAATTAAAATAATAAGTATATTATAAAAATTGATAATTTTTTCCTAAACAAATTGTAGTAGAATTCTAAGTGCTAGGAATACTATATAAAAAAAACTTTAAGTGCAGAGAAACCTTAAAACTTGAGCTAAGCGCTTTTGGTAACCAAGACATCGAAAGTGCTTTGCTCAAATTTTAAGATACCTCTGCGCAGAAGCTTTTCTTATATGGAATTCAATAAGTATTTTCTTAATTTGAGTGTAATAAAATTATAATCTCAATTTATAAAAAAATAATAATAGTTAGGGCCATTATTAAAAATAATAATATATTTAAATTAGTAATTGTTATTTTGCACCGTTATTTTTAGTACAATGTGTGTTTAGCATTCTAGCATGAGAGAAGGTTGCTAAAAAAAGTATATTAAAAAAAAAAAAGGGGGTAAAGAAATAACTAATATAAAAATGTTGATTTTTTTTTGTTAATAAACAAGATTTTTTTTTTTTTTTAAGTGTCATAGCATCGGCCGGGGAGCGAACCCGCAACCCGGGCAACTGCCTGCAAGTGCAAGGCAGTCGCGCTTTATTATTGTAATTGCACGGAGAATCAAAGAAAAGAACATGTATACGTAGACGTTTTAAGATAAGAAAAAAGTACAATTAACAATAATTAGAAAGGAAGGGAAGGTGTGAAATTTCCTTTCTCTCTAATTAAATATGGCCAATTAGAATGTCAATTGCAAATATGAACTTTGTGAATTAAAAAAAGAGGGAAAAATACATATACTGAAAGTTAGAGGTTTTATATAATGTTGTAAAATGTTCATTCAATTTGGATGATGAAATGATATTAGTTCAAAGTCAAAAGTGAATGTTATATTAAAGGCAATATAAAACTATGTATTTAAGTTGTGATTAATATTGTAAATTAATTATAATAAAGATAAACTTTGTCAGGAAATTAAATTCCTAAAGAAATAAAAAAGAAAAGTGTGAATAGGTATTTGTGCAATGGAATCGGACCAGCGATATAAAAAGGTGACTCAGAAACTCAGAACTCGGCGACACTTTTCCTAGCCTAAATTTGAGAGAATGTCTCGATTCAAAATACTGTGTCTATGCAATACCAGGATGCCTAGCAAGCTATTAAAAAAACAACACTTCAAACAGACCTAATGGATCGCCTAGATCACAGAAATAAGAAACCCACGGTCATGGTATGCACCTATTATACCAATCATCAAAATTCATTCCAAGAAATAATAGGTAAGACCAATAAAAGCTCTATACGTAACTTTAATGTTTATCTGAACTAGTAATATAAACTTTTAATAAATTAAAAGTCAGATGAACTAAACTTTATTTTTGCTATGAGAATATCGAATTAAATTTGTAATTGAGAATGTGTGTTATATACTGTTTCATGTAAGTCTATTTTGCTAATATTTAATAATAGTCACCATGGCATTAGTAGTAGATAATTTGTTTATTATGGTGTGTACTTACTTGTTTATTAAATCTAAGTTGTAAATTAAATTCGGCAATCTCCATTATCTAGATTCCTTCATGTAACAACACTAATACGTGTAACTAATTCACTAAATCTTTATAAATATAACTGATAACAAAAGAATATAATACTGTAATTATAAAGAAGAGAGAGAAATTCCATCTTTATTAATTAATCTTGAGACAATCTGTCACAAGTTAGTTTTCTTTAATACCATAAGGTATACTCGGGGTTTGATTGACCAGGAAATATAATTACATTTTTCTTAATATTTAGTAAATTAGAACGGGAAAGGGTGAGTTGTCATATCACAAATGTTAACCTGTTATATATGTATGTATAGTATCAATAGTTTAAGATTCCTTTAGTAACTGGGATCTATAAATAAAGCAAAAAAAAGAAAAGACTTTTATGATGAAAAGGTAACAACTGGGTACAATGACATCCCAAAAAGAGACTGTGACTTGGTACAATGGCCCAACGTGAGAAAGAAGAAAAACTCATAACCTGAGATAAGTCATAATCGTTTGTCAGTTTTGAGAGCGTTTATTCAGTCAATGTGTTTTAGCAGAGGCATGAAGTAGGCAAATAAATGGCAAAATTAAAAATCAAAGAGCAAACGTAACAGTAGGGAGAAGGGAAAACAGCAAACTTAATATTAATTGAAATACTAAACAGTTTTAAATAGAGGTGAATAATTAATTAAAAAGATAAAAGAAATGAATTGTTTTGGCTTTTAGCAGAAACTAAAATCAATTTAATATATATGTTGTACCCTTACCAAAAGAAAAACCACTGAACTAAAGAAAATCCGGCTAACTAGGATATAATTATAATGAATTGCAGTTAGTTTACATAAACGAGGGTTATTAAAATAATGCTGTTCTGATTAGCTCAAGGTACATTACTAAGGTACAGTATCTAATAAAACAATATTTTTCAATAATTAAATATACGAAAACTGATTAAATTAAAATATAACACTTAGGTTCATAATAAATAATTAGGGTTTCAACTATAATAGTCGATCTATTCATTTCACTAATATATTTAATTTATAACTAGGTCAATATTATAAATAAAATAAGGTTCTATCAAAATAAATATAATTATGAAAACTCTTAACATGAGACGTTCAGTAAGGTACACTGGCTTAAATATGGAGAATACGTCCCAAAATATACATTCCCAATGGCATTAAGAATATTACCCCACCAAATTCACATAACAAAACTACCATGTAATATAACGATTGTAAAAAAAAACAAAAAAACTACCATGTAATACTCTCATGTCTTTAAAACACACATCTAATAATCCTAAAATAGGATTTATAAATTTATTATAGAAATAACAATAAATTAATTAATATTCGTTTAAAAAAATATTAACTAATAACTTTACTCATTATTTTTCAATATGAAATTTACAGTTCTCCAAAACAATAATAAAATAATCTCAGGTTCATTTCTAACAAAGTAATAACAGAATAAATAAATTAATTAACACTCTATAGTTAAATATGACAAGGGATTTTACATGTTATCTAACTATTCTTACAAAATACTAACAACAATAAGCAACTCAAATAACTTAATGACTCTCAACATTAAATCTATTTAATAATTAAAATTTAATAATAAAAAAACATAAATAATATAATAAGATTTTAAGTAAGCATTATACAATCTCTCTTTGTTTAATGTGGCATTCCTAAAATATAATGTATTTGAATATTGTGGCAATATCAAATATATCTCTCATTGGTGGTGTATCAGTTTTAAATAATTACCAATAACCAATCTTCTATGATAATAATAATAATATACTTTGTTACTTAATCAACTATAATAAAAATAATATCTAAGTAATCTTTAAGGGTCATATGTCAAATAAGTAATATTTTAAATTATTAATTTCCATGAATCATGCATGTAGAATGAAAAATCCAATAAACAACACGCAGATAAATCACAACTTGATTAAATTTATTTATAAATTAACAATATCATACTATTACAATATAATAGCAACATAATATATATATATTTATAAAAGTAAAATAAAAATTAACATAAAAAATATTTACAAAAACTCTTACCAATAAATATAAGAAATAAGATAAGAATAGCATTCACTCTGGCCATTTCAAAATAAAATAAAATGAAACTTACAATAGTAATGATAATATGTAATCTTCATTCAGTAAAATAGTATTTCATCATTTGTATTGGGAACAGTTACAATAAAATTCCCAATTTCTAAAAAAAGCAACTTAATATTATACTTATTCTACTTTAAAATATATTTCTCATGATGTAAACGCATCAATATAAATTTATATATTAAAATACATTTCTTAAAGTCTAAATTAAATATTAGAAGAAAAATTATTAAAAAACTTTCTTTGCAGCTTGGCAAAGTATCATTCTGATATTTGAATATCAGGAAACTTTAAATGAGAAATATAAATATCTCCCTCTAAAAAAAATCACTATTTATGCAAAATACTTAAGAGATAATTGCATAAATTTTGCAACTTAAATGTGTTTAAATTATTTATAATAAAATTTAAAAGAACTATCCATAAATTATATTGCTTGACATTTGTATTACTTTTTATTTTATACTCTTACATTCATTATATCATACAAAATCATTTTCATTATTCTCACTTTCATTCTGATTTGAATATGCATCTGTTTGAGCTAAGTGATCTCTACCATTTGTATGGTTATCAATTATTCCTCTCTTATGTTATATACTATGACAATCATCAAACATCTCAACATCATTTGCAAAAGAAATTTCTATATACTACATCTTGCCATCTCACAAAATTATCTACTTCAAATGGTTTAGTCATTACTTTACCAACTTATAATATCTTTTACGATAATTCCTGTGGTGATAGATAGTGCTTAAAGTGTAGGGTATGAAATAATAACAAGAAAGTCTCAAAACAGTAAGATAAGATCATCATGAATACAATGCAAATCATAAGACTAGATCCGTATTCATTGGTCACCTAAGATTCAAGTCGTGAGTCTATTATAGCATTTATTGACAATAAGGGAATGCAACTGTCCATGGAAAGAGAGATACAGCCCTATGTTATCTGTATATTTTAATAACTTTAAAATACGGAAATATAATTTACATATAACAGTTTTCAACATATCTCTAACATTTAGAATTTCCCGATCACCATCCTATATCTTCCACACTGAATAAATCATTCAACATTGTAAAATATACAAACAGCATTCTAAAATAAGTTCCAAAACACAATATTAAAGAAACACAAAGATCTAAATTCATGTCAAGATAGTTTTTTTAAAAAAAGTTTTCATGCACAAATGATCTTGATCAAAAAAATATATACATTCGTTCCACACATTTGTTTATTTATTATACAATTTAGACATCGGTATTAGGTTTTTCTCTGTATTTCAACAGATAACATTCATAAAAAATAATATATTAATAATGTAATGATGTTATCTAATGTACGCATATTCAAGCACTCAATAAATAAATATTTTAAAATATCCTTTGATATTTTCAAACATTCATCCGCATTTATCAATTCTTTTATAAAAATACACACATGATAATTTTATCAACGTTTCATTCCACTGTTTAATATTAAATTCAAGCAATGTATAATATTAATCTTAAAATATTAATTAGGATCTATCTTTTTTTTAAAAAAAAAATACAAAATTATTAAGCAAAACATAATCTAAATAATAATAAAAACAATTACCAATGATCTTATTATACTGCTAAGATCATTCATGATGATCAATTTCTTGGATCATATATTCAAAAACTAATTATGATTGAAATTTGCCTTGTTCAGAAAACTACTTTCTAAATACCCACTTTTTTATATTTACCAGAATAAAATTAATCTATCTTAGGATTAAATTTAAGATATAATAATAAGTTAGTTTTAAAATAAAAAATTGTAATATTTTAAATACTAATGTTGAACTTAATATTAAAAAATAATAATAAAATTTTAAAGTTCGTAAGCTAAATTGCTTGTCAGGAATCTTGCACTGTTGCCTAGTTACGGTTGGTCAGCTTTGTGCACAAATCCTATTTCTATCTTGTTTTGGCACCATTTGAAGAAGAAATGTGCAAATAATAATATTAAAATCCAGCAAAATCTAAGAAGAATATTAATGATCCCAAAAAATAAAATGTTTATTTCAGTCCTTTCTGGAAACTTTTATCCAGGCATTTAATATCTTCTCAAAATAATTAAAGATCCATTTTATATGAAAACATTTTCTTTCATATGTTTTTGGCCATTGTATATAGCAGAAAGATTACAGTAATTATAATATAAGTAATATTCGCATTCTTCATCAGTCAGAATATTAGTAGTAAACATTGTATAATATAATCTATAATATATATATATATGTGCTTGGTGCACAGATAAAGAAATACTTTACAATTTAATGAGCTGAGCACTTTTGGGAGTAGACAGGTAGTTCATAAATTAAAATAAATATTTTTAAAAAAATTTACGATTTTTTTATCCTTTTAAACATTTTTTTTTCACTAAATATTTTTCTTTTCCTGGTAAAAACAGCTATATCATTCCAACATTTATTAACTGATAATATTTTTAATCTTCATTATTTCCAGATGAATTAGATTAACATATAATTTATTGATTGATAGCAAGACCTAAAAGACATTCAAAAACCACCTTCTTCAATTTGTCTTTAAATAGATCATTTTTAAAATGTAAGTCCATTGTGATTACTTTAAAGACAAATCAAATATGAATTTACCATCAATTATATAACAAAAACAGACATTCATCATACCATAAAACATTTTAAGTTCAGTTTTAAAACATAGATGCAGAGTCTTAATTTTTTTCTTTCTCTCAAATTTAACATTACGATAAAGATTTTTAATAAATATCCAATTCATCTTCATTAACTTTAATAAATTAGCTGTATTTGAATATGATAAAGTCATTTCAAATAAATGGTACTCCAAATATATTATTTATAAAAATACAAAATTCTTATGCAAATTCTCTCTGGTTTTGTTGCAGTATTTTTCTTGATATTTGGTATTCATTTCTCCAATATTTAAGTAGCCACTATCACATCCCACAAAATTATTAGGGTCCTAAGCCAAGTTCAAGTAGAGTAAACTGACAGGGAACTTTGGTGTTAGTGAATCATTATTTAAGTAGATTAAAAAACACTTTCAAGTAAAATAATAATTTAAAAGAAATTACTATAGTTACAATATTAAAAAATATATAGTTATAAATTTCAAACTAAATCTGTATCACTAAAATCACTGAAAATCTATAAAAATCTGTCTAGACTGGCCTCAATTATACTGGTCTTAATCCAATAATTTCATTGGTTAATACTGCTTGTAATAATATGCTAATTCACATAACTACATCAAATATTTTTACAATTAAGTTTTAAAACTATGAGTCATCAATATTAACTATTATCAAATTATTCAATACCTTAAATATCAATATTTTTATCTTTAAAAAATTAAATATTCTTGCTAAAACAATTTTTAATATTTTAATAATCTAAAATTGACTTAAAATATTACACTTAAATAAAATAATAATAATTTTATTCATTACTTTTCTAATATTATCTCTAGATTGAATATTTGCTATATTTAATTATGTATCAAATTTCTGTTAACAAGCTAAAATTAAAGTTTTCTCTTCCTAATTTTATGAAAGCACACATATTCACACAACTACCTAATCATGTGATATTTTCAATACCTTTAAAATAATATTAAATTAACTTATCATTTTAAATATTTTAAACAAAAATAATTATCTTAAACATAGAATATAAAATATTTATCATTATAATTAAGCTATTCTATCATTATAGTATATTTTAAATATAATAAATAAAAATTAATACTATAATGTAAATAATTTATTGTATCATTTTATATTTAATTCATTTCTAAATGAGTTCAAACTATCTAATATATTTTTATAATCTCATATCTACTGAGTTTGAACCCCTACTACCTATAATATCAAAATTATATGCTAAAAATAAGCTAAATTTAAATTTTTTTAAATATAACTACTTTTCCAATTCTACCAAATTGTCTATATCTATTGTAAAGGATACAATATATGAATTATTAGCAGAAAAAAGAGTATATGTGTATATGAGATTAAGAAGTGCACAATTAGAGATAGGATGTCAGAAGACAGTGATAAAAAAACAAAAGGTATTGCACCAATAACACTTGAAATATTTAAAAAGTTAATGAAGGCATTCAAGACTAAAATGATGGACAAATGGGAATAAATGAAAAAGCATCAAAAGGCCTTCAAAGAGAGAATGTAAAAGAAGGTCAATGAGGTTTCCCTAGAGGTGAACAAAAGAGATGAACATTACAACTGTGGCATAAAAAAGCGGAGAAAATCCCGAGACAGTATAGAAAGGGGATGAGTCACAGAACAGAAAGTGGTTCAAACCTAAACAGAGACAAGAGCTGATCATGGTTTTTATCACCAGGAAAAAAATTTAAAGCATGGGACAGATCATCAAGGAAAGATTTGGATGTTAAATGAAAAGATTGGTGTGACCAGCAACAACAGTGGTCAAGGTCTCAATTACCACAGCAGACTACTAGCTATAAGCACAGATAGCAATATTAGTTGTATTCATATAGCCTGTACCCTGAAGACCACGAATCTGCATGTCAAAAAGAATCATGGATATATAAAATAATATGTATTTATGTGTCTTTTGAAATCATGAGAAGAAATATATAGAGTTAATAATGATGTTTTTTAAAAAATATATAATAATAATAATAATAATAATAACAACAACAATAACAATAATAATAATAATAATTATTATTATTATTATTATTATTTCAATTCACGAATTAAACAATTTATTAATTATTTTTTCTTTTGCTAGTGAATGAAGTATATAGTGTATTTTGGTGGATGTGGTATAGTTGTTAGTGGGTATTGGAAGAGCATGTTCATGCTATGTAGGGAGTTTATCTCCATACTGGCCACACCCATAGTTGTAGGTTTAAATTCATTTCCAGGTGACCCATAAGTCCCAAAAGAGCAGGGGATTATAAAACACTGATGGTGAGTACAATGTGGCAGGGATCATGAGTATATAAGTCTCTTGAATCAAATAAGCAGAGCTTTGATGTGATGTAACAATGATGGTTCTCCCAATTCTTCCTGGTGGTTGTATGCATTATAATGTGCAAAGTGAGATTGCTTTCCCATTGTCACATGGCATAGAATACCTATGATTAAATATTCCACCCATCACAGTTTTGGAGCCAGTAAACACATTTTTGGTAATTTAGGATTGAGTAAATATATTAAATTATTATTGTTAATAAGACCATTAAATGCAGCCAGCCTAACTTAAAAATTGGAATAAAAAAAATTATTTTGAAAGTGTTTAGCTTTCAGCATGAGAGAATTTTAAAGAAAAAAAAAGTACTAATATAAAATATAACCATGTAGATTTTTTTTTAATAAACAAGATTTATTATTGTAACTACCCTGATAATCAAAAAAAAAATGTACATGTAGATTTTCTAAGATAAGAAAAAAGTGCAACTAACAGCAATTAGAGAAAGGGGAGGTGTGATATTTCCTTTCTTCCGAATTAAATATGGTCGATTAGAATATCAGTTGCCAATATGAACTTTGTAAATACAATAAGGTTTTATATAAATAAATAATACAAATTATATAATTAAACATTAATTTTTGTAAAGTATTCGTTTATTTTGGCTGATGAAATTATGTTAGTTCAAAGTCAGAAATGAATGTTATATTAAAGGTAATGTAAAACTGTATTTAAGTTGTGATTAATATTGTAAATTAATTATAATGAAGATAAGCTTTGCAGGGAAATTACATTTCTGAAAAAATAAAGAAAAGAAAAGTGTGAATAGGCACTTGTGCAATAGAATCAGACCAGTGGTATAAAAAGGTGGCTCAGAGAACTCCAAGACACTTCTTACTTTTTTTTTCTTTTTTGAATCATTATTCTTATTTGTGAGTTCCCAAATTAGAGTGCAATATTCTTCATTGAGTGTCAGATCACAGAGAAAGATCCAAAAAGCTATATAAAAAATGTTTCACCACATGTTCATTTTTACCTGTGGGGAAACCTAGATGCACTGCTAAACCAGTATAGTCACCAATGCCTTCTTGGCTTAGAGTTGAGAAGATGCCTTGATTCAAAATGCCATGCCTATTTAATACTAGGACCCCTAGCAAGCTAATAAGAAAACAACACTTCAACTAGGCCTAATGAATCTCCTAATCATGGTATATACCTATAATACCAATCATCAAAATTCATTTAAAGGAATAATACATAAGATTAATAAAAGCTCTATACTTAACACTAATGTTTATCTGAATTAGTAACATAAACTTTTAATGAACTAAAAGTCAGATGAACTAAACTTTATTATTACTAACAGAATACTGAATTAAATTTTAATTGAGAATGTGTGTTATACACCTGTTCCATGTGATGTTATATCTATATGTTAATATTTAATAATAGTTAGTATGGTATTAGTAGTAGATAATTTATATATTATAGTATGTACTTACTTGTTTATTAAATCTATGTTGTAAATTAAATTCAGCAACCTCCATTATTTAGATTCTTTCATGTAAGAGTTCTAATACACATAACTAATTCACTAAATCTCAATAAATAGAATTCCAATAACAAAAAAATATAATACTGTAACTATAAAAAAGAGAGAGAATTTATATCTTTATTAATTAATCTTGTGACAGTGTATTCAGTGATGTGATTTATAGGATGCTGGTGACTGAAACAAATAAATAAAAACTGTCACAAGTTGTAGATTTCTTTTATACCATAAGATATTATACTATTATTCAGAGATTGATTAACCAGGAAATATAATCACATTTTTCCTAATATGTATTTAGTAAATTAGAAAGGCAGAGAGTGATTTGGTCATATCATAATTGTTAATCTGTTATACTTGTGTGTATAGTATCAATATTTTAAGACCCTTTTAGATTCCAGGATCTATAAATAAAAAAGAAAAGACTTTTCATGATGAAAAGACAATGACCCAGTACATTATATGCAGATAGAAATACACATGCATAATTTATATTTTTTATATGCTTTTATATTAATTTGCCCTGTCTGTGTTTCTATTGGGTATCCACATTTTTGAATTTTTAACAATGGAAAATTTTTTGTTCCCATTTATAACTGAAACTTACATTCTTATGCTTTCCAGGAAAAATTCTTGGCAATTGAATTGTTTGTAGAGTAAAATTTTGTTAATATAATTTTAAAGCATATTTAATTAATTAAAAGTAAATATTTTCCACTAAAATCTGAATTATTCTTCTGAAATAATTTATGTTTCATAACTATTTTGTGAAAAAAATAATAAATGTGTAAAAAAGGTTAGAGAATTAATTAAAAAGTCAATACATATTTTTATATTGTACTGATAACTTTGATCTTATTTTGATCACTGAGGCACCACTAAGCTACTATCAACCTAGAAAAATTAATTTACAGTGATTGAAAAGTTAATGATGATGATCAACACTACTAGATAGGCTCAGGGAAAGAAAGAGATCTTTAACATTGTTCAGACAATTGAGAAAAGGGCATGTGGACAAACATTAGCCAAAAATAATTTTAAATAATTTTAAAATTTATTAAATCTAAAATATTTGTCAAATAAAATATGAAACTTTGACCCAAATTCTTCCACCTGGTTTATCAGAGAGTGTATGAGAGTATTGTGACATTAAACACCCTAGCAGATAAGTTTGTTTTCTCACCCAAGAATTAAAAGGGATTTATAATGTCTTCCTATTAGCAATTTATATAAAAAAATCCAGTTTCCTTTAGTTAGAGATTTAAAAACAAAGATCTTGTATGGAATTCAATAAACAGCGCAGAGCAATTTTTCCTAAAACCCAGCAAAACATCAGGACATAATAAGATTGTCATTTGCCTGCAAAAACTCA
The DNA here is from genome assembly GCA_028023455.1 of Epiperipatus broadwayi. Classification (NCBI taxonomy): domain Eukaryota; kingdom Metazoa; phylum Onychophora; class Udeonychophora; order Euonychophora; family Peripatidae; genus Epiperipatus; species Epiperipatus broadwayi. The sequence goes on along the minus strand of JAQFVV010000436.1, from coordinate 511,147 downwards.
TAAAAGACCACATTTAAAACCTCTAAGGTTGATTCTGACAAGAGAAAAAGAAAAGATTATGGTATTATGTAATCTGAAACATAGGAGAAAGAAAATCTCTATTGACCAAGAAAAACAGAACAATACACTCGATAAATCGCTAGCCAAAAGATTTACAGTCTGCAGGAAATACAAACCAAAATTGTCTAAATTAATTAAAATGAAAAAATAAAAGACAGGTGAGTTAAAAAAATACTTATATCTGCCCAAGCATTTATCAATAGTTAGTAATATAAAAGAGAAAAATGCTAAGTATAAAATATAAACTCGCAATACACTCTCAGACAAATAAATTTAAAATATGAAATCTTAAAGCTAAGACATCAATATTTTTATATTGGACTATTTCCATCATCTAATATGTGTGTTGAATGTCTTTAGAAAAGTTTAATTTTTAGTTAAATATTCCAAATGCATTCAACTGTTAGTAATATCACAGCAAACAGGTTAGTATATGCACCAACTGTTAGTAATATCACAGCAAACAAATGTTAATAATATCACAGCAAACAGGTTAGTATATGCACTAACTGTTAGTAATATCACAGCAAACAGGTTAGTATATGCACAACGTTTCGAGAGGTATTTTTCTCCCCTCTTCTTCAGGTGTTGCTGGCCTGACCAGTGACAGTACTAGCATGGGATTCGAACCTGGATCCTTAGATTCTTGATTATTGAATTTTAAGGTAATGCTCTAACCAACTGAGCCATCCTGCCAAAGGCAACAGTATGTAGAAATTTCATATACTTATCTATGAGGTTCCTCCTGATTTCTCCACTTTTTCCTCAGAGCAAAGTTGATTAGTGGTTTCCATACATTATGTATAGTCACACTAGGTTGGCTTATGGGATTTTTTGCCATTGTCATGTGAGCAGCTTCTTTAAATTTTCTTCTTTGTACCTTTTCTTCTCTATCTAATATTTTTGTATTTTCCCAATTGAACATATGTTCATTGGTACATACATGTTCTGCTACCTTAGACACATCTGTTTTCTCTCTTCTAATCATCAGTTTATGTTCTTGCAAGCGCTTTTCAATGGGACAACTGGTCTCACCAATATATGTTCTTCCACATTCACATGGTATTTCATAGATGCAGTTTTTTCTTTTCAGCATTTCAAGTTTAGGCTTTGTAGATGTTAGAATTCCTCGTAGTGTGGTATGGCTCTGGAAAGCTGTTCTGATGTTATACTGATTGCAGATTTTCCTTAATTTGTCTGCTATTTTTGGAATGTATGGGTACACTACAGTACCAATAATTGTCTTTTCTCTTGATGGTTCTTTTTGTTGTCTATTTAATGTTTTCTTAATAACAGCTGATGGATAACCATTTTTCATAAGAGTTTGTTCTATATAGATCTTTTCTTTTTTCAAATCACTGGTTTCTGAACAAACTTCTTTTGCTCTGTTCCACAGTGATAGTATAACTCCATGTTTTGTGTTTCTGGTGTGATTGGATGTATAGGCTAGGTATTTTCCTGTATGTGTAGGTTTTCGGTAAACTGTAGTTTTGATTTTGCCATGAGGGAGTCTTGTCACAAGAACATCTAAGAATGCCAATTTTTGTTCTTGTTCTGATTCTATTGTGAATTTAATTGAAGGGGATATGTTGTTGATGTGTTTCCAGAAAGTTTGTAGCAATGCTTCACCATGTGGCCATACAACAAATGTATCATCCACATAGCGAAGCCAAACTTTAGGTGGATATGGAGTAGTTTTTATGGCTGTGGTTTCAAGTTCTTCCATGTAAATATTGCTAATCAGGGGTGACAATGGTGAGCCCATAGCCATTCCTTGATTTTGTTGGAAGAATTCTGTGTTATATTGAAAGTAGGTTGTTTTTATGCAGAATGTTAATAGTTCCATTATACTATCAATAGGAAGAGCTGTTCTGGTTTGTAAACTATTATCATCATTTAATCTTTTTCTTACAATAGACAATGCTTCTTCACATGGTACATTTGTGAATAAACTTTCCACATCAAAGCTTACCAGTAAGTCAGTTCTTTCAATTTTCATGTTCTTGATTAATTCTACAAAGTGTCTAGAATCCCTGACAAAGGACTGGGTCTTGTATGCCAAAGGACTTAGAACTTTGAGAAGAAATCTTGCCAAATTCTGGCAAGGTGAATCTCTAGAACTAACAATAGGTCGTAATGGAACATGATCCTTATGGATTTTAGGTAGACCATAAAGATGAGGAATTTTGCTGAAATATGATGTTATTTTTCTCTTTTTTCTGAATCAGTGAAGTACTTGCGATGCTTTCTGAGTAATGCTTGTAACTTTGTTTCCGTACTTGGTATCGGATCTTTTGCCACTTTTCTATATTGGCCAGCTGTGAGGAGTTCTTGTATTTTGTTGTCATAATCAGTTGTATCCATTACAACTGTTGCATTGCCTTTGTCAGCAGGAAGAATAATTATAGATTTATCTACTTTGAGAGATTTAATTGCTTTCCTCTCACCATAGGATATGTTTGACTTCAATTTTTGTTGCTTGTCAAGTGTTCTTTTTATTCTCCAGCATAATTCTGCTGCTTCTTCTAAAGGCAATTTTTGAGTGACTTCCTCAGTGGCTGCCATTATATCTAATAAAGGGATATTAGATGGTGTTATGGCAAAGTTTAATCCTCTTTCAAGAACAGAAATTTCAGTATCTGTTAGATGTTTAGAACTGAGATTTTTAACAGATGAAGTTGGTAAATTGCTTGGTACATTATGATTTTTGATATGCCCATGTAGGTTAGCAAGTTTTTTCTTTTGGCATTCTTTTATTTTTCCATGTAATATAAAATATGATTTTCTTACTGCTTGAGAAACTCTCATGTAGTCTTCATCAGTAAGTTTATTTTTTAGAAAACATTCTACATTATTAATGGAATGCATTGTTTGATACTTAGAAAACCTTTGAGCATTTATTCTTTCTCTTAACAGAGCTTCACTTGCTCTCTGAGTAATTTTCTCAGCTCTCTGAGAGTGAATTGGAGGTTTTAGTTGCAAACCTTTAGGAATTATCCCTTCAGATTTACATTTACATAAGAAAGTTAAATGATTTTCTACTTTGGCCAGCTTTAGACATAGTTTTTCATAATGTCTAAAGTTTAATATAGTATCGGGTCCATACCGAATACTTAGTGTTTTTCTGAAGGTTTGTGATGATGGTGTTCTAGCTGTATTTTTATATTGGACTATTTCCATCATCTAATATGTGTGTTGAATGTCTTTAGAAAAGTTTAATTTTTAGTTAAATATTCCAAATGCATTCAACTGTTAGTAATATCCAGCAAGGTTATAATTTATAATAAGCAAACAGGTTAGTATATGCACAATGTTTTGAGAGGTATTTTTCTCCCCTCTTCTTCAGGTGTTGCTGGCCTGACCAGTGACAGTACTAGCATGGGATTCGAACCTGGGTCCTTAGATTCTTGATTATTGAAATTTAAGGTAACGCTCTAACCAACTGAGCCATCCTGCCAAAGGCAACAGTATGTAGTAATTTCATATACTTATCTATGAGGTTCCTCCTGATTTCTCCACTTTTTCCTCAGAGCAAAGTTGATTAGTGGTTTCCATACATTATGTATAGTCACACTAGGTTGGCTTATGGGATTTTTTGCCATTGTCATGTGAGCAGCTTCTTTAAATTTTCTTCTTTGTACCTTTTCTTCTTTATCCAATATTTTTGTATTTTCCCAATTGAACGTATGTTCATTGGTACATACAAGGTCTGCTACCTTAGACACATCTGTTTTCAGATCTCTTCTAATCATCAGTTTGTGTTCTTGCAAGTGCTTTTCAATGGGACGACTGGTCTCACCAATATATGTTCTTCCACATTCACATGGTATTTCATAGATGCAGTTTTTTCTTTTCAGCATTTCAAGTTTAGGCTTTGTAGATGTTAGAATTCCTCGTAGTGTGGTATGGCTCTGAAAAGCTGTTCTGATGTTATACTGATTGCAGATTTTCCTTAATTTGTCTGCTATTTTTGGAATGTATGGATACACTACAGTACCAATAATTGTCTTTTCTCTTGATGGTTCTTTTTGTTGTCTATTTAATGTTTTCTTAATAACAGCTGATGGATAACCATTTTTCTTAAGAGTTTGTTCTATATAGATCTTTTCTTTTTCCAAATCACTAGTTTCTGAACAAACTTCTTTTGCTCTGTTCCACAGTGATAGTATAACTCCATGTTTTGTGTTTCTGGTGTGATTAGATGTATAGGCTAGGTATTGTACAAACTTTCTGGAACAATAACAACATATCCTTCAATTAAATTTACAATAGAACAGAACAAGAACAAAAATTGGCATTCTTAGATGTTCTTGTGACAAGACTCCCTCATGGCAAAATCAAAACTACAGTTTACCGAAAACCTACACATACAGGAAAATACCTAGCCTATACATCTAATCACACCAGAAACACAAAACATGAAGTTATACTATCACTGTGGAACAGAGCAAAAGAAGTTTGTTCAGAAACTGGTGATTTGGAAAAAGAAAAGATCTATATAGAACAAACTCTTAAGAAAAATGGTTATCCATCAGCTGTTATTAAGAAAACATTAAATAGACAACAAAAAGAACCATCAAGAGAAAAGACAATTATTGGTACTGTAGTGTATCCATACATTCCAAAAATAGCAGACAAATTAAGGAAAATCTGCAATCAGTATAACATCAGAACAGCTTTTCAGAGCCATACCACACTACGAGGAATTCTAACATCTACAAAGCCTAAACTTGAAATGCTGAAAAGAAAAAACTGCATCTATGAAATACCATGTGAATGTGGAAGAACATATATTGGTGAGACCAGTCGTCCCATTCAAAAGCGCTTGCAAGAACATAAACTGATGATTAGAAGAGAGAAAACAGATGTGTCTAAGGTAGCAGACCATGTATGGACCAATGAACATATGTTCAATTGGGAAAATACAAAAATATTGGATAAAGAAGAAAAGGTACAAAGAAGAAAATTTAAAGAATCTGCTCACATGACAATGGCAAAAAATCCCATAAGCCAACCTAGTGTGACTATACATAATGTATGGAAACCACTAATCAACTTTGCTCTGAGGAAAAAGTGGAGAAATCAGGAGGAACCTCATAGATAAGTATATGAAATTACTACATACTGTTGCCTTTGGCAGGATGGCTCAGTTGGTTAGAGCGTTACCTTAAATTTCAATAATCAAGAATCTAAGGACCCAGGTTCGAATCCCATGCTAGTACTGTCACTGGTCAGGCCAGCAACACCTGAAGAAGAGGGGAGAAAAATACCTCTCGAAACGTTGTGCATATACTAACCTGTTTGCTGTGATATTACTAACAGTTAGTGCATATACTAACCTGTTTGCTGTGATATTATTAACATTTGTTTGCTGTGATATTACTAACAGTTGGTGCATATACTAACCTGTTTGCTGTGATATTACTAACAGTTGAATGCATTTGGAATATTTAACTAAAAATTAAACTTTTCTAAAGACATTCAACACACATATTAGATGATGGAAATAGTCCAATATAAAAATACAGCTAGAACACCATCATCACAAACCTTCAGAAAGACATCAATATATATATAATAAATAAAATACATAATAAAATAGTTAGTGATATTTAAATGAGTATATATAACTTATTATAAAGACAGGTTTTGTTTTAAATTATGCTGAGACTTTAACATAGAGATTTAAACGAGATTTTAGACCTGGTTATATGAAAAGGTGAGTTTACCTTTGATGCATAATGTTCTGTCCAGCAGATTTCTTCCAGTGGTATATACAAAGTTCAGGTCTATATGGGATTCCTTATGGTTTTGATTTTCATTTATCTGTTCAGGAGTCTGAAGGTAATCTTTGTGATCAGTTCTGGACTAAACTTTTAGGTCATGTTCTTGAAGGCACAATTGTGGAGCTCTGAGATTCATCTTTGGATTGATTTAGCACTGCATAATATTATTAAGGTTCTTTAGGGTGAGGATTATCTGCATCCTGGATGGGTAGTCACTATTTCTAATGTTTTATCATATTTATTTCTTCTATTAGCAAATACCTAAAAAATTCTTTCTGAACACAGCATGCAGAAAATACTAATAGCTGTCAGCAAAAATTCAATATCAGTGATTTGTGTTAAGCAGTATAAAAGTTAGAATAGGAATCCGTATAAGAATCACAATAAGAATCAAAGTAAGAATAAGGAGAATAAGAAGACTAAAACCTGGAACTATTTATGTGAATTATCTCCTGCCTAATCTTTAATTAAAAAGTTTTGATCAGAGTTAATGTCTATCTCCTGCTTAATCTTAATTGAAAAAAATCAAAATATGACCAAGGCTCCTATCTATTTAAAAATTAATTTAAAAAAAAATAAGTCTCGGCTTTTGAAATAAATTATAAAAATAAAAAGAAACTGATTACAATCAAAATTTATTTTAAATTAAAAATGCTTTTACAATTTCCCTTTTTAATTGAGTACATGTGTTATGGCATGAACTCTTACTAAATAATAAAGTACACAATTTTTAAATTCAATTTTCTTTTGAAATGTTTAAAATGTATATTCTAATTTTGAATTTTCTGATGGTGCTTTTGAAGCAGATAAAGCATCTGGTCCAATATAGTAGATGATCATGATATTTAAATTTATAATTCATTTGTTAAAGGACATATTTTTTTATTTTCATGTCTTATTGTTAAATTATAATTTTTGTCAGATTTTTTTATAATATGTAAGTACATCTAAAAAGCAAAAAAATAATACGTAAAAAAAACTTTTTAAAATAATGCTTTTATGTAAATAACCAACTAAAACAAACAAAATAACAAAGTAATCAACAAAGTAATCCATCTTTTGGTTAATTTGCCATTCTTGGAAAATATCAGAGATCTTAAGAAGCTAGATTTGATATAAAACAAAAATTACAGAAGTATTGTCATTTCATAAAAGTATTTGAGGCTCAAATAAATCATAAAAATCAAAAAACCTCAAATGCTTTTATAAAATGACAATATTCCTGCAATTTCCAATTGTTTTATAACAAGTCTAGATTCTTAAGATCTCTGATATTTTCCAAGAATGAGAAATTAACCAAGAGGTGGATTATTTTGTTGTGTTTTTTAATGAGCTATTTATATAGAAGCATTATTTAAAAAAAGTTTTTTTTACATATTATTTATTTTATATTTCATTTTAATGTTGTATATTTTATATTATCTGAATTATTTTATTTTATTTTGATTCCATTTTTATAACATTTTAATTTATTTTAGTTTTATTACTTTGTTATAGTTTATTTTATTATATTTTGTTTTATTTTTAAAATTTTATTGTTTATGTTTTTAATTTATTTTATTTTATTATTTATAGTTATTAATTTTATTTTCATGATATCATAGCTCTGAGGAAAACTACATGACAGTCAAAATTTCAGATTGTGTGTGTATATATATATACAATAAAAAAAAGTTTGCTAAGTGTTTGAAATAAGATAAGGTGGTTTTAGAAAAGCCACAAATGATCTACATCCTGGTCAGAATCTTTACAGATTCTTTTATGATATCTTATTATTGCTTGACTATATAAAGAAATAAAAAAAACATTTTAAATAAATAAACAATAAATTAATAGTTAAAATATTATCAGTGCAAATTTATTAGAATAAATTAGTTGTCCTAATAACAAAGTCCATCCAATACTGATCATTTTCCAACTACAACTAATGACTTTGATTTAATGAAGTTTCAAGGTCACTCTTTCAATGTAGGCAGATTAATTTTCAGCAAAATCATAATAATAATAATGGATAGCTAGCTTTCCATGAATAAATGGGTTGTCAACCCATTTTTTTAATATTTTCTAATGGAGTATTATTTTCATATAAAGATTCATTCAGATTGGACCAATCTTTAACAAATCTCTGCATCTTTTTTAGTAATTCCATTGATGTGATTAAATTTGTGATATATCCTTTCATGTTTTTTTTTTTATAAATACATTTGTTTTTATGTATTTTTCCATAGTTGTTTTAATGTTGTTCAAACTGCTTAAACATCATGATTCCCAAGGAATTATGTGATTACATATATATAGTATGGCATCCAGTGAGCTTGCCGATAGCTCTTAACAAGCTTTCCAGAATATCCCCAGACAGATTTCTGCTTCTGGCTTTCTCATATTCCGAAAAGCTTGTTAAGAGCTATTGGCAAGCTCATTAGATAACATCTGTAATACAAGCTTGTTAAATTAGGTCATGTGATTACATGACTTGATTTCTTTGCAAATATAGTATGGCATTCTGGTGTGCAGGTTTATAATTTTAAAAATTCTAATTAAGATAAGATCAAAAAATCAATTAATAAAACTATGTTGGCTAACTATTTTTTTTAAATATATATAAAAAAATTAATTTGAAAAAAGAAGCTAATGAATTTTTCAAACAATTCTTAAATTTGTTAAAGATAATAAAAAAATGCACATAGCTTTATTACTTTGGAGTTTATAAGGAGTTCAAATGCCAGAATCAATCCTGGGACCTCCCATCCCTCAGTTGGACGCTCTACCAACTGCAACAAACCATACAAAGCTTGATAAAGGTGCATCTCTTTAATTAATTAAAAAGTGAAGATTATGTAAACAGTTTTGTATAAAGATAAGGTGCTGATAAATCTTCTAATTAAGGAATTTGAATAAGGTAAAAATAACTATGAAAAATATTGATAGAAAACAAATGTTTATCAAAATTTTTGTAATAAATTTAATCAAGTCTGTAACACATAAAAGTTCAAGACAGAGATGTAGAATTCTGATACACTTGTAGATTTTAGAATTTGGGTCAATAATAGCTATAATCCAAACAGATATTTATACTGACTATGCTCTGCCAGAAAACCTAAGAACATTGAGCTGGTTATCCATGCACTCCTGGAAGAATAACCATCCATTATTCATTATAATTACCATGCTTTTGCCAATTTTGAAGCTTTATTAAATCAAAAGAATCACTTGTATTGGAAAATGATCAAAATCATGCTGACACATAATTAAGAAAAAACAAATATTGAATGCTATGAAATCTACAGAAACGGATAGACTTTAATATGACATTTAATTTATTTGGGTAAATTTGCCCTGGTAATATTTATAAGTTCCTTTAAGTGGCCAGTTCAAAATTAATAATTAAATAATATTTAACTGATTGTAATTTAATTACATTATTTATAAGAAAATAATCATGCAACTAGTTTTAAAATAATAAACAAATTATCTTTTTTAAATAAATAAATAAATAAACCTATTCATAAAATAGCCACTTTCTGGATGTGGAAATTACTGTAAACATTACATGTGAAGAGAAGATGAAAATTTTCCATTTATTTTTATTCTTATCTAGCCAAACACAGACTTATATATATTTATCATTTTCAATTAAAAATTACTTCCATAGCAAAGTTATTTTTTATAGCTTAATTCTAAAAACTATTACTGAATTAATGTGGTTATATAAATATCTTTGTATGTATTATTTTACTGCTATTTTTATTGATGTATTTTATTTCGTGGGAGCTCGAGTATAGAATTAAACTAAGGTTCACTTTCAAGATATTTCTCTTTTTATATATTCATAAGGCACACCATGACTTTTTTTCTATTTTGTTAATATTATTTATATACGAACAATTTACTTAATACCCCACTCTACATGATTTATGGCAATAGACTGGTATAATCTGGAATTCAAAGTCAGTTCCAGTGCTTGAATGTTTTACAACTCCCAGAACAAAATGGTTTCATCAACATATTTGGACAAGGTCTCTTATTACAAAGATCACTTTAATTTTCACTTTCTTTGGTATCCCATTCTTTCCAGTTACAAACTTATACTTTTTATTATTTGAATGCAAGCATAAAAAATGCAATTTATCCATTACTTTGAACATTTTTTAGCAAAATCCTTTTATTGTACCTATACATATACACAAAATTGGCTCTGAAGAAGACTGCAGGACAGTCAAAACATAGATTGTGTATGTTATAGATACAATAAAAAGGTTTTGCTAAAAGTGTTCAAAGTAGTGGACAAAGCAGCAGGCCCGGGTTTGCTTCCCGGTCAATGCTTTAACATATAAAAATAAAAAATATTGGATTTATATATAGTCATAGTCAAGCGTTGATGGCCTAGTGGTTAGCATAGCTGCCTTCCAAGCAGCTGGCCCGGGTTCACTTCCCGGTCAATGCATTTAACATATGAAAAAAAAATTGGATTTATACAAGATATTACAGCAAAATAAAGGAAGTGGTGAATTTTGTAATATTATAAGGTATATACAGAACTTTAGATATAATGAGAGGACATTTGGTCATGTGTATAGTTATATAAGATGGAGTGGACAACTGAAGAGAGTTGGAAAATCTGTGTTCAAACTCCCTCCAATTATTTTAAATAATATCTTAAGTAACTTCTATTGTAAAAACATATCAATTCATCATAAACCACTTTTAGGCATAATCCTATTCAATTCTCTCTCTAATTCAAATCTTGTTCTGCAAGTGAACTAAATATGTGTGCGCTAGTAAACCAGACGCCCAGAGGCAAAATTTCTCTTTTTGTAAAAGCTTTTGTAATATAATATTTTTTACTATATTGTAGGAGAGCTATCTTTACATTTAAACTTTTTTGTTTTTCCTTTGGCAACATATTACTAGCAGTGTCAGCATATATATTCATACACCCACAACAGAAGCACACACACATATACATGTATATCAACACTGCCTTTTATAATTCATAAAAATTGCTCACAAAAATAATTAACCAACGGTTAATTAACTTGAAAAATAATTACTAAATAAATTATTCAGGATCAATTGTAGAATTAATCCATTTCTGATAAAGTGGTGACTGGACATGCCTGTGCATTTATTATGCTGAGGAGAATAATTTCCTGCAAAGTTTCAACACATGTTTTTCATTGTCATGTAATAAAATATCAACCCACAAGAACAATAGAAATTTAAGAATTACAAAACATTACTCTGTTTTAAATAAAATCCAAGCTGCTAAACAAAGACTAATTTAAATAAAACACCAGATTATATATCATTTTACAAAACTTAAAAAGAAATGCCATGTGTGAGTCAGCGCTTTGTTTTCATTCCATTATATACAATTAATTTCATATTTTATATAGTATAAAATATAAGGTAAAACAGACTTTACATAGCCCATTACAATCAAATGCCTTTTCAACAGTTGTGATATCATCATCATCATCATCATCCTTTTCAACCATTATTGATCCACTGCAGGATGAAGGTTTCACCAAATTCAATCCACCTTCTCTGATCTCTAGCCTCTCTCTTCCATATCGCACTAGCACACTTCCTTATTTCATCCATCCATCTCACATGTGGTCTTTTTCTAGGTCTTTCTCACTGATGGAATCCTGTTTAAGATATCAACTGCCCATCTATTATCATCTCTTCTAGCAATATGTTCATCCCAACTCCACTTCAGTCTCTTAATTCTTTCAATGATGTCAATAACACCTTTTTGTTCTCTCACCTTTGTATTTCATTTCACTCTCTTCTTGTTATTCCTAATAGGCATCTCTCCATACTTCCTTATGTGGTCTAGAGTCTCTGTATTGCTCTTTTGTTAAGTGTCCAAGTTTCAGATCCATAAGTAAGAAATGGTAAAACACATCTATTATCCCCCCCCCCTTCAAATAGATAGGCATATTTCCTTTTAATATTAAGTTATTGTTACCAAAAGCACTCCAACCAAGTTTAATTCTATGATTAATTTTATCCATTATGTTTTCATATGTAGTATTAATTTGAGCATTTATAGTTGTTAACTTCTTCTAACTCACCATTATCAATCTTTATTTCCATTTTTAAGAAAATCCACTGAACATTACTTTAGTCTTTTTAATATTTTTTACGACTTTCTTACTTTCATTTGATAACACTTGCAACATTTCCTGAAGCTGTAAAGCATTATTTGCAAAAACAACTACATTATCTTCAAAATCTAGTTGACATAAATAATCTCCATTTACTTTTACTCCCTTAGTTTCCCATTTTAATTCATAAAATACTTCTTGTAAAAAAATTTAGAGATGTGGAGTCACACTGTCATACACTCTTAAGTTATTTTTTTTTTTAGAATCATTATGTAATCTAATTGTTGCTGTTGCATTTTTATAAATATTCTTCAGAATATGACAATATTTTGGGTCTATATCTTGTTAAGCCAATGCTTTAATCAATGAAGAAATGCTTGTAGAATCAAATGCCTTTTTATAATCTATGAATCCAAAACATACTGACAACTCATATTCATTGGTCCTTTCTATAATTTTTCTCAATACTTGGATGTGATCCACTGTACTAAAACCATGTTTAAATCCAGATTGTTCTTTTGGTTGATTAAAATTTTAAGTTTGCTGTAGACAAGTTGTAATTATTTTGATAAAACTTTTGTATAGAACTGATAAAAGACGGATAGATCTGTAATTTCTAATATCTTTTTTATCATCTTTTTAAAATATTAATATTGATACTGCATTCTTTCAATCATGTGATACAGATTTATCATTTAGATGTTTGGTATATAACTTTAACAAAAAAAAAAGTTTATTTCTTCACCTGCTTCTTTTAATATATCGATTATAATTCCATCATTACTCAGGAGCTTTTACCTTCTACATAAATTTAATTGCATGTTTCATTTCTTCATTTAAAATCCTGGGAAGTTCAGAAAATATAGTAGTTGTAGTATGTACAGTTATGTAGGGAAGGCAAAAATCATTATTCCCTAGTTTTGCCAATTGAGACATGATGAGGATTATATTTTCCATCATTTTTTTGTCCTGTTCAGGTAAAAGACACCCACATACAGATGAATATTGTGTAGTTAGATTGTTTGGCTATTCACTGTTATTTGGGGAAAACAGACACTCAGTTTAACTGGAATTTGGATTTTTAAAAAAAATTCCAATCAAACCTAGTATTTTCAAGTTTAACTCAAGCTGGATTTAGACTTAGATCATAAGCATAGACAGATATGCTAACCACTATATCATGAAGCCATTTAAAAATTATACACACATTTTAAAAATATAATTGGTAGTAATGTCATGTTTTAAACTCATTCTTGCTACCTATACAATATTGGTGGTTAACTTCCCATAAGATATATTGACATATAAAATTATTAATACCACATCTCTTTACAACAATAATCTATTTCATGTTATGCAGGTTTTGAACTATCTTTGTGAACATGGATAATCAATATATGCCATAGTAATGGAAAACACCAAAAGTTAACTTTTTAGGTAAAGGGGTTCCCAAAGAAAAGAATCATTATATCACTACAGTCATTTAGCAATGAAGCACATTATTTAAACCAATGAACTCATTTTTTCAAATATCTTCAGATTTTTAAATCTAAGCACATTTTCTTGTCTGACTGTATGGTGTTGTTATTAGGTCAGTACCTGCATATTTTAGATTCTTATCTTGGATAGCTTAATGATTATTGTACAAAATAATGGCTTCTACTGATGAGGGCCAATAGCTGTAATCAAAATTGGGGATCTACTATCTAGTTTCCATTGGGTATTAAGAAAAGAATAACATGGAACAAAAGCAATGCTATCAAATGCAGATAAAATGTATGCTAAAGGAGCCATAGGTTTCCATGTTTCGGAAAGAATAATTTTTTATAAAAAAGATGTAGGCCTGTATGTTACTGTGAGGTCTTATTTTTATATTTTGCCATAAAAGGCTTTTTTAAAAAAATGGACCCGGTCTGTATCACTTCCATGGCAGAGAAGAATTATTCTGTTAATGTTCACTTGATAGTACCAATCAAGCAGATTTACTTATTTCTATCTAAAGATGCAATTTTAATACTGACACTGCACTCTCATCATTAGACATTTTCTAAACTCATACATTAAATGCTAAGCATAATCACTTTTTTCAGTCATCCTATCTTATTGCTCTATTTTTTGAAAACTCACAGCTATTTCCCTCCTATTTCTTTTTCTTCTCTTTGTTTCAGATTCTGTACAATTCTTTTCTTCATCATTTTCACAGAGAGACCCAATCAATTCTTTTTTCAATTCATAATTACTTTTTTTTTTTAAAAAAAATCTATTTACTTTTTCCAACACTTCTACATTGGAAATATCATCTTTCCAAATTATGCTTTCTCTTTCAAATACATTTCTAAAGTCCCCATTCTTTTCTCTTCACCTTTTCCTATACTATCTATGTTTCTGATTAATACAAATCTACATTCCAAACAAAATCTTAATGATGCACTGACTGTAAAGTAAAAGAAAAGCTAATACTATAAAGATAAAAATTTTATTACTGTAAAAATGTCACACTCTTAAAATGTATAATAGTTCCTTGCATGACTTAGTGCACTGGTAAAACAGTTAACTCCGAAGCTCTTGATCTACAAATCACAGATCCAGTTTCTCACTTTGGTACTCCAACTTCTGATAAATTCCTGAGCAAAAAAAAACCAAAACATTATTTACAATAATGAATAAAAAGAAAATAAATATGGGCTCAGTGAAGTTTTTTTTCAAGTGAAGGCGGATAGGATGTGGCCACCATCTTGGAAAACTTTACTAGCAACTATACTATTACTGCTGAAACTATTATGATTATGACAGCACAAGAATTATAAATATTCAGAAGTGGATTTTTTTTCTCAGAAACCACCTGGAAATTTACACTCACAAGCTAAGCTAATCACTGATCCAAATAATCACCTCTAAAGATATATATTTCACAGCCCTATCTGGACAGGCAAGTTCTACATTCTTCATATTGATATTAATGATAATAATAATGGAATGGCTATTGTTTGGGAGTTTTTTTTTTTTTATATGTCAAAGCATTGTTGGGGAAGCGAACCCAGGCTGGCTGCTTGGAAGGCAGCTATGCTAACCGTTAGACCACCAATGCTTGACATTTTTCCGATGTTTGACACAGCTGTAATAGATTAAGCTTCAAACAGAAACTGATAGCTCTTAAATCCTTCAGAGCACCATTCCCTAAATTTTACAATCAGTTCACTAAACATGAAATGAATTTGGTATGTTACTTTAATTCAATTTTTAAAATAAAGCTACAATAAGATTCAGTGATTTTGAAATTATAAATAGACTTAAAATGATGTTATAGCATTAATCAAGAGAGCTTTAATACAGCCACAAGAAAATGCCTAGCTTGAAAATTTATACACTAGTCCTGTCATTCTTTATTCGTTAAGATTCTATGAAAATTAGGCTTCAATTTTTTTAGAATTAATAATTAAAAATAGAAACGTAAAATGTAAGACTGTTACACCAGTCAGTGGTAAATTATAAACATATACAGAGAATGAAGTAGAGATTTTTTTAAAAAAGTATGTCATTTGTTTACTTTTGTAATGATCAGTTAAGATAACAAACCAGTGTTTAAACCCCAGGATAAGTCTTAAACTATCATGCTAGGTGTGACATTTCTGCTATTAATTGAGTCAACTGATATTTTTTATGTATTTCCTCATTTGGGAATTATACCCAGAAATGTTATCTTGGGAGTTCCTTACTTTAACCATTGGGTTAACATCCCAAGGCAAACAAAAATGTGTAATAGCCAAATACTATTTACTGATTAGTACTAACTAGACTGAGTATGAATTAATTACCTCCCCTCCCCAAATCCTAAACTTATTTGAAATGTGATTTTTTTTTTTTTTCAAATTTTACCTGGATTTGAACTCCAGGTCATTGGCAAAAGCAAATGAATATATTAATAATTATGTCAACGGCTGTGCAAGTATGATGTGGAAATATAATTATCTTCATTATTAAAGAATACAATCAGATAAGAATATGATTGCCTTTATTATTAAAGGATATAGTAAAAAGGAAAATGGCAAAACCCATATAACCTTAGTTTTTTTAAATTTAATGAGAACTAATTATTTGCATTTAGAAAATGTCGTTAAACAATAGGAATCAAGTGGTAATCACACACACACACACAAACAGATTTTAAATTATCGATTCAAGTATCTCACAAAGAGGAGATGCTGTCAAGCGTTGGTGGCCTAGCAGTTAACATAGCAACCTTCCAAGCAGCTGGCTCGGATTCGCTTCCCGGTCAACGCATTTGACATATTAAAAAAAAAGAGGAGATGCTGTAAAGAGAATGCAATCAAAATAAAGAGCATGAACAGTATTAATGAAGTAGTATATAAACAAACGTAAATCTCTAGGACAAGCATTTAATATTATAGAGGTAAATATATATTGAAAAGTTAACTAACCATGGCAAAAGTAGCAATTAAACATGTTTAAATAATAGGAGTTGTTTGGTAGATTATACAATATGTAAATTTCTATGACTGTACATGACAGTACTATCCAAATAACCAAATTATTACAATTTCCTTGCTTTTCTTAAAAGAGAATCGATCCAGAATCTACCATTCACCCACTCCCCTCGAAAAATTGTTGAAAGCATTTTATAATCGAGATAAATGATAATAAAAAAGATTTCCTCTAATTTGTAGCCTATTTAGAGTATATAAATTATGGATAATCTAGAGGGAAAAAACATTTAAAAGTTATTGAAATGAACGAGTAAAAAAATAAAAGTTAAAGAAACCAACAAAATTATATATGAATAAAAAAAAATTAGAAGTGAACTTGAATATTTTGTATACAGAATATTGGATCTATGATTTTAGTTAGTCTACTCGGAAGGTCATGTGACATTCAACTACAAAAATGCCAGTTTGACCTAGATAACAATCCATAGTTCTCCAAGTCTGTTATGCTACCACTGCGCTAAACTTCAATGAACAATGATGAGGCGTGAAAAAATATAAAAAGGAAAAATTACCGGATAATAATGAAGAGAAAAGTGCTTATTTAAAAGTATAGAATCAAAGACAAAATAGTATAAAATAGTTGATCTTAAAATATATAATGTTACAATCGCAAAGTTGTTACAAAAAATTCAAATCGCTATTATCAAATCATACGAATTTCGTGAATATAATATATCATCGGAGAATTTATTGAATTAATGTGAGATATTCTGAGAATTTCATCATTTTTCTAAAGGATATTATTAAGCAAAGATCAAACAGCCTAAAGTTGAGTTTTTATCTAACTAAATAAACACACGTGTGAGATGAATAACAATATTTTTGTTTATGTTTACCATAATTATGGTGCAAACGCGGCAAAAAGCTTACTAAGGCATTAGTAATCTTTTTTCCTTATAATTACATATTTTAAATGGAATAATTAATTGTATATGTGTATAAAAGAAGATGTAATAATGTAAAACACAAATCGGGGGGGGGGGGCAACTAAAGAATTACAAGTTTTGAAACTGAAATTAAGTATCGTAATAAAACTAAGTTTTTGAGAATTACATAAACCAAACATAAATACGCAAGCAGGCAAATTTTAAAACATATAACGCTTATTGAATTAATCAACATTCAACTCAAAATACATAAGTATAAAATATTAGTACGCTAGGAAACGAAATAAACTGATGACTTGCAAGCAAAAACTTATAAAATACCATACGATAAAAGGATAAGTAAAAATAATCAGTGTATTGTTAGGGAGTTTTTAAAAATTCAAGGAGAGGAAATGGACCTACAGAAGCGGTCGTTCTAACACTGAACTAAATTGTGTAGCACTATACCGGTAATTAATTAATAATCAACTATAAAAAAATGACCCTACACATTTTAAAGCAGGAGTAAAAATGTGGAGTCACGATGACTTAGGAAAAATATAAATAGAAAGTGAATTTACTAAAATTGTCGAGTTAAACCTAGCAGCTGACCTTCTAAGCAACTGACCTTAATGATTATTCATTTAATTATTTAAAATAAATTCTTTACTCAGAAAAAAGTTGAAGAACGTGATAGATAAATAAATACTGTATCATGCCTTCACATTGATAATAAAACTTTAACCGTCTTATTAAGGAGTATTAGTACAATGAGCAATTTATGGTGAACTAATTCTCTATTGCATCTAGACTATCACTGGTATCCAATTATTTTAGGTAGTGTGTTTGTCGAGATAGTATTAATTAAGGAACAACTTTATTTCTTTCGTAAGTTAGTGACTTTCTTTCTCTTTCGAGCCACACATATATATGAAGTCAATACATATTTATGACCAGACGTAAATACACATACTATTATATCCTGGAATTTGAAACAAGAAAAGGAATAAAATGTCAGTGATCATCAAAATATTAAAATGCAGACACAGACAATGAAGAAATAATACAGCTTATAATAAATATTTGAATTATAAAGTGCAATTTTTTTATAAAGAATAGTTACAAAATTTACCCCACAAAATTGGATAAGAAACAATAAATTAAAAAAAGAATCTCTGATGAATAAAAACTTTATGTCTCATGATATAAGAATAATGCTGACCTGTTACACCTCCAATCTGGATTTGAAACCAAAGCAGGTAAAACGTAATTTTTAAATATATATATGCATTAAACTTTTCTTTCAGTAACCAGCCCATAATAAACCCAGGAAACTATCCGATATTGGGTGGTTAATGGGTATCTAGCTACTATTAACTAGAGTGTAAAAAAAGAGTGGGGAATACTCAAACTATTATCATCTAGAAAATAGGAAGGCTCCTACAGGACTTCTATATGAAGGGATCTTTGCTCTGAAATGTACCATTTAAAGGCTGTTACACCCATTATTTACCTATACTCTTTGCAGGCTTTCACATACTGATTACAAGGGTAAATTAAATTTGCCATGCTCAGGTTATCTTAAAGTAATATCTATACTCAGTTTTTCTTTATTGCTGATAATGATCAATGCAAATATAATCATATAGTTAGTCGTTTGAGAAATCACATGATGTTCATGCAGTTAAGTAGCAAGTTGAGCACAACCATTCTCTTCAACTGAACAAGCTGAGTTTTTTTACTTGAATATGGGGGGGGGGGTAATTTTATCTTTAACTATTGTTAGCAAAACAATTAGTTCACTGATTTAGCATTCAAAGTTAAGTAAAAATTCAACTTTAACAATTTAAAAAGAGGGAAACATATATTGTTGAAACTTTAACAGCAAACTAACTTTAGGGAAACAGCATATTGTTCAAACTTTAACAGCAATTTAAATATATAAAAAAGAGGGTGAGAATGGGGATTTTATAATTATTTCAATCATTAGCAAAAACTAAAATTGTTTCTTTGTTTTACCATTTGAAGTTAAATAATTTGACTTAAATTAAAAAAAACTTGAAAAAAAAAAACCCCAAGATATCATGTTTTCCTTCATTAGCAGCAAGATAAATTATAATAATTATAGTTTTAATCATTATTAAAAACATTTTTCGTATATATTTTATAAAAAACATTTTTCATACAACATTCTGTAAATGTGACCATCTAAAGAAGGCATGATTTAACACACCATAGAAACAACAGTTTATACTTTTCCAACTTATACATAATTAGTTATGCAAAAAATTATGGTATGAACCATTTGCACAAATTGAGAACTGGTTATATATATATAAATTGTATCAGAATAAAAAGTTGCCCTAAGGGTTAAGGCAACATTTTATAACACATAAATCATAAGTTTAAAAACTTATCATGCAAACCTTAATGAACTATAATTTAAATAAAATAATGATAACAATGAGCATGTACCAATCGGTTGTTATCTATCAGAATAGAATTTCAAAACAGTGATTAACTCTGCTAAGTAGGATTCTTAAATATTACAATGATTTCTTCTTAAAAGTTTACTAAAATAAAATGTTTGCTGCCTCGAAATATTGACATACCATAACACATATATTAAAATAAATAGAAAAAAATTGACAATAATTATAGGCATGACCACA
The DNA here is from genome assembly GCA_028023455.1 of Epiperipatus broadwayi. NCBI lineage: Eukaryota > Metazoa > Onychophora > Udeonychophora > Euonychophora > Peripatidae > Epiperipatus > Epiperipatus broadwayi. Next base: position 491,145 of record JAQFVV010000436.1, on the reverse strand, counting down.
GTTTATAAAGAAATTTAAATAATAACAGTACAGTTATTTAGATTAAAGAAATGGAATTACATTATTCAGAATTCAGGCAAGTTTATACAATTTATTTTATAATTCTATACACACAGGCTGCTGCTGCCATAAATTCCTAATTTACATAATAAATTTTATGAAATTCTTAATAGACAGTTTCAACTAACTTTTCGTTTTCCCCCAGTTTTAACAGATTGCTTAACAACACTAAAGATAAACTAGCACTGTCTCAAACACCTCAAGCCATTTATAATATTGCATGCACTCATGCAAATTGTAGAGCCTTATATTATGGGGGACCAAGGCAGCAATAGAAAACAGATTACAACAACACAAATATGCATATATTAAAAGCTCAGTCAGATCCATCATGTTATTTCATTTTTGCAATTCATCAAAAAATAACAGGACACCAGTGTGAGCCTCAAGATGTCAGCCTGGTCTGCAAAGAAAGGCACAATGTAAAAAGAAAAGTGAAGGAGGCAACTGCAATGGCACATGCTTCATGATCTCAAGAAAATGAAGCAATTAACCTTGAACTTTGCATAATTGCATATAATTAATTCACTTAGAGCTATGAAGATGAGAGCATGTCTCTTGAAAGCGCTTGCAGAATAATATAATTTTATTTTGTTTTAGTATAAAGTAGCTTTGCATTCAGGTGCAATAGCGCCTATATTATTTTACAAGTATATTTTCGCATGCAAAGTTTTCGAGTTAGGTTTGAATTACAATTTATTTTATAAATGATTTAATTTGAGGTTTAATGAAATAAGATTGAATGTTCATTAGATTAAATAAGCTAGCTTAATATTTAAATTACAGATTTAAAATTTAATTTAGAGAGCATTACCAATCTTTTTCGGAAGCTTAGACTTCAGGTACTTGAAGATAGGCATAATGGCACTTCTCTGGACAGGTTGCACAGTGATGTCATCTTCTTTAAACAGCAGGCTGTGGCTGTAAACTTTCCACCCAATAATGATAGTCACATGCCATTGTGGGATGTAGGATGGGGTTTGAGATAACCACTCTCCTGCAGGAAAAACAGCAAATCAGTGGCTTTCCTACTCGATCATTTTAAATTTCAATCGGGCATGAATTCTGGTGGCAATATGTATATCATTTTACCGAGTAAACTTTTTGAGTATCAAAATATAGGATATTTATACAAGTTTTGAAATCCTATATTATTTTTGTCACAAGATGGATTCATAGCTGGGTGAATCCATTAGTACTTGTTTACTATTTAAATTTTTAATTTGTAAAATTGACTTAACTATTGTTTAAAATTTTAACTTGGGTATTTTTAATTTGACTTAGCCACCTCGAATCCCTAAGGATTCTGCAATAGTGCTGGTTTAGTAAATTTTGTTATTTACTAAGTTACATTTTAAAAATATTATTGTGAAAATATGGAGTTAGAAATTTAGCCTATATGCTATTTTAAACAGGTGTGCAGTGACCTGATTTTTATTTACTACATTTTAATTTTAATTTAGAATTTAGCAAATTTTTACTAAAACATTCTGTTATATATGTATGTTATATATGTATGTATGTAAAACTAATAAATTGTCTTCTTTTTAATAAATAAATCTATCATTTTAAAGGATCTAAATTTTAAATACAGACATGCTATAATATATGTATAAGCCGATGATATTACAGTCTTTATATATGCTGATGCATATATAACTATGTTTATGCTTATATACATGTAATCAGAAGGGTTCCAAATTAGCACAGATGGAGTTATAAGATAAAATAGGTGAAATGTATAGTATGCAAAAAATATACTGTTTCACAATCAATAAATTATTATTCAATACTTAATACATTGTACAGGCTTAAACCTGCATTTATATATATGTAATATAGGTGGAATTCAGTAATTAATATAATCCTTTACCTAATCATATATCTGACTATTAATTATACTAAAACAAAATGAGAATAATCTTTATTATAGCATCATGAATTCAAACAGCATTTTGAATAAACAAAAACAAAAAAAAATATCATTTTAGATATCCTAAATACAAACCTTATTTAAAATAGATTAAAATAAAACAATTAAGTCAAATATCATCGTCTCAAAACAATAATATGAGCTTAAGATAGATTTTATTTATAATTGAATGAAATCAATAATAAATCATTAAATAACTAAATTCTAATACACCCAATTAATCAAACATTGCTTATAAAAATATAAATTTATACTAAAATTTAAAGATGCTCATATCTAAATAAAATAATTCGTGAAAGATTGAAATGACAGCTTTAGTAGGTCTTATAAGTTTACAATATTTATGATATTTAAATAAATATATGACCTAATAATTATTTTTAAATCCTAGTTTAATAAAATGATAAATAATACTAACTTATCTATGCTATATTTTTATATGAATTTACTATTACTAATCAAACTATTTATAACAATACAAAAGACAATAAAATGATAAACAATAAATTATATTAAATCAACCATGTTATATTCTCATACTGACTTTACTCTTCCTAATTAAGTTAGTTATAATAATATGAAATATTCAATAAGGTTATAATATCAATGAACCTATTAGATAATCTTAAATCTATAATATCCAATCATATTAATATATAAAAAACAATAGATTTCTATTGGATATTTACTTAAGTACAATTAACTAATCATATCAATTTGTTTTAAATTTCCTCTAAATTATTAAAACTGTATATTATAACAATCAAAACATATAATACCAAAGAATTATTAGCATTTATTATAATCAAGTAGAAATATTAAAATTAAATATTTAAACTGGATTTACAATTGACTCAATTTAAATATAATTAAAGTAAATTGTTCTGAATTATAACAGAACAAAATATAGTACTATAAACTTTATAACTGCATAAGATTAAGATCTTATTAACTAACCATGATCTCAATACAGTATTTAACTAAACAATAATAATTTAGATAAAACACGCAAATATTTGATTATGATTGTCTCATAAAATTTATATCTAGTAAGATAATAACTATAGAATTCAATACAAAAAATAATATAACCATGCTCATTTACCAATTCTGGAATTTGATTTCTGGATTATGGAATATAGTTATTTCAAATAAATTTTGTGATATAGACAGTTTATCTTGTCTCACTCAAATATTATTAATCAATGAATTTGTTTGCACAACCAGATAATAATCAGACAGAAATTAAATTAAAAAATTTATTGATATATATATAATGAGTAGAGTGTAAAAAATCAATATGTACCCATATAATCTAATTGAATGTAAATCAATTAACCTTAATTTCATATTTACATATGTGATTGCCTATTAATCTCCAATTATTTAACAAATATGAAACATAAATGTCTATGTATTACAAATGTGTTGTGGAATGCTCATAATTTTCAAAATATAAGAGACTTTAACATATACATTCATTTATATACTTTATATAAATATGTAATATAAATAAAATGTGTTAATTAAAACAATATTGTAATTATAATAAAAATAATAAATTTAACAGTAATAAACTATTAAAAACAGTCTTTAAATCTGGAGAAGTACTTTCGGATAATGGAAATAGAAGCAGGTTTAAGAAATTAACTGAAAGTACTTCTGCAAACTTAAAGACTGTTTTTAATTGTTTATTACACTAAAATTTATTACTTTATATATATATATATATTGAGATTTCTATCATTTTAATGTGTATATATATATTTAATTTCATAATTAGTTTAGTAATTTCATTAGTTTATAAATATTTTATAAAAGTATATATAAAACATATTATCTATTTAATCAATTAAAAGTTTTTTTTATTTAACTGAAGGAACCAGACTTCCAATTTTGATTTGTTTAAAAAATTATTTCAGTAGATTATAGTTTGAAATAAAACAGTTTTCTTGAATTATGGTTTTTTAAAAAAAGTTTTTCTTTAGAAATTCTTGAAAAAGTTGGGATGGGGGGAAATTAGACAATGTTACAATTAAAATCTATTGTTAAAAATCAATCTAAATACCAGGTTGAAATTAAAAGTATTGAAAATGAGTCTATCTGTTTTATATTTGTTTATTAATCCAGAACTTTTAAAATTGTCAAGCGTTGGTGGCCAATTGGTCTTACAAGCAGTTGTCCCGGGTTTGTGGGTTCGCTTCCTGGCCAATGCTTTGACACATGAAAAAAAACCTTTTAAGATTAAACATTCTAAAAAAAAAAACAGACAATTAAGTGACAACTTTTGTTAAAAATAACCCAAAAAGTGAGAATCCTGTTTGGAAAATAAAATTAATTAAAAATTCAGAGAGGCGGGGGAGGGGGGATTGAAAAAAAAGTATAAATTAAGGAGATTTTTTTTGCTTAGGAATTATTAATAATTTATTATTGAAAGTTATTACTGCAAGTTGCTATTTAAGAGTGACTGAAAATGTTCTCTGGCTAGGGAAATTAAGAACGAGAGAAACCCTGTCTTACAAGCCACATCTTCGGAAAAGTGTGAAACCAGCTAACTAGCCAAGGATGTTTCAATCCAAATGAGAACACTGGTGAAATATATATCTTAATATAAAATTATAACATTCAATTTCACTTTTTTGTGCCAATTGTAATATTTGTGAATATGTATTAAAAGTATAACAAAAAATCTGATAGTTAAAATCAAAAGCACGCTCAGTGTATAATATTTAATTGGAAATATAATCGTAAATATCTTAATATAAATATCCAATATCTATATAACTATTTTACAGAGTAAAAAATTTTAAATAAAAAATAAATACAAATTCATTAAGTGCTTTTGATATTGTATACCAGATTAGTCACCGTGAATCTAGTATACAGTACTGAAAGGCTTGGTGAATTTGTATTTATTTATTATTTTAATTTTTTTTTTACTCTGTGTAATATTTATATACATATTGGATATTTACATTTGGTACAGAATTGTTGGTTTATTTATTTAATATCTTAATATAATGTATTTTTTGCACATATTGTATATTGTTATATGTATTATAATTGATCAGTTTTAAAACAGGCAAAACTCTCCATACAGTAGTGCCACTCAGTGCCAGTCAGAATAATCAGTGGATGACAGAAGGCTTGTGCATAAAATCCCCATCTAGTGGCACTACTGTATGGAGAGTTTTGCCTGTTTTAATAAGTTATGTGCAAGCATAAGAAATGGTGATCATGTGATGTTTAGTGATCAATTTTATTTTTGTTTTATTACATTTTTAAGTATTTTAATTGCTTTTTCATTATGTTCCATTCTATTTTATACAAAAAAATGATAAATAGATGTCACTATGTATGTAAAGTAAAGTGAAACTTAAAAATAAATTACAATCACATTGAGATATAATATATTTGCTGGAAAAAAGTGTTTATGTGTTATTCTTATAAATAAGTCAATATATAGAATTATTATTGTTATATAATGATATTTTATTTTATATTATTTACTTAGAATAAATATATGTGAAATAAAATACTAGTTTATTACTTCACCTTTGATTAGTAATTAATTTCAATTGCGCTTTACGCAAAAAAGTGAAGCTTATCTCTATCTTATTAACAAGTTATATGGCTTAGCACTTTCAGAGACCTTGAATCTCCATAATCATAGCCTACTTTTAACTGAAATTTAGCTGTGGTTTATGTAAAATTTATGCAAATTTTATAGTGACCATTTTCTGGAGATTGCAAAGCGAAGCGTACTTTATTGCAAATGACAATTGGGCAATAAACCAGAAGGAATCATGCTTTGCAATCTCCAGAAAATGGTCACTATAAAATTTGCATAAATTTTACATAAACCACAGCTAAACTTTAGTTAAAAGTAGGCTATGATTATGGAGACTCAAGGTCTCTGAAAGCGCTAAGCCATATAACTTGTTAATAAGATAGAGATAAGCTTCACTTTTTTGCGTAAAGTGCAATCTAAATTAATAAATATATATGAAATTTTGTTTAAAAAAAATTATTTATACAATTCTTATTTTTCTTGCTTTAATGAGTAATTTAGCATCCATCGCTATTAATATAAGGTTTACAAGCTTCACTCGTGAATTACTCTTCATAAATATGTTTTAAATAGGGTAAAAGTTTACTATAATGGTCAATGGGTGTTTGCCCTCTATTGTTTAAAATTTAAACTAAATTGTTTGAGAAGATTACATTTATGTTATTATATTACAAATAAATTAAAATTTAATCAAATGTAAAAGATAATAATAAAAACATTTACCTTTTTAAACATAATTATGTCCTATACACACTAGTAAGTTGGAGGAAAAAGCGGTATTGCTGTATCTACTCCGGAGGGCAAATTCATGCAGGTACGATGAAAACAAAGCTCTGCTAGTGCCAGATTGGAATTTCAGCTTACGCTTTGCTCTCATCCACATGTTTTCAATATTCTGGGTTTGTATGTCTTGGTCTTTGGGATGCACGAAGTTGTCCTGATGGATGACAACCGAATGCATATACACACCATTGTTGAGACTGCTGATGTTATTATACGCAGCCCAGCCATCTGAAATAATGTGCGTACCTGGTAAAATGAACCGCTATATAAGGCCCTCCAGTGTATCAGCCATCCTGTCTGCAACTTCTGTCAAGAAGCACTTTCTGTCAAGAAGCACTTTCTTGATGCTCTCTATATCGCCAGAATAGCAGCAACACTCAAAATTTCACCATCAGGTACTAAGTATGTAGCAGACATTTTTTCCAACTATAAAACTGTACACGTGTGTGTGTAATTCGTGCCGTTGAACACATAGGGTGTCTTTTTTTTTTTTTGCAACATGTGCTATAAATGTAGTTATTTTAAATTCTTAAGTTGTAGACAGTTTAAATTCTTAACTTTCAAACAAATTAAAAGTAATTCTTTTAATTAATGACGTGTAATTAATCCAACATTCAAAAGGTTTTTTTTTATTATTATTATCTTTTACATTTGATTAAATTTTAATTTATTTGTAATATAATAACATACACGTAAAATTCTCAAACAATTTAGTTTAAATTTTAAACAATAGAGGGCAAACACCCATAGACCGTTATAGTAAACCTTTACCTTAAATAGAGGGATTTAAACTCAGGATTTTTCAGCCTATTCATCCCCCACTTTATCTCAAACAACTGATATACATGACCACACATATGTAAAAAGATACAATTTTCAATATATGTATTTTATGCAGAACCAGCACTCATCAGTTGGGCAAGATTATAATTTATTACACATATGTACAATCAGTATTCAGTTTATATTAAGATAGCAATTCTTCAAACTTTAATGGACAGGTTTCAATCTTCTCACCCTTCCAACTATTCAGTCCATCATTTTCTTAAAAAAAATTAAGAAAGAATGCACAAAGCCCTTGTTGGATTTGATATTATAGTCATACCCATGTAGACATTATATCAATCTAACCCCATATATTATTAGACATTATGTGTATATCTATATTAATAGGAGGGATGAGTTGAATTTATACTAAGATTTAATCTACTTTCCAAGCAATATGTAATGTCCAGTAATATGAGGGGTTAGATTGACAATGCCTACATGGATATGACTATACTATCAAATCCAACAAAAGTTTTGAGTGTTCTATCAGGTTTTTCAATGAAATAGACAATTGAATAGTTGGAAGGGTGAGAAGATTGAAGCCTGTCCATTAAAGTTTGAGGAATTGCTATCTTAATATAAACTGAGTGCTGATTGTATATATGTGTGGCAGTTTATGATCTGGCCCAACTGATGAGTGCTGATTTTGCACAAAATAAATATATTGAGGATCACGTATCTTTTCCACATGTGTGTGGTCATGTGTATTGGTTGCTTGAGATAGAGTGTAGGATGATTAGACTGAAAAATCCTGAGTTCAAATTCCTCTATTTACATATATAGGAAACATACTGCCTTAGCAATAAATATGTTTTAATTAAACTTAATTTATTATTGGCTATAATAAAATTTCATTCTCTTTAAAAATGAATAATTTATAAAAGTTACAATGTTTCTGTGTAGACAGATATCATATCTTACATCATATAATAAATTGTTTTTCTCTTCACTAGTAAAAATTGTAATTATAAATATGCCCAAATAATTTGTACAGAGAAGAGTGATGGCAAAAAAAAAGTTAAAGAAGCTTTTTACATAGCAAATGATCTCAGTGCCATTAATAGAAGAGAGGCATGCTTTGCTCTCTCTAAACAATGGACTAACTAATTAAATATTCAAACTCATTTGCATATGTGTACAATAAATCACAACAAACTTCATTCACAAAGCTATGAGTATGAGATTCGAACATTAAGCAGACCTATTACACATTATTTTAAGTATAATTATAGCTTCACTAACGCATGCGAAAAAAGTCGCATATTTATACTTACATTAGTATATTTTATTGTTGACTAAACTACTATACATTTATGACCCAATTTTCCTTACTTAAGATAAATGTCTAATTAAAAATAATAAATTAAAAATGATAAATTGAGTAACTAAGATATGCTACCTATGACTAACCTAAGACAATAAACTAAGAATGGGTATCAAATAGTTAGAATCAGCTTGACCATTAGACTGAAATTTCTAAGAGAAATTAAAACTGCTACTTTTACAAACACCTAAATAATTAAGAAATGGATTAGCTTTAATGTGGACATGAAAAAACTGTTAATGTTGCTGTTTGAATATCAAACCAGCTTTGATGTCCTTTTAACCAAGGCATTAACCAAAGGAAGACTTTAAACTATGAAATCTGAAAAAGAAGGGGTTCTGCTTGCACAAGGATCACAAAGCTAGCCAGAGATGGTTCATTAAACTTAATAAATGAAGTAATCTTCATAATATCATAATCCAGAGTAAATCTTCTAATGCCAAAAGGGATTTTATTGTAATATTATTCTCTTTGCTTTAACTACAAGTAATTAAATTTTTTTTTAAAAATAGCGTGGATATTATTTACTAAATGTTTAATCACAATTTTTTAAATTTCTTTTTATATTTTGTTTATAAACATTTATTAATGAAATAAAAACTATATTAATAAAATTATGCTAAAATAATTTTTGGTTTCCTCTGATTAATTACTGCAACAAGTTGATTTGCCAATATATGTGTTATATAAATGCAATATATCCTACTCATTTTTTAGCAAAAACTTTTTATTGTACATGTATGCATACACAATCTTACATTTTGAATGTCTTGCAGTCTTCTTCAGAACTATATGATATAATGAACAAAATAAATAAAGTATATAACTATATAAATAATACCATAAAAATGTAAACAATAAAATTAATTTAAAAAAAAAAAAACATAAAATATAATAAAACAAATAAATATAATCAAACTCAAAATAATTCAGTTAATATAAAAAAAAATACAATATAAATCTAAAATAAATATAAATTATACACGTGTATTCCTGGCTGTATATACATATTCATGAACAATTATTAATTTAAATATATTATTCATTTTCATTATTTTTAAATTTATATTTATATTGTATATTTTATTTTATATTAACTAAATTATTTTGGGTTTGATTATATTTATGATACTTAAATAAATATATGACCCAATAATTATTTTTAAATCCTAGTTTAATAAAATGATAAATAATACTAACTTATCTATGCTATATTTTTATATGAATTTACTATTACTAATCAAACTATTTATAACAATACAAAAGACAATAAAATGATAAACAATAAATTATATTAAATCAACCATGTTATATTCTCATACTGACTTTACTCTTCCTAATTAAGTTAGTTATAATAATATGAAATATTCAATAAGGATATAATATCAATGAACCTATTAATCTTAAATCTCTAATATCCAATCATATCAATATATAAAAAACAACAGATTTCTATTGGATATTTACTTAAATACAATTAACTAATCATATCAATTTGTTTTAAATTTCCTTTAAATTAATAAAACTGTATTTTATAACAATCAAAACATATAATACCAAAGAATTATTAGCATTTATTATAATCAAGTAGAAATATTAAAATTAAATATTTAAACTGGATTTACAATTGACTCAAATTAAATACAATTAAAGTAAATTATTATGAATTATAACAGAACAAAATATAGTACTAACAACTTTATAATTAAATAAGATTAAGATCTTATTAACTAACCATGATCTCAATACAGTATTTAACTAAACAATAATAATTTAGATAAAACACGCAAGTATTTGATTATGATTGTCTCATAAAATTTATATCTAGTCAGATAATAACTATAGAATCCAATACAGAAAATAATATAACCATGCTTATCTACCAATTCTGGAATTTGATTTCTGGATTATGGAGTATAGTTATTTCAAATAAATTTTGTGATATAGACAGTTTATCTTCTCTCACTCAAATATTATTAATCAATGAATTTGTTGCACAACCAGATAATAATAAGACAAATTAAATTAAAAAATTTATGGATAAATAAGTATCAGTTATGTATATATATATATTGTAACGATATATAAATATGCCATTACATTAAATTGAAATAAAAACTTTTAAGTTCGCAAATAAAAATAAAATCTATTAAAAAAACTAAAAGCTAAAATGTTTGTTAAACTTATATATATTCGCACAGATGCAAAACTTTAAAAATTTTTTTTTTTTATAAATAAAAAAAGAGTATTTGAACGACTTTTTTTTATAAAAAAATACAAGATTTAAATATAAAAATATTTTAATAAAGAAATAACGTAAGTAAAAATAAAAACAGGTATTAATTAATTCCTGTAATCTGTAAATGGAAATGATTGTTTATTAATTGAAAAGCAAGCTAGCCTTGGGGCTCTTGTATAATTAAAAAGTCAGATGAAAATTAGATGGGAGAATAAAGAGAATTTAGCTTGACCTATAGAAGCAGCAAATAAAGGCCCAGACCATAACGAAAAAATGGAACAGTGACGTTTTTGTTCATGGAATCCATAGGAGGATTATAAAAAGAAATATTCAGTTTCCTGACAGTTTTCCAGCTTGATTTGGTGAGATGAACGATAAGATGCACTTGTCGTTCTCTCTCACTTATTTTAAAAATGAAAAGACTGTGATACCAGAATGGAACCAGCTAATGCTACCTCCAAAATATCAGACCGGTCTTCCATGAAAGTCTTTATGGGAATTGCCAACAGGAACCTGGATTCTACTGTAAGCTATATGAACTAAACAATTTTTAAAATCATAAAAAAAAGAATAATTAAGAACTTTCATCAGGGTTTGACAAATTTAATAAACAAGCCAACTTAAATGTTAAAATGGACTCTTATCTGATTTTTGTAAGTTTCAAATCAATTAATAATGTTTAATTTTATATGTTTCACGTTTGATAAAAATCATTTCCATTTATTATTTTATTTGTATTAATATATATCGTTTAAATTATTAAATGCATTAAATTTTAATTGGGCATAGACGCTTGCATGGATTCGTTCATGTTTAATTATGTTTTTGTTTTCATATATGATTAAAATATATAGACATTCGGTAAATAATGATATCTTACAGTGAATATCTAAAATGTATTTATTCGGATGTCTTTTTAGTTAGTGGTGTTAATGCGACATCTTATGATGAATGCCATTGGGTTTCTTGTGAATTCCCTCATGCAATTACATCAATGACTTTATATTTTGATCATTTATGTTTATTTTGAAATGTTTTTGAGCATGTAATCTGTGTAGTCGATCTATGCTCAACATTAAAAAACAAACTTCTATAAATCCATCTGTGCGAATTTAAATAAATGTTAAATTTAAGTCAGGTGTGAATGGCTATATAGAAATTATAAAGTTATATTAAGGGAGGGTAATCTTAGGTTATTCGTTTCGTAGTTGAATTGGGTCAATGGATTGGATATATTGGTGTAATTAGTAGATGTAGTATGAGGTTCACTATGGGCAGAATCGCTGTATACGCCACACAAAACCTTTTTGCCTATGGATGGGATTGTAAGTTGGCGAAAAAGGCCGCGGTCCCTTCCTATGGAGTTTTTATTTTATTGTTCTTCTTGCCATACAGATGTAATATTTCTGTATTGGACAAGAGTCAATGTCTTCTCTAACTATACTGTTCAGATGTCCATTCTTGACAGTATAGTATATTGTGCTGTTGTATTTTCATGACTGCGAACTTTTGGCCTAAGGTTAAATAAGGCATCGAATATTTTCTTTTCAAATGCAAATCTATGTAGTTTATTCATACACGACCAACTTAAAATAAATATAACTTTCATCTGTATAGATGATTTAAAAGTTTAAAATAATAATTTAAATTAAAAGTTATATTAAAATCTAAAATAATGTTATTCCTCAAAATTTAAAATGATTCAAAATTTATATGTGCGTAAATAAATGTTTGTATGTTAATTACTAGCAATGGCTTATTTTATTCTTTTTTTATATATTCTTAGATAAGAATTTATTATAAAATATAAATCTCTGCTATTCCACTGAACTAGTGACAATGGGCTAACGACCGGAATCAACCAATATAATTTTTTTTTAACTTACATATCTGCCTACTATATAAATTTTTCTAGGTTCAAATGACTAGATGGCGCCCTTGTAGTGCAGATTACGTTAAGTCTCTTCTCCGGATCATTATAATATATATATATATAATAAATAGATTGTAAAAAATCAATATGTACACGTATGATCTAATTGAATGTACAATAAATCAATTAACCTTAATTTCATATTTACATATGTGATTGCCTATTAATCTCCAATTATTTAAAAACAAATATGAAACACAAATGTCTATGTATTACAAATGTATTGTGGAATGCTCATAACTTTCAAAATATAAGAGATTTTAACATATACATTCATTTATATATTTCATATAAATATGTAATATAAAAAATGTCTGTTAATTAAAACAATATTGTAATTATAATAAAAATAATAAATTTAACAGTAATAAAGTATTAAAAAGTCTTTAAATCTGCAGAAGTACTTTCAGTTAATGGAAGTTGAAGCAGGTTTAAGAAATTAACCGAAAGTACTTCTGCAGACTTTCAGACTGTTTTTAATTGTTTATTACCCTAAAATTTATTACTTTATATATATATTGAGATTTCTGCCATTTTAATGTGTAAATATATATATTTAATTTCATAATTAGTTTAGTAATTTCATTAGTTTATAAATAAAATTTTATAAAAGTATATATAAAACATATCTATTTAATCAATTAAGTTTTTTTTATCTAGCTGAAGGAATCAGACCTCCAAGTTTGATTTTTTTTAAAAATTATTTCAGTAGATTATAGTTTGAGATAAAACAGTTTTCTTGAATTATAGTTTTAAAAAAAAGTTTTTCTTTAGAAATTCTGAAAAAAGATGGGATGGGGGGAAATTAGAAAATGTTGCAATTAAAATCTATTGTTGAAAATCAATCTAAATATCAGGTTGAAATTAAAAGTATTGAAAATGAGTATAACTGTTGTATATTTGTTAATTAATCCAGAACTTTTAAAATTGTCAAGCATTGGTGGCCGATTGGTCAGCACAGCTGTCTTACGAGCCGTTGTCCCGGGTTCGCTTCCTGGTCGATGCTTTGACACATGAAAAAAAAACTTTTAAAATTAAACATTCTAAAAGAAAAAAAGGACAGACAGTTAAGTGACAACTTTTGTTAAAAATAACCCAAAAAGTGAGAATCCTGTTTGTAAAATATAATTAATTAAAAGTTCAGAGAGGCGGGGGGGTTGAAGAAAAAAGTATAAATTAAGGAGATTTCTTTTGTTTAGGAATTATTAATAATTTATTATTGAAAGTTATTACAGCAAGTTGCTATTTAAGAGTGATTGAAAATGTTCTCTGGCTAGGGAAATTAAGAACGAGGAAAACCCTGTCTTACAAGCCACATCTCCGGAAAAGTGTGAAACCAGCTAGCTAGCCAAGGATGTTTCAATACAAATGAGAACAATGGTGAATTATGTATCTTAATATAAATCTAAAACATTTAATTTCACTTTTTTGTGCCAATTGTAATATCTGCGAATATGTATTAAAAGTATAACAGAAAATCTGATAGTTAAAGTCAAAAGCACGCTCAGTGTATAATATTTAATTGGAAATAAAGTATCTTTTCTTGTTACACATTTAATACATAATCATAAATATCTTAATATAAATATCCAATATCTATATAAATATTTTACAGAGTAAAAAATTTAAAATAAAAAATAAATACAAATTCATTAAGTGCTTTTGATATTGTATACCAGATTAGTCACTGTGAATCTACTATACAGTACTGAAAGGCTTGGTGAATTTGTATTTATTTATTATTTTAATTTTTTTTACTCTGTATAATATTTATATACATATTGGATATTTACATTTGTGACAGAGTTGTTGGTTTATTTATTTAATATCTTAATATAGTGTATTTTTTGCACATATTGTATATTGTTATATGTAGTATAATTGATCAATTTTAAAACAGGTAAAACTGTCCATATAGTAGTGCCACTCAGTGCCAGCCAGAGTAATCAATGGATGAGAGAAGACTTGTGCATAAAATCCCCATCTAGTGGCACTACTATATGGAGAGTTTTTGCCTTTTTTATGTGCAAGCATAAGAAATGGTGATCATGTGATGTTTAGTGAGCAATTTTATTTTTGTTTTAATACATTTTTAAGTATTTGAATTGCTTTTTCATTATGTTCCATTCTGTTTTATACAAAAAAAAAAAGGTAAATAGATGTCACTATATATGTCAAATAAAGTGAAACTTAAAAATAAATTACAATCACATTGAGATATAATATATTTGCTGGGAAAAAGTGTTTATGTGTTATTCTTATAAATAAGTCAATATATAGAATTATCATTGTTATATAATGATATTTTATTTTATATTATCTACTTAGAATAAATATATATGAAATTTTGTTTAAAAAAATTTATTTATAAAATTCTTATTTTTCTTGCTTTAATGAGTAATTTAGCATCCATTGCTATTAATATAAGGTTTTCAAGCTTCACTTATTGAATAACACTTCACAAATATGTTTTAAATAGAGGAATTTGAACAGGATTTTTCAGCCTATTCATCCACCACTTTATCTCAAACAACTGATATACATTTCCACACACATGTGAAAAATACATGATTTTCAATATATGTATTTTATGCAGAACCAGCACTCATCAGTTAGGCAAGATTCAGTTTATATTAAGATAGAAACTCTTCAAATTTAAATGGACAGGCTTCAATCTTCTCACCCTTCCAACTATTCAGCCACTCATTTTATTTAAAAAACTGATGATAGAATGCCAAAGCCCTTATTGGATTTGATATTATAGTCATACCCATAGACATTATGTCAATCTAACCCCACATATTATCCGACATTGTGTATATCTATATTAATAGAAGAGGGGTGAGTGAATTTATACTAAGATTTAATCTATTTCCCACACAATATGTAATGTCCAATAATATGAGAGGTTAGATTGACAATGTCTACATGGATATGACTATAATAACAAATCCAACTAGGGCTTTGAGTGTTCTATCATCGGTTTTTCAATGAAATGGACAACTGAATAGTTGGAAGAATGACAAGATTGAATCCTGTCCATTAAAGTTTGAGGAATTGCTATCTTAATATAAACTGAGTGCTGATTGTATATATGGGTGAGAGTTTATGATCTGGCACAACTGATGAGTGCTGATTTTGCACAAAATACATATATTGAAGATTATGTATCTTTTTCATATGTGTGTGGTCATGTGTATTGGTTGCTTGAGATAGAGTGTAGGATGACTAGACTGAAAAGTCCTGAGTTCAAATTCCTCTATTTACATATACAGGAAACATACTGCCTTAGAATTAAATATGTTTTAATTAAACTTAATTTATTATTGGCTATAATAAAATTTCATTCTCTTTAAAAATGAAGAATTTATAAAAGTTACAATGTTTCTGTGTAGACATATATCACGTCTTACATCATATAGTTAATGGACCAATTTAGTATATTTTATTACTGATTAAACTACTATACATCTATGACCCAATTCTCTCTTGCTTAGGATAAATGTCTAATTAAAAATAACATATTAGAAATGATAAACTGAATGACTAAGATATGCTACCTAAGACTAACCTAAGACAATAAACTAAGAATGGCCGTCAAATAGTTAGAATCAGCTTAACCTTTAGACAGAAATTTCTAAGAGAAATTAAAACTGCTACTCTTATGAACACTTAAATAATAAAGAAATGGGTTAGCTTTAATGTGGAAATGGAAAAAAAAATAATGTTGCTGGTTGAATATCAAACCAGCTTTAATGTCCTTTTAATCAAGGCATTATCCAAAGGAAGACTTTAAACTATGAAATCTGAAAAAGAAGGGGCGCTGCTGGTACAAGAATCACAAAGCTAGC
Source organism: Epiperipatus broadwayi (assembly GCA_028023455.1). NCBI lineage: Eukaryota > Metazoa > Onychophora > Udeonychophora > Euonychophora > Peripatidae > Epiperipatus > Epiperipatus broadwayi. Next base: position 474,623 of record JAQFVV010000436.1, on the reverse strand, counting down.
CAGAGCTGGTTCATTAAATTTTAAAAATGATGTAATCTTCATAATATCAGAATCCAAAGTAAATCTTTTAATGCCAAAGGTGATTTTATTGTCAAGCATTGATGGTCGAGAGGTCAGCGATGACTGCTTTACAAGCAGTTGTTCCGGGTTAGCGGGTTCGCTTCCTGGCTGATGCTATGACACATGAGAAAAAAAAAGGTGGTTTTATTATAATATTATTCTCCTTGCTTTAACTACAAGTAATTAAATTTTAAAAAAATTAGCGTGGATATTACTTAATAATTGTTTAATCACAATTTTTTTAATTTCTTTTATATTTTATTTATAAACGTTTATTAATGAAATAAAAACTATGTTACTAAAATTATGCTAAAATAATTTTTGGTTCCCTCTGATTAATTACTGCAACAAGTTGATTTGACAATATATGCGTTTTATAAATGCAATATATCTCACTCATTTTTTAGCAAAAACTTTTTATTGTACATATATGCATACCCAATCTTATATTTTGACTGTCTTGCAGTCTTCTTCAGAACTATATGATATAACGAACAAAATAAATAAAGTATATAACTATATAAATAATACCATAAAAATGTAAACAATAAAATTAATTTAAAAAAAGTCACATAAAATATAATAAAATAAATAAATATAATCAAACCCAAAATAATTCAGTTAATATAAAATAAAATATACAATATAATTCTAAAATAAATATAAATTATACATGTGTATTCCTGAATATATATATATTCATTAACAACTATTAATTTAAATATATTATTCATTTTCATTATTTTTAAATTTGTATTTATATTGTATATTTTATTTTATATTAATTAAATTATTTTGGGTTTGATTATATTTATTTGAGTTTTATTACGTTTTATATTTTGTTTTTTAAATTAATTTTATTGTTTACATTTTTATGGTATTATTTATATAGTTATGTACTTTATTTTATTTTGTTCATTATATCATAGCTCTGAAAAAGACTGCAAGATAGTCAAAATGTAAGATTGTGTATGTATATATGTACAATAAAAGGTTTTTGCTAAAAAGTGTTCAAAGTTGAGTGGATATATTGCATTTATATATTACAGAAAAATAAAGAAAGTGGTAAATTTGGCAATATATGTATTCTTTTCTTTAACAATGGCTTGCCAAGAAGTGTAAGCTTTAATAACCAAGTGGATGGCAGATGGTAGAGTCTTGGTCCAAGTGCACTGCTCCCAACTTCACTCCTCAATGATGAAAAACATAAGCTAAAAACTATTCTGAGATACTACTGTAATGCTATGGGGAAATATGGGGTCGTACCTGGGCTGATGGTCACCAGTACATGAACATCAACTGCCCTAAATTGGTTAGCCATTTGCAACTCTACAGAAAATTGGATTTAAAACCATGAGTGATCTGAGGAATTGTATTTTTATCCTCAAGTTAAAAAATAAATAAATATTTAATCTCAAAAGGGATAAGCATAATAGATCACTCTGAGATATCAGCATAGCTAACTATAAGTTCACCAGCACTCTCCAAAAGTAACAATCATTCATTATCATAAATGATCTAGCAAAATATATCAACAGTCAATCTTGTGACTGGATTTGAAATGGGTCTCCTGTAGACCTGGCTAACTATTGAATCTTTGCCCGCTTGGGCAATTATTTAAACCATAGTTTGGATGCACTAATTTAAGTTCTAATTTATAAGAATACATAAGTAGAAAAACAATCATGCTGGGATATTAAAACATGCTGATCATCATCAATGCTCTAACCACTTAGTACTATTAGTGTACTGGTCAACTATAAATTTAAATTCTAATAGAGACTAAACTAAATAAAATGTAGTGCATGGACTTTGAAGAATATTCTCTTTGCACCAACCCAGGAATCATCATCATCATCTGAATGCCCATACACTAAATATAACCCCCCTATCCCTTATAGCTATTATGCACAAATATAGATCAGGAAGCAAGAACTTTAAAATTTATTACTATAAGAGGAAAATAAATAAATAAATCAACTTATCATAAATAACCTTAAGCAAATCATGGGCTTCCATTACTTATAGATAACTAGCTTTATTGGTATTATAAAAAAAAAAACTCTAAATCCTAGAATATAAGCTGTTATCATATAAGGTCATACACACACAACACTTCATGAAACAGAAAATGGATAGAATAAAGTAACTATGACCAGAAAGAATATTTTTTTAAAATACACCTTTACCCTTCTTAGCGATGGCAATTGGTTCTCCAGAACTCATCATTAAGCAAGAATATCATATACAGAATACATATTTATAATGGGGGTCTATGGGAAAAAATGATCGGTTCCTAAAGCTAAAAAATTATATGGGAATAAAGTACATATTAAAAAAATTATTTATCGAATGCAGTGTATGCGTAAACTGTACAGTATCTAAAAAGAAAAGTTTTATATCACTAGGAAAAAAAAAATGCATATTTTCTTGGTTTAAAAAGTACAGTACTGCAAAAAGAAAGTGAAACTAAATTATAATTTAAGTTTTTATATTATTCCGCAGAAGTTTTTCACTGTAATGAAAAAAAAATCCATACTGAAGTGCTTTTTTAAAAAAACAAAAAATCACTTTATTCTAGCTTCATTATCTGTACAAATAGCTCATATATATATACATTAGTACATATTACTGTACATTTATGATTATTACTTATGTGAAATTATTAAAATTAAAAAACAATATTTAATTATAAATTATTTAATTGAACATAAAGATTTATTACTGTGCACCAGAGTAACAAAACGCGTATGCGTATCGTAAATCAGACAACTTTAGAAAAAAAAAAATCAACTTATTTAAAAAAAAAATCTAACTGTACTAATTTTCTAAAACATATGCTAAGTTTATTTTTCTTTTATTTTATATCTGCTATAAGTCAATTGTTTTTTGGGTAAAATGACTTTAAAATACCTATTCTCTGACATCATTAGTGATGCAAAATTCAAGATATATATAAAAAAATGTCCTGATCATTATAGTGAATAATCAATTGTAAATCAAAGTAATGGGTACAAATTGATGATGATTGCTATTGTGAAATATCGCTAAGTAGCCAATCGCCAAGTGAGGTCTAGGTGTAATTATTTAATATCTGATTAATAACAACAAAAGCAATAATGACATGATAGTGTGACATTTCAAACACAAATTTCATCAAAAAATACATTTTTATAAAAATTCCATTAACCAACCAATTAACTTTTATTCAGGGATTAACTTTAAATTCATTATGCTCTTTCTTTAAAAATTTTAAGTTTGTTAAACATGTTCAAAAAAATCCAAAGACAGCAATCTTTGATTCTACCCAGAGGGCAAATTGAGAGAGGAAAAAAAAACAATTTAGATTTATAGCAGATTATACTTTTTTTTTCCATATGTCATAGCATTGGCCGGGACGTGAACCCACAACCGTCTGCAAACAACTACTTGGTTGCATAGTGACTGCGATACCTCTCGGCTAACAACGCAAGACAGATTATACTTTTTAAAAAAAAAAAAAAAACCATTTTACCATTTGTAAGAAAAAAATGACTGGGTTTTACAAAAAAAAAGATGTCTAATAATTTGGAATATTTTAATTTAGTGAAATATTTATTGTTATCAATTCTTACACAACACACAAAAAAAACTTATTACATTTATGAAATAAAAAAAATTCTATTAAATAAAAAAAATAGTATGCACACATAATAAAAAATAATAGCTCTAGCCATGGCTTTCTTATTTGTGGAGATCTTTCCAGTTGCTTCTGATGGAGTTTCTCCCTGAAGATTGTTAAATATGGGCCTGGTTAAATTTGTCTTTTCCTGGGTCTGTAGCAATTCCAGGTAAATGAAAAGTATCAAATTTTGTCCATTTGGTTATCCTGTTAAATTTGCAGGTGAGAGATGTAGACAGCGACTTATGCTGTTGGTTGAAGGCAAGATTTCAGACTACTTTAGAGGAGTATTCTCTTCTCTATATTTTTGTTCCAGTGAAGGGAGGTTAAATGGAGGAAGGTAATGCCTAGCGTTTAGCTGATCTTAGCACATGGTTTTCATTATACAAACCATTTTTAGTGCTAAACTCAGTAAGCTAAAATCTGGATTAAAAATTCTATTTTTATATTCAATAACTTGGCTAAGATTCCTGCTGTGTTATGCCACAGGTTGGTAAATTCTTCTGCTTCTTTCTTTTCAGTAGCTGGATTAAACTTGGGCTGCTCTTTCTTCATCAGCTAAGTTAGGAATACTTCTAGTGCTTTTTTTAGCAGCTGGATTAAGATTTGACTGTTCTCTCTTCAACAAAGTTAGCAATCTTCTATATTTTTTTCCAACCACAGGATTATGATTTGACTGCTCTCTTCTATTTTTTTTCAGCCATATAATCTTTAAAGTAATTACATTTTCAAAGTTTTACTAACATTTATTTTTACAGAATTTTTTGTCTGATTTCACATTTGCTTACTTTTATATATGTTATTATATATAAAAAAGAAAATGCTGAGTTTTAAACCTTGTTACTTTTATTTTAGACTTCCTGCCCCACCCACTCTTTAATACTAAAAACTTTTTTTTTACTTTAAAAGAAAGAATGACACAATACTTTTATTTTGGCAAATTTGCGTTTCTTAAAAAAACTCTTTAAAGACATTATATTTTCTTTCTATTTTACTATTCTTGCTTTTTTTAAAATAAATTTGAACTTTTATTTTTAAATGATAACATATGTAAGGCTGAGTATGTTGTGTTTTTAACATATATATTCATTAATGATACACTACATAGGACAACTTATAGCATTACCATCTGGAATCAGTTAGTTTTTAGAGCTTATATTACATAGTATAGTCATGGTGAAAAAAAAAGACTATACTGCTGAATGATATTGTGTAAGCTGAAATCAGATATTTTAATGGAAACGTATAAACCCATAAGTTGAAAAAAAATTAATTCACTTAATGCAAATTTCACTTAATTGCTATTGTCACTGTGAGATGCGACTGTAATTAAACATTTCCCAAAACTATAACTTTGTTATGTGTAATAGTCTTTAAAACCACTAATGTCTTTTATTTGCTACATTTTAAAGAAACATAGTGACAATTTTAAACATACATATTCAAATTAATATAAAATGTGTAGTTAAAAAAAAAGACTCCATATAATGTTTCACCATCATTAATTTCAAACATTTTTGATACATTGCAGGGCAAAGATGTTACACAATCCATAGCTTCTTTCTTCTAGGTTATTTCAGCACACTTATATCATCCATCTTACATGTGATCTTTTTTTACACTTTCACAATCTTTTGGAATCCAGTATAAGACTTCAACTGACTACCTATTGTTAGATTTTTTAGCAACAATTTAGGTTAAATGAAACAAATAATAAATGAGTATATAGTTTGTTGCTTGGAAAACTATGTTGTTCAAGCATAAAGGTGATGTAACTGAGAATATTTCTGTTCAGTTGACTAAACTAAAGCTTTTTATTTTCTTCAGCTGAGAGTTGTTCCATAATGCTTTATATAATAAATCATCTGCATATTTCCTATGTGAAACTAAAAGAATGTGTGTCATTACAATAAAATATTGAATACTATAAATCAAAATCATTTGGTAAGTGGCTCAAAAATCCATCATAAAAGATGTTGGTGTAAACCACATATATCCTAATTAACACTACAGTATTAAATATTCAAATACCAGCTTACTTAATGATGAAGATATAGCAAAACTGACTTCCAGTTGAAAAATACCACCAAGTTTATAATCTATTGGTACCAACCATTCTTTAAAAATCAATTATTGTTGATTGATGAAGCAGAAAGATCATAGAACTTTTTATATTATTGCATAGTACATACTGTGAGATGGTTCTGTGGATAGACCTTACATCCAGAGATCTATTAGCTAGGCTAAATATTCTCTTGTCTTTGAAACAGTTATATACCAAAGTAAACACATTTTCTTCTCAGATTATCCTTCCAATACTAACTTATTTAGGTGAATTCTCATTAATTGCCATCTGGTGACAAAACTGTTAAACTAAAATCACCAAGGATTGGTCTACCAATATGTTCATTTTAACATGTAAATTTTAAACAGTTTGTATAAGATAATTGTAAAATTGTACAACACTGAATATTAATACACTAACAGAAAATCATGCAAAGTTTATAGTTTTGATATTATTCTGTTACTTTCCCCCTCATAAACTGCAGTATTATATATAAATGAATATTATGTATCTAAAAATTCTATTTATAGAAGAATGTTATGTGGAAAGGAATATTATCTATAAGGAAGGTTTACTAACAACTGCTGTAGTGGAATGCAATCAATGAGATAATGGAAGTAATGAAGGATGGTTTTCATAAAGGTCTGCTTGCATGATAAATCTGTAAAGAATATAAGTATTCTGTAGTAGAGAAGAGAGAATGCAGGACAATATGAAACACTTCAAACACAGAACACTCAGCACAGAAATGCAAAATTTATGTAGCAAGTATCAGATAACATGTCAGGCAGGATAGATACTATAGAGGCATAATTCAGCCAAACTATGTTATACAAGTGAATTATGAAAGAAGCATGTTAGATGGCAGCCTAGATGTAAAGATATGCAGATGGATATCACATTGGAGGCGCAAGTCCTTCTTGAACACTGGAGAGTGGTATGGTAATACATAACATTAAATATTTACATTGTGTGTGCATAAATGTTATGACCTGCAGATAGTGTTCAACCAAAGCCATAGCTGATATAAAAATGAACAGGAATGGACAACAGTCAAGTATATTCAAGTACAAAGATACTTTAGGAAACAGGATTTATTTAAAGCAGACTCACTATTACATGGAAGTAATATAAATAAGCAGCACCATACCATAGGTACGACAACCTGATAATCCTCTGTTGTGTGCGTAGAACCTAAGAAGCAATAGAGGGATGAGTGACATATTCCTGTTCTAAGCTTAATATATATATATATGTGATTAAATTCATGTTAAATTTTTTAATTCGAGTTTGTATTATATGTTATGGAGATTAAGAACAGAACACACAGAATTGGCATAACTTAATAAGAATACAACATGCAGCTACATTGAAATGATGAAAAATTGAATCTATTTAAATTACTAAACGACTGCCATTAATTAAAATAAATTAATTACATATGAATGACAAGAACAATTAAAACCATTTCCTAAACGAATACAGATTATTTCCTTTTAACGTTGCTGTGTAACAATACAATATAATTTTAGATTTCTAGAATAAAAATAAATTCTTGAAATACTGTAATCACAAAATTATTTAATTTGTTATTATTTTTTTGTTAAAGAAATTTTCATTACTTAAAAAATGAAAAAAATGACATTTCCAGTACAAATAAGTAAATAATCAAATAGTCTGCTTTTAGGAAGGTCATGTGACATTCATCAACAAAGTGATTGAATAAAGATAATGTTTCACCCAGTTGAACTAATTTAGAGAAATTTTTTGCCCTACGTTTCTCTGCTAGGATGAATTTTTAGTGCTTGAACTTGCCATTAAACTAAACCACACAATGCACTAACAGAAGTCATCTGGGTTTGAATTCAGAATGTTTTTGATAATGTTTAGATGATGAAATGTTATTAACATTAGTTTCAAAGGTAAACGGAAGATAAAAGAAAATTTAAAGATTATGTAAAGTGACTTTAAATAATCAAATGGTTTATTGTTTAGGATGAAATGTTCAAATAAGGTGGCAGAGATGGGATATGATTCGTGAAATTTAAACTCCTGAATCTGCATTCTGCCACTAGGTATTAAAACATGGAGGGCATATTATACAAATTTATTAGATACAAAACGATTCTTGCGATTGCAGTTTCTTTTTTTAAGGAAGAATGCTTTAGAAGCCAAATGATGCATATAAGTGATAATATATGCTCTATGTCCTGATTAAGAAGTCGTATAGTACAAAAATTGAATATGGGGATGAATTATCTTAACATTGTGATATACCATTAATGTCTTATGAAATTCATGTAAAGTGATGAGATCGTTGGATGACAAGGAAAATCAATAAGGAAAATTATTTAATTAGTCCTTGAAATTATATTGCCTTAAAATTATAACTTCATACTTTAATATTTTCAATGCTCTTTTTCTATTGCTACTAGCTCTGTCAAGAGTCTATGGTATCTTTTGTTACTTAATAATTCATGATGATCATTAAGTGAATTTGACTTAATTTACCTAGATTTTGTAGATGATGTAATTGTGTATTCAAATAATGCCTCATAGTTATAAAAACATTGAAATATATATATATAATGCTTCATAGTTTCAGAAAGAAGAAAAAGATTTATTGTAAAGAATTACAAGTTAGCTGTAAATACTTTGATCATATTATTAAAGCAGATAGAAACATAGTGGAAGAAATGAAACTTTTTTTCCCCAACATAACTATGCTACCTCATTATAAACTTTAGTAACTAATGCCAGATGATAATGCTTAATAAATATTATCCAGTTTTTACCTATTTAATAATCCCGAGATAAGTTTCTAGCTTATGCTTTTCATCAATGAGGATCTTGGGATCTTGGAACAGCGCATCTGGACCTTAAGAATCTAATGCATTCTCCTTCTAGCACTTATTTTTTATCTCTCTATGAGATAGCAATGTAAGCTGGAGTCATATAAATAAAGTTCGTAAAATATTTTAATGTTTCCAAGAAATTAATCATAGAATTTGGCCGAAATAACTAATATTAAAATGAAATATAATATGAAAATTAATATATACACACACACACATGTTTATTTTTTACACCTTATAATTATTTTTTAGTTTACATATAGTAGTATTATAATATTATACATATAAATGTTTAGACATTTATAAATAATATGTGTGTGTGTGTGGATACATGCATATATATATATATGTATATATAAAAGTAATAGTAAATAAATAAAAAAATAATTGTACAATTAAAACATTTGTCTGAAGGAGTATAATGATTGTATATTATAAGATGTGACATGTTGGACTAATTTTCATCATTTATGAGTGAATGTCGAATGTATAGAAAATTTTAAACTTTCCAAATACACAAACAACTTGTTAATAATAACACACAAATAGACAACACAAGTTAGTAATTACGTTTCGAGTAGTATTATTCTCCACTCTTCTCGGGTGTTGCTGGCCTATATGCACAGTGACAATATTCGCTTAGTTGAACTCGCAGCTTTAGATTCTTAAATATCGAATTTAAGGCAAACGCTCTACCAACTGAGCTATTCTGTTAAAGGCAACATATAGTATAAATTTGACATATGTTGCCTTTGACAGAATAGCTCAGTTGGTAGAGCGTTTGCCTTAAATTCAATATTCAAGAATCTAAAGGTGCGAGTTTAACTCCTAAGCGAATATTGTCACTGTGCATATATGCCAGCAACACCTGAAGAAGAGTGGAGAATAATACTACTCAAAACGTTGTGTATTACTAACCTGTATTATCTATTTGTGTGTTATTACTAACAAGTTGTCTGTACTTGGAAAATTTAAATAAAGTTTAAAATTTTCTATACATTCAACATTCACTCATAAATGATGGAAATAGTCCAACATATCACATTTTTTAATTAAAAGATTTATCTTTTAAATATGAAACTAAAAAATAATTAGAAGTTATAAGATTAGAAAAAAGATTATATTCTAATTATAATGAAAAAGTAAAATTAGAGATAAAGAGATAAAAATGTACTTATAATAATTAAAGGAATGAGATTTCTGACATTAATAACAAGAATTTAAGTCTCATGTATATCCGACCAGAGTGAATCAGACAAAAAAGAAACCAAAATCAACTATATAGACATGCTGAAAAATCAAAACATTAACAACAAAATTATAGTTCATTGGACAGAAGAAAATGATGCCTACCAAATAGATCGTAAAGCAAATCAGAGAGGGCTGGCCTAATCAATGTCCCAACTTCCTCCATATGGAACTCTGGAATGCCCATAAATATGTCTGTAAAGGATGCATCTTGAGGGGCAACTATGTGCTAATAACAGTCATAGGTAGATAGCAGATATTAAAGTTGCTGCATGAGGGTCATCCAGGTATAGTTACAGCAAAGGCATGGTGGCTGAACATTAATACAGACATCAAAAAATACATAAAAGAAATGCAATAATTGTCAATAATGCATTTACTCCCCCCACCCCATACCATTCCCAATAAAATGAATTGGCCAAAAGAGCAATGCAAAATTAAAAATCATCTATAAGAAAAATGGTAAAACTAAAATACAGGAAGCAGTTCTTACAGCTTTGCAAAATTAAAAATCATCTATAAGAAAAATGGTAAAACTAAAATACAGGAAGCAGTTCTTACAGCTTTGCTCCATGAACATTCAACCCCAGCTGTCCAACCTGGAAAACCAGTCAGCTAAATTATGCTTAGGAAGAAAGCTACACGCAAAACTGGCAAACATAATACCAACAGTAAATCAAAATAACCAGTACAGCTGTTTATATAAATTTAAACCTCAAGAAAGAGTATGGGTCATGAACAAAATAAATAACCATTGGACACAGAGAGTTGTGATTCGGCATCACTCAAAACAAGTGACAGTGTGCATGAACGATGGGAAAATATTAATGAAGCATGTAAACCAACTGTGGAAAGATGAAAGCATGGATCTAATACCCATGTTAGTCACAACAGAGAGTGAAACCAAGATGCAAAAAATGAATAAAGTGGAAACAAACAATACCCATAATAATGAACTGCAATCAAGCACATCAAGAAAAAACACAACAACATGGAAATTATCCCACAACACCAGATAGTATTCCAAGTCATAAAGTTTCTGGCTTTTGCCTACCTTAGTGAAAGCTTAGATTCACAGTATAAAATATAAAGAAAATGATCTGTATGCAAGTGAATTTGAGTTCAAAACTTCAGAGATTTTTTCAATTTCAGCTTATTAGCTTGAACAGTATAATGAAGTTAAAGATACCTGATAAATTCATAAGGTCTTGTATCAGGAACTTATTCCAACCACCTTACTACCTCATTCTATCTTGTAACTTTACACCACTAAATGCAGACATACACAGGGTGATGATAGATTTCCAAATAGTGGAATCCACAATTAACTTATTTAGTTAAATTCACTACTACAGGCCACATATGTGAAGAACACAAATCAACTTAATGATACATCTACATATGGTGTTATTTCAAGCCATTAAAAGAAGATACACTGAACATAAAAATCTATATTATTAAAATGGGAATCTAATAATCATTAGTTTATATTTCCAGATTATCCTTATGGTATCAATTCCTATAAAGATCAGCAAAACTTGCAATCAATAAAGTATTTTTATAAAGGTCGAATCACATGGACTTCATGTGCCACTTTCTCCATTTATGAAGAAAAATAATACATTAAAACATATTCTTATAAAGACATCAATCTACAGTTTCCTTCAGCATATGCCAAGTTCAAGATCAATAAACTCTTAAATTCTCAAGGTAAGTGGTATACAGTATAAAAATAAACCAAACAAAATGTATAATTTATATTTATTGTGGAGAAAGATAAGCAGATAAATTGAACACCAAATGCTGATCTAATTAGTACACAATTTATTATATTAAATACATTAATGAAATAAAAACCCCAATCATCATCTTAAACTCAAATGATACATTATAAAATTATATCATGTTATAAGTGAAAATCTCCTATCCCCTATTCTTCAAGTTACACAGAGATATATAATTATATACACACATTTAAAAAAAAGAAAGAATAATAATTATAAAAATAATGAATTTTCAAAAGATTGAAGGGCAAAAATATGTAAAAATAGAAAATAATTACTTATCAATTGCACTTACAAAAACAAATCAGTGCTGATTTAGAGTGCATTTCTACCATTTTGAATTTCTAAGGACCATCAAAAAACATTGCTGACACGTACAAGTGATAAATGATATTAAACAATCCACACAGGGTTGCTTGAATGTATCAGCAGTAATTTTGGGCAGTTCTTAGAATTCAAACTAGCAGAGATCACATTCTAAATCAGTCCAATCAAATCAAGTTTACAATTTTGAAATATTAAAAGCTTATAACTTCCAAATTATGAATTACAATATACGCCTATAACTACATGTCAAATAAACATAAAATTGATTAGACCAAGCTTATAATTTTGAAATACTAAAAACTTATAATTTCTAAAAATACAAATTTTATTACAATAATGATGGTACTTCATGCCAAGGTATGTGGGGAGGGGAAAGGATGATTTTGATGATACGAAATGTCATCCAAAAAATGCGGAAGTTCAATCAAACCAAGCTTATAATTTTGAAATATTAAAATCTTATAACTTCTAAAATATGAATTTTATTACAATTTATGCCTATAACTGCATGTTGAATAAATGTAAAACTGATCAAACCAAGCTTATAATTTCAAAATACAAATTTTATTACAATATATGCCTATAACCACTTGTTAAATAAATATAAAATTGATCAAACCAAGCTTATAATTTTGAAATACTAAAAGTTTATAACTTATAAAATATGACAAAAGACATTGACTGAAATAAAGCATATTAATTTTACAATTAATCGGATTTTTTCTTACCAGAAAAAAACTGAAGCTTCCTTTGTTATATGTAGTTAGAAAAAAAAATTGGAGATAAGAAAAAACAGTGTTGCTCACATTTGATTTCCTGACATGGATATTGGATCCACACTTGATCACATGAGGTCCTTATGGGCTCTTGAAATTGATACATGCGAACAATGTTAACTTTTTCTCATCACCACTTTTTCTTTGTAATGACGTATGAGAAATGAAATGCTTTGGTAAGAAAAAAAATCTGATTTATTAAATTTTTATTAATTGTAAAATTAATATTCTTTACTTTAGACAATTCTTCTTTCAGCTAATGGTAAGATAAAAAGTGATTTATTATTAATTGTAGAATTAATATGCTTCATCAGTTATTTCTAAGTTTATTCAACATTTATGTTATTTCAACATGTGATTATGGACTTATACTGTAATAAAATTAGTATTTTAGAAATCATAAGCTTTTAGTACTTTGAAATTATAAGTTTGGTTTGATCAATTTTATGTTTATTCGACATGTGGTTATGGGCATATATTATAATAAAATTCAGTTAATGATGATGCTTTGCGCTGAAATATCTGAGGAGGAGGAAGAATGTTTTTGATGAAACGAAGTATCCTCCAAAAAAATGCAGAAGTAACAAGTATGTGGTTTATTTAATTTTTTAATGTCTTTTCCTTTTTTTAATTAATATATGTGCCCATTATTTTTTTTTGTTCCCTTTTTCTCTTTAAATATTTTAAATTAGTATTTTATTTCAAAATTTATTTGTTCCTCCCATTTTTTATATTTTGTATAGTTTAATCACATGATTTGATCAAGCATAGTTTTATGAAATTTGCACTTTGATTTTTTAATTATTGATGTAAATTGTGATTTTATAATGAAGGGTAATATCACAACCATGTGTGAATTATTTGATGTCATTTATCATTTGGAGATTTCAGATGTGATTTTGGGCAGTTCTCGGAATTCAAAATGACAAGAGAGCATTTGGTAGTTTTACAAAAAAGATATCCCACACACATATGTAAATATGTATACATGTCAAAGAATTTATAAATTATATTAATGGAAAATAAAAAAATATAAACAATGCCATATATTAATTAAAAAAAACTTACTTTCCAGGGATGTGTGGCCTTCTTTTCTCCATTACAAAACATTTGACTTAATAATATTAAAAAGTATCTGGGATTAAGTTCTCTGGATAGCTCTAATAAGAAAATGTTTTTAATTTGTGAGGATACTTTCTTCTTTTTTTTTTTTTTTTTACAAAAAAAAAAAATTGATACATTTATTCTAGGCTTACAGCATACTCTTCAGGTAAAAAACTATAAAACAGGGAGACACACAGATTTAGATCTATTGATCTTTTTTACAGAATCATTTTTTTCATTAAGCAGGTACTTGAATATAGAACAATGAGGTACAGACTTACATGTTAATGAGGGAAAAAGGAACTGCATACAACTGAGTAGTATTTTTATATTGGACTATTTCCATCATCTAATATGTGTGTTGAATGTCTTTAGAAAAGTTTAATTTTATTTAAATATTCCAGATGCATTGAACTGTTAGTAAAAGCACAGCAAACAGGTTAATATATGCACCAACTGTTAGTAATATCACAGCAAACAACTGTTAGTAATATCACAGCAAACAAGTTAGTATATGCACCAACTGTTAGTAATATTACTGCAAATAGGTTAGTATAGGCACAACATTTCGAGAGGTATTTTTCTCGCCTCTTTTTTAGATGTTGCTGGTTCTGACCAGTCACAGTAGTAGCATGGGATTCGAAACTGGGTCTTTAGATTCTTGGTTATTGAATTTTAAGGTAACGCTCTAACCAACTAAGCCATACTGCCAAAGGCAACAGTATGTAGTAATTTCATATACTTATCTATGAGGTTCCTCCTTATTTCTCCATTTTTTCCTGAGACCAAAGTTGATTAGTGGTTTCCATACAGCTAGAACACCATCATCACAAACCTTCAGGAAAACACTATGTATACAACTGAGCTCCTTTATTCCATTTTGACTTATTTAACTATTGTAGGTAGTAGTATTTTTTCAAAACAAGAATTCATAATATATTCAATAACAATATTTATTCCCTGCAAGCTATTGATGGGCATCCATAATAATTATAGTTCTGGAGTTTATAACCACTTTCCAGAGTTTCAGAACCAAACTTTAATTCTTTTTCAGCCAAAGTTTTTTTTTTTTTTTTCAGAAATAAATTTATCTGAGAACAAATCTCAAATAAATATGTAAATATGCTCATTTTAGTTTTAAAACCCTAATTTATGGAAGTACTTCTGAAAAGTTGTTAGCAGCCTGTTTTTTTTTCTTATCGCTCTTTTTCTTTCTAAATGAATCCCCTGACAAATCTTTTCATTAATCAATCAAAAAAATTCTCTAATCAATATACAAAAAATATATTTCTTTGAAATCTGTAACTTTGATAAGTGTAAAAAAAAAAATGTTTATTCCTTCGCAAAAGAAAACTATCAAATGATAATTAAAAAAAAAAATTCTTTTACACTTCTACTCCTTTTTCACTAATTACTTTTAACACAATCTTTATTGAAGTATAAGGTTACATAGTTTATATTATTTTAAATGTATAAAACATATTACATATATTTACATGTTGTAGCTTAGACAATATAGAGGTGATTAATAGTCCATATTGTATATATATATATAAAACCCGTTTTAAACGGAATTATATACCAGAAATAACACCCCCAAAACATACTTATAACATGTGATTATTAACATTTTTGATATATATCCTTTGGTTAATAACCTATTATTACAGAGGAGAGGGAAGAGTAATGAGGCTCCATGTGGTATGATATATACCAAGGGGAGCAAGCACCTTATCTCTGTTTTTGATTTTAGATATCTGATTTAAAACAGGGATTGCAATTTATGACATCTCAGGACCCAAAGGATGAACATGGTAAAAATTGTAACTCTTAATGGTTGGAAAGAGACCATACTTCATACTATCTATGAGGTTGGTCATTGATAAAATATGTGATTTAGTGATTGATTTAATATTTCTATATATAAGAAGGCCTCGACATTGGAATAAAAGGTGATGAATTGTTTTTTCTGATTTATGACATAGTGAGTAGATAGGGTTAATGTTAGCATATGCCATTCTTTACAACAAATAGTAATTAATGGATAGAACATCTATATTGATTTCAATAAGGAAAGCTAGGTATTATGGTTCTAGATGCCGGAATTTGAATTTTGAAATGGTTTATTATTGAGATTACACAAAGACTGATGTTGAGATTGATTAGTATTATGAGTCATGTTATAGGCTTCCCAATAAATTATTTTCCTTAAAAATGGAATGTTGATTCAGGTGAAAATGAACAGCAACACATTAGATAAGAGAATGCAGACAAATTTTATACTGATACCAAATTTAAATATTATGTTAAATGTTCTCTGAAAGAAAAAGGTAGAAATTGAATGATGTGAAAGGCCATTATCTTTGGAATAAAGCAAATTTATCTTCCTCTTAAATACAGTGGTGAACCTAATGATTGGCATATAGTATGTGATTTTTCAAAAGATTAAGATGTTTATTAGAGATATTTTTGTATGAAAAAAAAAGGTATGCTGGGAGTAATGATTTTTTTTAATAGACAGAAGCAGGGATTTCTATATTGACCTTTCTCATAGCATTTATTGATTTATAAACAGGAAAGATGAGAAAATTTTGTGGGAGTGCAATAAAGAGAGACAATACACTCTTTCCAGAGAGTATATTCCATGTGGATGATTTATTAAGGTTAAATTGAAGTTAATAATGAACATTGTACCCTTCAAAAATTGAGGTAAGTGACTGTAGATAATTCTTGGAGGGGAAGGATTATGACAAGATCAACCATAAAAGTTATATGCTTGATATCCCTACTAATCATTGTGACATGAATGCCAGTTAATATAGGTGATGAAATGGACTAAAATGGTAGCCCTTGTGGAATAGAGTTGAACAGCATAAAGCCTGGGAACATTTTGCCATCGAGCTTGATAGAAATTTCTCTGTTTGTTAATAGGTTAACTAATATGTAGAGAATATGATAGGTGTCATGAAACTATAACAATTCAATGAGAGTCAATAGGTACAGACTCAAAGGCCGATGAAACATCTACATGCACTGCAATTGGGCCAGTTTTCTTTGAAGTTCTAACATAATCAATTATAATCCTGCACATCATGATGTCATCAAAGAGGGAATCTCCTTTCTTTGCACATTGATATTCTAAAATTTAAAGGGAATATAACAATTTTGAAGCTTATTTTTTATGATAGCATCAATAATTTTTATAAGAGGACAAAGAGATAGGGTGAAGATTATTCAATGGGGGAAAATGTGTACCCACTTTAAAAATTGGAATTAATGATACTGGATATAGCCCATCAATATGATGAATTTGTTTAGACAAAAAATTAAGTAAATTCATGATAACAGATAGCATGAAATTGCTAATATGTAAAAAAAGTTTAGGCATGGTATGTAGCCCAGGATAAATGTCATCAGGGAGATTTTAGCTTCATCATGATGTTAGCGTTTAGGATGCCATGAACAGCATGATTGGTACCAAGTACAGGACAACTGAAACTTCAACTTAAAATGATAAAAGAAAGGGGGGCATTATATTGAGTCCTGTGCAGAATTTATCGTTAGTAATAATTGAAGAGGAAACAGATGTTTTTATAAGAAAGAGCCCAGTAAATGTAGCCTGTTGACCAGTTATGGGGTTGAGCCAGAAAGATTTTTGATTTTTTGGTAGACAAGTATTCAGCTAAAACAGATTGTGTACACTTGTATTGCGCTTAAGGGTTATAATGGATGGTATAGAAGCAAGATCATTGGAAGTGATCTTTAATTTCAGGTTATGTTGTTTCATTAAGGCTGTAGGTAATTTGCTTTTACCAATATTGTGTTTAATGTTTGGTTGAATGATATTAATAAATGAGAATGAAGCTTCAAGAGGTTGAAGGGAAAGAATGTTAATATCGGAATTTACTGCATCTGGTGATGAAGCCTTGAGCAAAACTCTTAATGTATCACTATAATGGAGAGTAGATTGAGGATGAATATTAATATCAATCTGAATGTTGAGTGCTAGGTAATCTGAGAAACAAACTGGTTGCAAAGAATGGTTAACTCTGAAATGAAAATCTGGTGAATAGAATAAGAGGTCTTTGAGAGATGAAAAGAATAGGAGAAAGCATTATGAGAGGGAGGGGGCATCACAACTCATCAGTTTACAATTTATCTGGTGAAAATACTTTTCAAACAAAGTCAGCATAAGGCATATTAAAGTCCCCAAAAAGAAGGCAGAAAATGGATTTGATGAAAGAATAAGATTAATGTGACAGATAAATTAATGTATCAGAATAGTGTTATTATATAGGTATAAGGAAATCACAATAACTGTAAAGGAATTATGATAAAAAGTAATGATAATCATATTTTGATCGGCATAACAAATTTTAAAAGACTCAAAAGATGCTTTATGATATATCAACTCATCTATTCCAATGGCTGAGATATTAGAGTTGGAAAATTGAGAATAGCCATACTTTCTGAAGTATCTGACAATATTAACATTAGAATGTGTAGAAAATTTAGTTTCAGAGAAAAAGGTAATTTGGGGAGTAAATTGAGAAATCCAATTACTGATTGCAACTATTCATTGAGGTGAATTCAACCCCTTACATTAACACCAGTGATATTGAGAAACAACAATTACATAATTTAAGCAGCAAAATAACACGTATCTCGTAGATCAGAAAAATTGCAGCCAACCTAAAAGAGCTATTCAATTTAAGCATTGTGATCACAATGAGATAAAGTAATGAGGTTTTTAGACCTTTGAATTGAGGTCATTTTATATGGATGTAAAAAAAGTTGAATTTGTAGGTTAGATAAGATCCGGAAGGAAGTATATGAGTACAAAATAATATGAAAAGAAAATGCAGCACCAAACATAATAATTTGAAAACACAAAACAAATTGTCTATACAGAAAAGATTATTGTCAACACTTTATCATTGTACATTAGTGGATGCATCAGTATCTTGGGGTGAGTCACAATCCATATTCAAATTTTCTTGACACCCACAACCAGTTCAGGGTTACTTAAAATGTTTCCTGGTTGCACACTTCCAGGGTCCATTCCATAAAAACCTATTTTCTTTTTGCAGAGATGAAGATACCATTTATGCTGGTCCAAGGCTGTTCCAAAAGTACATTTGGCCTTAATTGAGATTCTATTAGAGGTAATGACTTATGGGGTTTTTTGAGCAATGGGAGCAGATGGTGTTTGAACATTTATTTTTCCAGATAATTACAGGGGTGTTTATAGCATCAAAAATTGATTCATCTTTCAACAACTTCATTTCTTTTAATTGATTTAACTTGAGTAAATTCATCAGAGATGGAGGTGTCATTCTGCATTTCAAACTCTGTTTTAGCATCAGTGGATATAGATTCTTGATTGATGAATTCAGGGTCAATTTCAATTGGATTTGATTCAGTAGAAGAATGCAAAATTTCCTGAATATGAATCAGAAATTTGATTAATTTTAGATGTAATAATACTTTGGGGGCACTTATGGTTTTTGCAAACTTTCATCTTACACTGCTGGCATAATTTAAAAAGGTAATCTTTTAAGTATATGAGTTCTGGCTTTGCAGAAGAACCATTGAGATGCTATTCCTCTGAAGGTTATTATGAACGGAGAGGAATCAGTCACATACAATGGGTAGAATTTCTTTCTTTAAAACAATGTTTAAGACAGAATTGGTTCATAAACTCTTTTCTCCAACAAGTATTTGAAGTTTGAAAGGGTTCTAAATCTGTTAAGCAGAATCTGGAGCTCTTTATGATTAAAATCTGAGCATCTTAGATCTATCCATATCAATAAAGCACCATATTAAAAAATATATCATTGATATCACCACTCAACAAATTGAAAAGGTCATTTTTGTGAAATTGCTAGGTCCTGTTTATTTGAGCCTCAAATCGATACTTTATAATACATTTGCCAAACTTTTTATCATTTTTATTTTTGTTTCATAAGGATTTGTAATTATTTATTGAGTTCATTTTGTTATTTTCAGATTCAATTGATATTTGATTAAAATTAGTTATAGTGTTTGAAAAGTTCAAGCCAATTTTAGGCAAATCATTCAAACTATTACTAATATGACTATTAACATTCAAGTTTGAAAAAATCTGCTACTGATATTGCTTTCAAAAGAATTAGGTATAATAATTTTCCTACCTGTAGGTGATAATTTCTTACTAATAGGAATACTAGATTTAGCAATTATTGCATTTGTTGATTGAAGATTATTCTGAAGATTTGTAGAGCGGTGTCCTCCACATGACTGATTTACATGTGCTACTACTAATAGCCATTTTGGAAAGGCAATAAATACCTACAAATTTCACTGACCAAATTCAGAGTTCAAAACACAGAGGAGAGCTTCAAATCCTTCTCTAAAAAATACAGGAAGTTACCACTTAACTTATTATATAAATAAGAGACTTTTAAAACAGATCATGAATTCAGATAACTTAATCAAATAAGGCTGCCAGATGGTGCTCTAATTTTCATTAATTATACTTTTACCAAGATAAAACAAAAAAACAACAACTTAACTTTAAGTTTTTCTTTTTTTTAACTTTCTAGTGACAAAATAAAATACACAGATTCTTCTTTCCATACAAAAATTAAAATAATAAGAATAAAATTATACATAACATATATGGATATAAAATTATATCTACAAACATAGATTTTTTGAATTTGAAGTTACATTTGTTAATTTTTAAATATTTCTTTAGTTCATTTTGTATTATTATTTAAAGAGCTAGCGGAGACATACTTGAGATGGGTTTCGATTATCATCATCCCCTCACAATATTTGATCATTCTTGAGGCCACGAATGTGAGTTAGCCATTTTCATGGTCTCAATTTCCCTATTCTTTATTTGGTGAAAATAAAAGCTAAAAGACATTCGATCTGAATATGAGAATTTTATAGAACTCTACCATTTGCAATCCATTGATTTCTCAATCTTACAATAGATAGCTCTAGAGTAGGGAGAGAGTAATTGTTTTTAATGATATAATATTCTAACACAACATTTATTCATTTATTTTGGTTAAAATTAATAGATATAAGTAACCAATAAAGAAGTAAATATTAAAATAATTCATCAATAAAATTTATTACAAAAAATGTTTAACATATATATTGAATTAATAAATATTGGTGATGCAAGAAACTCACCATTCCAGTGACTCCAATGAGTCAAACCACATCAGGAGAGATTTAAATTAACTCATTTAAATTTACTAGGCTATAAAGTAAATATAATTTTGATTCATAATCATATGGCATACATAGTGTTTAATCTATATTGCACTGTTCCTCTCTAAATCTGTATCACATCACACCACTCCATTGTTTAAAAGTGTACTTCTAGATATAAAAAAACATTAAGGTATCAATCAGTTAGGTAACAAGTTGAGTTAGTTATCTATTAAAATCTTTCTGCTTTGCACTGGCCCTGAATCTAAGATTCCTGGTACAATTAATTACAAGCTTTTATTCTATAATATAATAATTTATATAATTGATTGTGTTATATGCATCTTTTAAATTCAAATGATTAGAAAAATGAAATGAAATTTCTACCAGACTATAATTATGTTTGTATATATATTTATTAATTATATAAAATCCGTTGAGTTAACCCAATAGAACAACAGCTCTGAGAACTAAAGAATTGTATACATTTATTAATTATGTAAAATCCATTAAGTTTAACATAGTAGAGTGACAGTGCTGAGAACTAAATAACTTCAGATTGAGGATAAGCCTGATATTTCAGTGCTCAAATGTTATACAATCCCCTAAGAAAATAACTATAAAATTACACACACACATATATATATATTTGACCCTGTGGACTAAATATATATTCTAGAATGTTAAAAAAATTTTTTTGAGATTGCAATAAATAAATTTCACTATTAGTATTGTTAAACTATAAAACTGTTAACTATATGTTTTAATAGTATTGGTTAAAATAATTTACTTAGCCTATTTAGCTCCTAGTTATTTAAAATACTTAGATTATTTAATATTTGCTTAAAAAGATTAAAAGTAATATTTTGAATCTAAAGAATGAATTTAAAACTTGCTATTTTTCAAATAAATGCAATGAATAAAGTAATTTTATGCTGTATAAAAATGGTTATTTAACTCTGTTAGATTTGGTAATTTTTGTTTATGCGTATTATGGCCACTAGGTGTGTGTGCAATTATGGGGTGGGGGTTATAAAATACTTCATAATCAGACTTAGCAATCTTAAGTAAAGAATAAATTGTTTCATTAAAAAATTTTCAGGGCTAAGTTTAGAAATTAATAAAACCAGTAAAAGCAATGAAGAAAATGGTTAAAATGAGAATACAATGGGAGAGTGGTTCAAATGCATTAGGAAAAGTAAAATAAGTGCTGCACCCCTAGAGCAATACTAAAATAAGTTACATTTGTCATCCTTACAAAAAAAATATATTGTAATAATAAATACAAATACAATGCACAGCAAGACAGAATGGCGATATAGAGGTATGCAAGGAAGAAAAACACTTAAAAAACATCTGCTAATAGCTTTTCTTGAAACATGCTACAGGCAAGATCTGATGTATATAAGGAGAGAGAGTGGCTTTGTTATGGTTGATTAGATTATGTTTGCAACAATTATTAATATATGAAATATTGAAGAACTGTTGGTGAAAGAACATTTTTTTATATCTACGCTTAAATTAAAAATAGCATAGCCGAGCATTCAAACCATTCCTGATTATATTTTTTTAATGTTAAATTTTTCCCTTTAATTTATTGCTTAAGGGGGGGGGGATTGTATTTTATGTATTTCACTGATTTCTGTTTTTGTAATTTGTATTTATTTATTTTTGAGCCATTTCAAATTATCGCTGGGGGGGGGGGTATTTTATGTATTTTTACCGATTTTGTGTGGGTGTACCTTTTTTAAATTTACGTATTATTTTAGTTCATTTTTTACTTACTTTTGATGTGTTGCTATAGGCATTTTAATTTCACTGACTTCAGTAAGGTTTTTTGGATGTCTTGCCTCAGGCATTTTAATTTTATTTTTCCATCGATTTCAGCCATTTTTGGATAAAAATTTATCACTTGCAGGCTTCTTGGTGGTGCTGCAGTATCACCTAGTGGCCACAGCATGCATAACCAAAAATTACCGTATTTTTATTTGTTAGTTTACATAAGTGTTTAAAATCAAAATTTAGAGATATTAAGTATATCTAACTGGGATAAGTTTCATTTAAATCAGTTTTAAATGTTAGTCATTAATTTATTTTCATTGTTTTAAAATAATGGTTATATTTAATGTACATATGAATGTATGGATATATGTGCATGTATCTGAAAGAATTGAGAGGTTAAAATGATATTAAAAGTAACATTTTTAAAAGGGTACTTCTAATAATTGTAATATTAAAAAGATTTTAAATAGTGTAAGAGAAAGAGTATATTTTGAATGAAAATATTTGATTTAATAAAATATAGATAATTAATTTATTAATGTTAAATAAATCACTACTTAATAAATTGTAATTAACAAAGTTCATTATAGTCCAGATTAATAAAGGTCAAGATTAAATTAATCAATTGTGAAAGATAAAAATATACTTATAATTTACATATTATAATAAAATACTGGGAGGGGATTGGTTCAACTGTATCACATTATAAAAATGCAGTGGAAAATCTTAATGTGCATGCGTGTATAAAAGAAACCCACACTATTACAAATATAATTTTATTCTTTAATTATTTCACTTCACTTTAGTTTTGAATTAAATTGATTAGTTTTATTTAACTATTATTTTTTTAAAAGCTAATTTAAAAGTTTTCAGTTTGATTCTTTATCATCTCTATGGCTGAATAAAAAGTTATCTATCACAGTATTACGGGATTAAGGATATATATGTTTAGCTGGTCTGTTAAACAATAAATTCTATAAAGATGCAAAAAATTCTAGTAAATTTTCAAAAGAAGTCAAAAGAAAACAGAGCACATGTAAGGAAAGTATATTATTTTATTCTTATATTAAAGCATTAGCTACATTTAAACTTTTGCTATAATGATTATCTTCATCAATTTAACTAACTCCTTTAATTAATTATTAATTCTAATTTTAATTACTAAGAAAATTATATTTATGCCAAATTAAAAGAGAAGTGAGTTATTTAGACTTGTATTATAAGATTATAATGAAAGACAAAGTCATAAAAATCAATCTTTTAAATATCTTGAAAAAAAAAAGATTTTATTGATATTTTAATGCTAAGACAAATGAGCTAATATTGGATTAGCATAATTATCCATTCCAAGTTCATCTATCTATTCATTAGAATAGTTTTCTAAATTGCTTATTTGCTTTAAATATATTGCTTTACATTAAAAAATGAAGTGATTTAAGCTCCATCTGTAGTCAATATTACTAAAATGTCAACTTATGAAACTTTGGATAGAACAGTTGTTAATTAATATTCTCTTTCTGCTCATTTCTCCTCCAGTTTGTATTACAATGAGAAATGTGTTATAAAGTAACTGTGTATTATTTAAAATATCTACAATCAACTCTTACCATCTTTAAAGTTGTTGAAATTAATTGTGAACATTTTCTCAAAAACTTTCTGCTATAAATTTTTGTATATGTGCTTTCCTGCTTTAATAAAAGACTATATATTGCCATATTATTTTAAGAAGATGACAGAAAGGATTTGAATGAAAAAAAATAATTTTCATTATAAAGGGGAAAGAACATTAATCTCCAACCTGAAGAGTATAATATTTATCATATATATATTTGGTATATTTAAAATTATTTGTAGTTGTAATTTATGTATTATAATATTATTAATATTACTTATGATATTATAAATATGTTTATAATGGTAGTGTCTAAAAAACAGAATTGGGGGAGATACACAGTAAAAGATTTATTCTATGAGTTAATTTTTACTATTATTCTGGAGTCCTCTGAATTATTGTTTAAGCTTAAATAAATGATTATACCCAAGGTATAACAGCCTTTTATATATTTAATATAAGTATTTATAAATGAATGTTAGTGTGTAAGAGAGAATTTTAAATCGTTTATAAATTGAATGTTGTCATCATTACTCAATGATAATTTTGTCGGTGTACACATACCATTAGACTGAATGGATGCATTGTATGCCATTTGTATGTGCATGTGAGATGTATAATTATTTATTTGCTACTGCTGCCTCCTCCTCCTCCTCATCATCATCATCATCATCATTATTATTATTATTATTATTATTATTATTATTATTATTATTATTATTATTCAATTCATTTCAATTAAGTTTATTTAAATCAATGTATTCTATAGGCATATATAAAAAACCTAATTTCAGAACATATTAATAATAAGCAAAAAAAAAGTAAAAACAAAAATAATATCATGAATATGAATACAAAAGTATATTACAATTGTTTGCATATATTGATTATATTTTTTATTTCATTTACAGTTGAATGATAAATATCAGCATGATTATAACAGGCATTACATAACATTGGAAGAATAAATAATGTAGAATCTTTTAAACAATTAGTTCTAAATTTTGCAATGTAAAAAGTCTTACCATATTTCAAATGCATGTCAGGAACACCATAAGAAATTTCACTAATACAGTTTACTATGACTACCTTTGGTAAAAATAAAATAACATTATGACATGAGGAGGGTTACATACTGTTCCAAACTTTGCATTATAATAACTTACAAATTTTCTTTGTATTACATCCAAAGCTCTACTAAAAAAATAACTGTCACATTTCCAAACAACACTGCCATAGTTTAGAATTGGTAATACCAAAGACATAAAAAGATGTTCATAAGTTTCTCTATTAAGGAATCGTATTCCCCTAAAGATGCAACACAAAACTTTAAAAGCTTTAGAGCATAAATAATGTATATGACATGAGAAAAGTAATTTAGAATCTAAAATTATACCTAAATCTTTACATTCTTTTACTTTCAAAATATTTTCTTTTAATATACAATTAAATAGTATGGTATTCATTTTCCTTGAAAAAATAATTATTTTGGTTTTATCCTCAATTATGTCCATGTAATTTTTAATACTCCATATTTCAAATCTTTTGATACAATTTTATAGATAATTACAATTATTGGATGATTTAATGTATTTAAAAATTTTAATATTATCAGCAAAGCATGAAACACATCAATTAGATATTATATAATTTAAGTCAAAAGTATATACATTGAATGGAAATGGCCCCAAATCAGGTCACTGAGGAATACCAGAATCATTAAAATAATGACCTGAGTCACAACCCAAAATATTTCACAAAATGTTTTTTTTTTATGCAAAAAAGATACAAACCATTCTAACCATGGTTTAGTTAATCCCATATAATCTAACATATTAAGAAGCATAGGGTGGAAAATCATCAAATGCTGTAGACAAATAAAAAAAATTATATTAACTTGATTTTGATTATCAATAGCATGTGCCACATCATCATCATCATCATAATAACAACAATAGTAAATAGCCATTCATAAATGAATATAGCCATTCTAACTCCAAGAAAAAACGAAAGGCTAGACAGAAAAAAAAGCCCCACTCTGTGCAACACAACTACATAAAGAACATGCTGGTCCATTTTTCTGTTGATTTAATATTGCAGTTATTTTAATTGGTTCAGAAAAAAAACTTTTCTTTCTGAAATATTTCAACATCATATTTAATTGCAGTTCTCTAATGTATTCTATTCTCTGCCATATTGTTTCCATGGAAACAATTGACATTGCCCTTCTTTAGAATGCCTTTGAGATAATCTTTATGATATAGACAGGGTCTAACCTCTCACATGAAAACTATGCTCAAGTTCATCATAAAATATCCTTTTAGGAAGTCTCGCGTGTTCCTTCATTTTAAATGTTCCATCTAATGGGTGTGATTTTGCAACAACGAATTCTATAAATATCACATCCAGCAAGTTGCAAAACATAGTGATTACTTTTATGATTTTGCCATTGTATTTTTACAATTTTCTTTAAGCATCCTTAAATCAAACTTTTTTAATGTCTTTATATTGTGCTGATACAGTATCCACATCTCACTTCCATATAATAAATTAGTCAAAATAACAGCTTTATATAAACCTATCTGAATCACAATACTTATTTCCCTGTGAAACACACAAACATATGTTAAGATTAGACACCATAAGTCTATTTACATGATTATTAAAAATTGCAGACCATATTCATTAATATCTAAATGCAGTATTGATAAACCTTATTAAGTTTAATAATCCATGATTAAACTTAATAACTTTAACTATGAATGAAATTAATTAGAAATCATGTTGGACATTGAAGACTCTTGTCTCAACTAAAATTTTTGTCACTTCTTGATTGCATCTTAATTTCAATGGTTTGAATCTGATCTAATTTATCTCCTTTATATCAAAGCAATATCTTTTGCTACTATCCTTAATGATGAACATTTAAAATTTTTGTTTTTTCATATTCTTTTCCTTTTAGATTTTTTCTCAACCTATAATAATATTTGTGAATCACTGCATTATTAACTCCTTTAATGATCTTTCTAAATATCAAGTAAAGAGAATTAAACATCATTGATGAAAGCCACAAGCTAGAAACTACTCTGGAGATATTGGATGAGTAGGCACTAGATAAGGATTTTATGCACAAACCTTCTTGCATCCATTGATTACTCTGGCTTGCACTGAGTGGCACTACTGTATGGAGAGTTTTTGCCTCTGTTTTAAAAGGAATTAAACAAAAAAAATTCACCTCAGGGGGTGCTTAAGATAGAAATATGATATCAGCTGATAGTTTTGCAGTAGAAAAGATGAACATGTGAATCATTTTACTATCTACAGTTATTTTAGACAATCTAAAACTCTCTTTTTGAAGACTTGTCATTAACCCGAAGAACTATTTAATAATGCCAGTGAGAATCTTCATACTATATAATGCTATAAATTGATATTGAAAAGATTATCTATATTCTAAACTGCATCCATTTTTGATGATAAGAAATAAACTTTTAAGATAAAAGGCAAAAAGAACCCCCCTCCATTGATTTGGATTCTGTATAAATTATATTAAATACCAACTACAGAAAATAAATAATAGAATTATTTTCTCAGTTATTCGTTCTGTGATGCTATTATTTTGTTAAATATATATTTGGATGTACTATTTAACACTAATACTTAAATGTTATATAGAAGAGTTGGCTAGATAAAGGAACTGATACTATCTTTAATTTCTACAAGTAACAAAATCAACAATATCACAAAATTTTGAAATACGTCTTCAAAGAAATCATCAAGCAATTATGACCCTAGGAAACCCTGAATAACTAAATGTTATTGGTGACTGCCATGATGCTTAAAAAGTAATGAGTGATAAATATCATTGGATTGACTATTGTTTACTTATTTATTCTGAGATTAGTGACTTAAACTCTATCACAATGTAAACCCTAATTATTGATTGCTTAGAAAATAAGATTTATCCAATTTCACCTCACCTGCAGACTATAATCAAAGTATAAAAGAATTCATTGCTACATCATAAATCAACTAAATCTCTGCACCCTGATCACTTAAATAATGGCTTACTTAAGTTTACTTTATCCATAGAATATAGACTATAATCAGAGAATAAAAATAATAACTTCATTATAAATCAACTTGCTTCTTGAATGGAAACATTAAAAAATATTTACTGGATCATAACTAGTATTATATTTGCTCATTAACCAAAAGCAATAGCGACGATCCTATACAATTTTCGTTGAAACTTTAAAATTCTAATTTAGAATTTATCATTAACTTTAAAATTCTCATTCTACTTCATATGTATTATATATAGATCCTGAACACCGGATATTTTATTTCAATAACTTGTAAACTTCCAATTTAGAAATTTCAAAAGTATCCAATTGTTTATTCTTTAAACTAATTATATTATTTCATGATCTTAAATTTTAATTTAGTTCGCGCTCTTTGATAAATAATCTATTTCTGTATGGATTATTTTAAAATAGAAATAAAAATTAATTTTCATGTAAAAGTGTTTGAATGAAATTTTTCTGCCTAAAAAAAATTGCTCTAACGATATGCCTTTTTACAGAATAATTACGTAACTAATTTGCAAAAACGTTAAACTTTATTATAAATTCTACTGCGGTGAAATTATCTCAAACATGAATGAGAGTAAACGTATTTTATTTTGAAACTTAATAACTTTACTTTTATTTCGATTAATCAGGTTGGTAAGTTCCGACTTACCCATTGTTTTTATTTATCGTTTCTTATTATCTCTGTGATTTTGTTATCTTGTGTATGATCGGTTAGTCAATTAACCTTCATCTTTTTTAAATGGTAAGTTATCATTTCTGTTAAATTATCATTTCTGTTATCGTAAAGATTTTACCCCCTCCCCCCTTTAAAAAAATAACGCAACATTGCTGCAAAATGCTTCGGTAACACTATTTCTTTTTACAAACATGATAAAAAATCATTTTTATTTGTCATAACTGAATGCAAACGAATTTGAAAATTTAAAAAAATAATATTTATTCAAAATCCGACGTGTCATTTACCTTTCCAATTGCCCCCCCCCCCCCTCGGTAAAACAACTTATCTCAATCGACTGCTCAGAAATACAGCGAGATCTGAATGTTTAAAACTTAACTAATCTATAATACTATATTTCGCATTACCTGTTACCATCATCAAAGCAGCTTCTCTGCACGTGAGAATGTTTATTATGACTCCAGCATTCTTTAGCCCAACACTGCCTTTCTAACGCAGACCATCGCGCAAACCTGGGGATTGTGCCTTTTACTTCATTCACAATTTGGAATAGCTTTGCCAGGGTCTTAGCATTCTTCATAGTGAAATGTTTCTTCATTACGTTTTCCCAGTGAGGATGATTCTCTGATGACATTTTACTAATTGAAGACAGTTCACCATCATTAACGACTGGGTTCGAACTACGGCTAAGTAAATGATTAGGTTCGTTAATATTCCAAGCATGTCTTACAGATGGCTGAAAGGTGGAATCCGCACAAGATCTATTGGGATCTTGTACTGTTGGGTGAAGATTACGAATCGTTTCATAATTCTCTAAATCTCCTGGTTCCCGATGGAAACCGTTATTGTACATTCCATTTTCAGAAGTTGTTTGAAACATGGCTATTCAAGTTTTTCCAGAAATAAAATACGGACATAAAGAAATGTATATATTATTAAGGATAGGAGAAATCTCAAGCAAAAAAAATAGTTTTACAACTAATTAAACTAAAGTAAAAAGAAAAAAAGTTCGTAGGTCATATATAAGTTAATTGGTCTACCGTTACTACGGTTACGTGTAAACTAATGTTTTATTGGATGGATTACGCTAAAACCAAATCTAATAAATAAAACTTCTTTAATCAATTAAAAAAAAATCCACATTGATCTGATCTTTCTATACGAAACCGTTCGACTTTTAGGATAACAGACGAAGGTAAGACTTTATTTATCGCAACAAATATTTGATCCTCGGATTGAAAAAAACAACAAAATTTAAACTTATATGCATACTTTGTACGCACCTCTCTAAGTTTTTATATAAATGGAAAAAATATAGCAAATCATTACGCTATAGAAAAAAAAAAATTAAGATAGAATTATTTTTAATCTCTAGCTAATGACATCATTCAATAAGGAAATAGAAATTATATTGTTTTAGATTAAAACTTTTATAACTCATTCACGGTAGCGATTAGATATGTTTGATATGTTTATAATTTTACCTATCTTAGATGAGTGACTTCATTATATAGAGAACACCTTAGAAAATAATATTTGACATCTAAAAACTTGGGACGATGACAAGGCAGTTTATCACTATGCAATCATCTAAAACAGCTGAGAGGATCAATGGCAGTCACATATTAATGTATTGACACAATCAGACAGCAGTACTAGCAAAGTGATATGAAAAAGAAAATACTGTAAAGAATGAGTTTAAACTAGAGGGTAGGATGCTGGTTTGGGCTTATTGACAGTGCTTAACAAAATCACCTTGAGTTAAAACAAATGGGTTCAGAAATAACTTGCTATTGTACTCCTAATTGAACTCTGTCAATGAGATGTGCATTTTCTAATCTTCCATATAATGGTTTGCATATAGTGAACAGTTTTAAGATTATATATAATCCATACAGTTTTTGGTAATAGGAACTATAGGTTTAGATGGACTTTCCAATCAAATAGTATTCTATTTCTAAACCTGATCTTGATTTAACATTTTTTTCTTTCCTTTTTGAATAGTTTCCTATTAGTTCTCGACATATACCCTGATGCCATAATAGATTCTAATATTCAATGGTCGACTAATTGATCAGGAATTGAACTACTGGCTTAGGAATAAAAGTTATACTGCAAATATACAAACCACCTTAATTAGTAGTAGATCGTAGAACCATTTCATTGGCTAGTAGATCCATTGGCCACTAATAAATTATCTTGGGCTAATAACTTCCTCTATGCTCAGTAAAACTTAAATAGTTCTTTACTATTGATAAAGTTTATTTTAATACAAGGTGAAGCATCAACAGAAGACAACAGAAAATATTTTGCTGTTAAGTAGGTAAGGAAACAAATAGCAAAAGCAAACACGAGAGATTATGTTTAATTAATTCAATTCCTGAGAGGAGAAAAAAATAAAATTTCAGTTGGGTTGGTTAAATGGAATTGCTACATTGAATCTACCAACTTGTGTGTCTGAACATCACATGATCTCTCAAGCAACTAACTTGCAAGATCCTTCATGAAGATACGGCATTCAAGTATCCAAATATAGGAAAATATGGTATTCAAATGAGCCAATAGATTTTTTTAAAATTCAACCAATAACTAATTCAGAAACTTTTAGCTCAAAGTCTGCCATTCATCTATTTCACAAACATATAGGAGTATGATTCTGAATTGCACAAAAAGTAAAAATATCAAAAATAAATGTTCTTGCATTAGACTAATCAAGGCACCAAAATAATGCTTCACGTAGTTTGGTGTTCTAAGGACTTAAGAAAATAGATTATGCCCAGATCAGTCATGTGTAGTGTTCAAACTTTTTATGAACTCTTGAGCAGTGAAGCCATACAATTGCTATTATTATTTTTATTAAAAAAATGTTAATAAAATGCTCAAACTCATGTGTGAACACATGAGAGAATATAAACATATGGTGTGGTCAGATCTTAACCATATTTTTTTATGATATAGAGTGGATATTTAAATTTTATTTTAGAAGTAGAGATTTTTGCAGGGAAATCAAGTCATATCTCACGTGACTTAATTTAATAAGCTTGCATTACAAATGTTATATAATGAGCATGCCAATATCTCTTAACAAGTTTTCAGAATATCCTTATCCTCAGACCAGTTTCTAGCTCTGGATTTCATCAGTGAGGCACTAGTATATTCAAGCATTAGATTTAAAATACCAGGTCAAGCCCAACACTTTATCTAATGTTTAACTATTAAGTGGAAAATCTGAAATTTTCAGACATCCCATATGGCTATTTAAGTTAGATAGCTGGATTTGAAGATATATGGATGTCTGAAAATTTCAGATTTTCTACTTAATATTTAAACATTAGATAAAGTGCTGGTCTTGATCTGGTATTTTAAATCTAATGCTTGAATATCCTAACGTCTCACTGACAAAAACCAGAGCTAGAAATTGGTTATATAATGGCACGCTCATTATATAACATAAGTAGAGATTTTCTGTAACCAAATAATAATATTAGTAATAACCAGTATTGAAAGAATAGAAGACACTTTTAAAAAAAAAATTGAAATATAAAAAAAAAGAAAAATTGAAAGTTACAAAAAAAAAAAAGGAAAATTTCTAACATTTGAAATAAATAATTAAATATTAATAAAATAATATGAAATTAATCCAAAATATGAAATTAAAAAAACATAACAAAATATATAACGAACATCAATCTATATTTTTCAAGAGGATGGAAAATATAAGTGATAAATATGGAAGAAAATTAATATGTGAAATTAAAAAAAAAATAATTTAAAGATTATTATTAACTGCTTAAACATATATAAAAAACAATTTAACTGTTTATTTTAATTATAATTTGGATAACTCAAAATATTTCACATATATAATTTTAACATAATAGTAGTTACATAAGTTTTTAAAAAATCAGAATTAATATGAATTATAGTGATAGATATAGTTCAATATTTATATTTGAATTATTTTATTTAATTGTACAGTAATTTTTTTTAAAATCCTTACTTATTGTAAAAAAAATTGCTTACTAACATTTGCTTTACGCAAACTTGATGTATTTCTCTCTACGATTATTCTCTACCTCCTTTCATTGGTTCAAACACTGATTTAAACAGTTACTGCTAATTTAAGATAATTAAATCAGTATCAAAGTAGGAAAGAAAGTAGGATGATAGTGGGAAGCTTTTGTCTTAATTCTGAAAATGATATTATAATTGATTTTTGGAAAAATATTTCAAATAATTAATTTTTGACAAATACCATTTTTCATTTAGACCTGGGAAAAAACAGAAGGCTAAGGGTTACTTTAAATTTAAAATAAATTTGTCTGTGCAGAGAAATGTTGCATTAAGTCTTTGATTTGTCAATATGATAAAAAGGCAGTTTAGGAATGATGGATCTGGGAAACACTATGGTGCTTATTTCAGAATCAAAGAATGTGGACAGTGTCAAAGAATAGAATAACTGGAAATAATCACTGTATATCACAACTCACTATCAAAAAAGTTTTCCAAGAAAGTAGCGCTCTCTGATGACAATATATTGAACCAAAAATTATTTTAAATAAAAATAAATAATCAAATAGCTTTATTACTCAAGACTTTATAAAAGAACCAGACACAATTCATAGTTCTTAAACTCCAGATTCTGCAACTGCATCAAACTATGCATAGCAATCATTTTCAAAGAGATACTGAAAATCTCTCTTTAACTATACATTTTATTTTATGTGAAGTGTTGGTGGCCGAGTGGTCAGCATAGCTGCCTTATAAGCAGTTGTCTCAGGTTCGCGGGTTTGTTTCCCGGCCGATGCTTTGACACATGAAAAAAAAACTATACATTTTATACAGAAAATAGAAGATGTTTCATTTAAACAAATCATATATTATGAAGAATAGTTAGCATATAGGTATACACAAATTTAAATCAATTTAATTAAAAATTTGACAACCAAATTTTTTTATAAGTAATATATTTACATTATCTATTTAGTCTTTCCTTCATTTAGGATGGGTGGGAAATTTTTTTTCTGCCAAGGATCATGGGCTATACATAATTATTGACTTAAAAATTAGCCTGCTATATTTGATCAAACATTTAATTAATATACTGATAATCATTAGAGGTGGGTAATCTTTTCAGCTGGAAGGCCAATTTCAACTTGCTGTTTTTAAATGAGTATTATCACTTTTTTGTAAATTCAAAGTAAAATAAAAATCTTTATTACCCATTCTATATTTAGTAGTTCCATTTGCCTTATAAACTATTTTTTGACATTTATATTCTCTAATTTCTTTTGATGTTCTGGACAGATTAATTCTACGGCATCTAGGATATAGTCATTTATAAAATCCCTTTCAGAAAATGGTTTTGAAGTTTCTGCTTTGAAAAAAAAACACTTCCTTTGGACTTTTTACGAGACATTTTACGAAACTCTTTTTCATGTACCATTATAATAAATGCAATATAATAATAAAACAAAGTAAAATCATAATTTTAGTCGAGCATTGGTGGTCGAGAGGTCAGCGACATCTGTTTTACAAGCAGTTGTCCCAGGTTAGTGGGTTCACTTCCCAGCTGATGCTATGACACATGAGAAAAAGAAAAAAAAATTGTGATTTTATTTTTGCAAATATATAATTATTCTAATAAAATCACTGCAAAAACAAACAAAACGTCCCCAACATTATAGATTAAATCTGGAGTCAGATAGACCACACAATATAGATAATTTGTTGAAATATTGCACTTCTGATAGAATTAATAATAATTATTATAAAGGTTGGACATAATTGAGAAATAAATATTTTATTTTATTTAACTCTTAATTCAATCTTTGAACTACACCTGTATTTAAATAAAATTTTTAAAATTGAGAGCTTTCGAGGGCCAGAGGTTCCCCACCCGATTTAGGATCTGATGACAGAATTAATTAATTAAACTACAACAGCTCTTGCTTGAGTTTACTTTTTGTAATTATAGTTAATAAATTTACTTATAATTTTTATACCCCCCACCTCTGATTCATATATTCTATATATGAATGCATAAAGAAAGACCGAAAAATCGATCTACATTTTTTTCTGTTTATTGAGATAATTGAGTGGGGTTTTTTTTTTTTTTTTTCAGATTAATAATTTAATTCCATTTCAAAATATCATCAAGTTGTAACATTTCTGTATCTCTGGTTTTTATAATAATAGAATACAAATCCTATACATATAATGAGCACAGTTATTAAAGTTTATGTTTAGATTGATTAATTTAACCATTAATTATAATCAGTTATATTATTGGTCAATTTGCTTTCTTGTACTTAAGGCATAGACAAATGGATTTTATACAAATGAGATAATAATAACAAAATACCTTAATCTTAATATTTATAACAAACAACCCATAAGCTATCAACAATCTCAACCTGTAGTCAAGGCAACCTTCTTTAACAATAAAGGTGGTACCACCTTTATTTATAACCTGATATGTTTGTATAGACGATAAATATTGCAATTTGATTCCTTGATTATAAACATATCAGACTATAGATAAAGGGTTAAAGGTGGTTGCCTTGACTACAGGTTGAGATTGTTGATAGCTGAAGGATTGATTGTTATCATATACATTTCTAAACCTATTAAAGCACTGAGTAATTGACTTTATTATCGTAATAATTAGACAGAATCTTCCAGCAAATATATAGCTGGTTAGATTTTAATAGAAATGATTGATAGTTATGATTTATTATATATTTGAGACATATCCAAGTTTTGAATTATGATTAAAATTGTGATAGAGTTTACAAATTCAATTAAAAAAATATGGGGCTATTTGGTTTCATTTAAATTCGTACCATATGATATCTTTATTATATGATATAAGATTAGTTTAATAACAGATTAAGGTAATTAAATATGTTTGACTTATAATAGAGGGATTTTATTAAAAATTTTGACAAACATAATTTGTACATACTTGTACCTGACCAGGGTTAGTGCAAAAAAAAAAATTGCAGGCAAGTTGTGATCTTTTCATTATTTTTGAAGACGTAAATACAAACTGCAAATCTCATTGATTACCAAAAGATATTTAAATGAATTTGACAGAGGTAACTAGAGAATTCACTTAGATATTTTGAGAAGAAAGATATGAAAACAGGCAAAACTCTCCATACAGTAGTGCCACTCAGTGCAAGCCAGAGTAATCAATGATCCAAGGCTCCTCACTGACGAAAACCACAAGCTAGAAACTAGTCTGTGGATATCGGATGAATAGGCACTAAATAGGTATTTTATGCATAAGCCTTTCTGGCATCCATTGATTACTCTGGATTACACTAAGTGGCACTATTGTATGGAGAGTTTTGCCTATTTTAATAACAGTTATGAGCAAGCATAGGAAATGATGATCATGTGAAGAAAGATATGAATGAGAAAAAAGCTTTCATGAAATTTCCATATAAGATATATTCTAAAATTAATTGATCTATTATGTTATTTATAATGATTTTTTTAATAATTCATATTTATTGTCTCCAACTAGTAAACTTTCACATGTATATATTGAAAAGATTAAAATATTGTTCTTTTAAAAACTTACATTTTTGATATTTTATATGACTGTATCACTTTCTAAAAGTTTTTAATGAGCACATAAATAGTTTTACAGTTAATCAGATAAAATTTAAACTTCTTTGTGGAACAAACAAGTGCGAATATATTACTAAGACAATTCACAACTAGATTCCAAAGAATGATTTAAATGAACCTCTAAATAACACCCATATGTTGGTATATCAGTGCCAAGGTATGGACAAAATACAATGACGTTAATTTAACAAAAGTTGGACATTATTTACAAATTCACTTAAATGGAACTTTGGGAATCTAGTTGTAAATCATCTTTGTAATATATTTGGACTTGTTTGTTCCATGAAGAGGTTTGCATTCTTAGTATTATATATCTGATTAGCTGTAAAACTATTTAAATGTTTATTAAAAACTTTTAGAAAGTAATATAGATATATAAAATATCAAAAACATAAATTGTAAAAGAATGATGTTTTAATATTTTCATTATAAAGAGCTGGGATATACACATGAAAGTTTACTAGCTAGAGAAAATAAATATAAATTATTAAAATATATATATAAATCCAAAATAAACCAAATTAATTTTAAAATACATTTTATATAGAAATTCCATGAAATCTTTTTTTTTCATTCATATTTTTCTTCTCAAAATATTTAAATGAATGCCCTAGTTACCACTGTCAAATACTCTCTTTTTTTTCTCAAAACATTTTTTTTTAATACTCTTTGTAAATTCAAATTATACCAATTTAATAGTTCTTCAATTAAACATTCAACATATAAATATATAACATAGTATGCATATTAAGCTAATATTTGCAGCTTATAAATGTGTATATAAATAAATTTTACAATATGTAATATAAAATGGCTCAAAAGCTCCTGCGCATGAATTATACTCACTAGAATGTAATGTGATTCACTATGGTTTCTCCTTTCTTGGAGTCAGAAATCTCTCAGCCATTATGCCCAGAGAAACCTGTTAGCCCCCTTATCTCCCCTTTCCATTCTCCACCCTATGTTTTCCCCATCCCCATATGTGATGCATTGTGGCTTCTTCTTTATTGAAGTCAGGAATCTCTCAGCAACAATGCCCAGTATATGATTTGATGTGATGTATTATGGCTTCTCCTTAAACGAAGTCAAGAATATCTCAGCAATTATGCCCAGATAAACCTGTTAGCCACTTTCTTTTACATTCCCCACTCTAAATTTACCCATAATCTGCTCTATCCCATTTCCACAACATAATTTTTGTCAACTCTATAACCTTTATATCTAAATCCCCCTTATCTTTTCCCAAACCCAGCATAAAAACCAATAATTCACTTTCTGTATAATCACTCTTTTCATATTTATTTTTCCACAACTTCATTATATGTACCCTTTCTGTTTTCAAACATTTACATTCAATTAACAAATGCCTAATATTTTCAATTCCTTCCTTACATAATTTACAAAATAAATCACCCATATTTTTCCATTTACATGTATATTCTTTTGTAGCTAAAGATCCCGTTCAAGCCTTAAACAATAAACTACTTTCCTTACTATTATCATATATTAACTCACACCTAATATTCTGTTTATTTCTATATATATTTAAACTCTTTTACTCTCCATACTATTTCTCCATCTCTCTAACTCCCTAGTCTTTATTAATAAATTTATTCTTTTATCCCATTCCTTACTACTATAACACTCAATAATCCTCTTAACACAATCATCCCATCTTTTGTACAAATATACTGATATAAATTCTTTATCCAAATCTTTTGCATAGCGCCATCTAGTAAGCTCATTGCAAAATAATATGTCACCTGACCACCATTTCTTATGCTTACACAATCTGTTAACACAATAGCAACCTTTCCCATACAATATTGCCTAGTGCAACCTTTAGCAATTAATGAATGAGAAAGTTAGTGCTTCAAAATCCTTTTCTAGAGCCTATTCATCCAATATTCCCAGGTTAGTTTCTAGCTTATAGCGGCCATAAATGAGAAGCCTTGAATGTGAGAGCAATGCACCTAGATATTTGGGCTCAGATCTGTCTGACTATATAAGGATGGAAAACATTATTGTGTTTTCAGTGTGGAATTTATAGCTTTATAGTTAGCTAAAAAGATAAAAGACAGCTGCTGGGGGATTGCATTAAATCCAAAGATATAGGTGCAATACTCTCAGATCCAAGACTCCTTACTGATGAAAGCCATAAGCTAGAAACTAGTCTAGGGATATTGGATGAGCAGGCACTAGACAGGATTTTGATCACTAATCATCTGGCATCGATTGATCACTATGGCTTGCACAAGGTGGCACTATTATATAGGGAAAGTTGCTATTGTGTTAAAATAAAATGTAACAAAATAATTTCATTTCTTTAATAATTTATATAATTGTAACATTTAAATTTATAAATATACATTAATATATATGTATTCACACACATATATGTGCTTACAATACTGTGAAATAATCCTTTTTTTTGTTTTGTTACGGTAACAAATAATTATATTTTCACTATATAGCTTATGATAATTATTTATTTATTTTTTAATCTAAGCTTTTTTTTATGTTTCCTCTCTCAAATTCTCACAATATTAATAATTAAGATTTTAATTCTTAATATACTAATATTTTTTGTAGAAAAATAACTTAAGCAATAGTAATTTACCTTATTAAAAATTAACTACAAATCTTGAGGTTTTTTTTTTCTTTTTGTAATTATTGTTAATAATTTATATTAATGCAGTTTATTATACAGATTTTAAAATTAATTTTTTAACTTCATATAAATATATATGTTAATTTAAATGAAAAGAAAAAATTCAAATGAAAATACATTTATTAATAACCATGACTAATAAAACTTTATTCATTGCTTTCTTATTAGTTTCAGAGATCCAACTCATCTCCGAGCAAGTAAAAGTAATTATTATAAAAATCACATACAGTAAGAAAAAGTACAAATATACGATAATTCAAATCTAAGTCATAATTTTAAAATCAGAATTACAGTTCAAACGAGGAAGTCGTAGTGAAGTTTAACCTTTTTTTCGTCTTTTCATTATATATATCATTTTATATATCATATATTGAGTTTAACATTCTATCGTTTAATAAACGTTGATGGTCTAGTGGTTAGCATAGCTGCCTTCCAAGCAGCCGGCCTGAGTTAGCATTTGATATATTGTTTTTCTTGATAATTTTTTTTCTCTCTAGTTTTACATTAACATGCATATTACATCTTACTAATCAATGATCACTTCCTGTGTTTAATTTATTAAGAACTTTTACACTCTTGAAATATAATATTTAAACAGCATTAAACTGTTGCACATGCGCTTTGGATTTTAAATATAAAATGAATGAATACTAACACTTCAACCACATGATAAAGTCTTTGGAAAAGATAGAATGGCCTGTTAGTCAAAATATAATCCAATTCTGCTGTACCTTCATTTGGATATTTCCATGTCCATTTCCTTTTACCATTTCTCTCAAAAAAAGAATTCATAATATAAAGTTCCTCCCCCCCTGCAAACTCCACAAGTCTATGTCTTCTCTCAGTTCTATTACCATAACCAAAATTACCTACAGCACTTTCATTTGTTTACCAATTCTAACATTAAAGTCTCCCATAACAACTTTAAAATGTTGTTTACTCTGATCAAAAGCCTTTTGTACATCCATATAAAAATATTCTATTACTTCATCACTATGAAAACTTGTTGGGGCATAAACTTGAATTATCTGCATTTGGTATCTGTTATTAGTTGAATAAATAATCTTGACACTCTGTCTGATACACCATCAATCTCCATAATGTTGTTCTTCCATTTTTTATTTATAATGAATTCTACTCTACTTGTACTTCCAATATTTGTGCGTTTGTAATAGAGTACATGCCCACTTTTTAAATCAATTATCTCTTCATCTTTCCTTCTAACTTCACAAAGCCCAATAATGTCCCATTTAATATAAGACACTTCTTCCAATTCTTGCAATTTTCCTTTACCTGAAAGTGATCTGCAGTTGTATGTACCTAAATAAAGAAGTCATCATCAAATGGCAGCCTGGGTCCACAATCAGGGGATTCTTAGCACCCTCCGCCTTCAGCCATCAACTGCTGCCTTGGCTGGTGACTTTACAACTTCTTGGGAATAAGGGCCATGATTTATTTTTGTCTGTCATGATTGTATATATCTATTAGAAAACATTTTCCATTCACACACACATTCATTCTGCCTTATCAGGCAACTGATAAGAAAGACCATGGGGGTGTCTTTTTTTTTTTTTACAAATAGTTCATAAAAACATATTACTACTTATATGGTTGTAATTATATGTTATTATCAACAGCATGCTTTGTGTAGTTTAGCACTATATTAAAATATGGGGCTTAAGAGCTAGTTTCCTGGATAGATCAATGTGTCTCTGCTAAAACTTAATCATCACGACTTCAGAGTAATTGTTTAATATCATCATAAAATGGTCAATATTAGAGTTAAAGGTCCCTGAATGGATAAACTTGTCTCTTTTAGTGTTTCAACATCACATGATCCCCTAAGCAACTAACTACTTCCTGTGTTGTTTAACACTGATAACATGTTTAGAGTTAAAGATGACTGGCTGAATCTCAACTTGTTATTTCTAGTGCTTGAATGTCATACAATTCCCAAGTAAGAAACTATTAAGATTATTATTACCAACAGTATCCAATATATTGCCACTTAATACAGATATTAATTATAAAACATTAAAAAAATAAATTAAACTACAACAAATATAAAAAAGCAAGTAAATGTAAAAAATAAAAATAATTAAAAAACAACAATAATTCCTCCTTATGAAGATAGATTGCATATAGGGCTCTCCTCCCTTATAAAGAGGATTAAAGTTTAGCCTTTGGACTAAAACACTCAAATGGCAACTGTAAACAGAGGCATTTAGTTGAAATAGCAACAAGGATGCTAATAGGATTCATGATATAATGAGTTCATGTGAGAGACTGTAATAAAGTAAAAGCAATGTAAATAGGGAAGCATAAAATTTTCAACTGTATATATAAAAATATATGTCAACAATTTTTCTAAGGTAAGTTTCAATATTTGGTCCAGAGTAGGAGGTTACATAATCTAATATGCTAAAGCAATACACTTCAGAGTATTAGTGACCAAATGATTGAATAGGTCACCTTTGGCTCTTATATTGTTTTAAACAATTGAAGATCCCCTGAAAAATTTTTTTTTCTGTTCCTCTCTTATTCAAGTAAGATTTCAAGTCATATTTTCATGTTTTTTTTATGAAACTTTCTATTAAAATTAATGGAAAATCACTGTTTGTCATAGATATGATCAGTTTAGTATAAAATTGGATAAACTTATTGCTTTTTTTTACATAACAATGCTTATGGAATATCAGTATTTGGAATGCAAGTAGATCCCCCCCACAATTATAAAATTATCTACTGCTAAGAAATGTTATTTATTAGAAAATATGCAAATTTATATATTTTTTAAAAGTTTTAACTGATAATTTAGCTTATGGATAGTGCTATCATATGCTCCATGTTAATGATGGTTTTTACAACAACAAAATTCTACAGCAAAAATTGATTTGTCAATCAAAAGAATTGTGTGAATCATTGCCTGGCCCAGAAACTGCCTTATACTACTTTTTATATATATTACACTAAGCAAATTCAGAAAATTGTCAAAAATTTCATCATCATTAAAGAGTATTGCAAAATGCATTGCATATAAAAATATCCTCCATTATCATATCATCTGCATATTTTTAAAACAAGGTACAAAATGGTAAAAGAATTCAAAATGAAGATCATAGAGCAGAATAGTTCTATTGCTTGAATAATTTTGGGGATAGAATCTAAAATTGTGAATGGAGATGAGCTTATTATTATATTCTAAGATAAATGTTACAGAAGAATAGTTGATAAAATATGGCTGCTAACAGTTTCAGATGATCAAGTTTTATTTTTTGACCACTGGAGCAACTAGGAGATCTTGTTATCAAATAGCATATGTAAAATTGAGACATCAAATACTTGAAAATTAAGACATTAATAATATTAGAGATTTTCAAAAATGATTTTTAACTAATAAGTCAAAAGTTGTATACATATATATTTATGATTCAAGTAAATAACAAAATAACAATTTTCAAAATTAGTTTAAATAAAAATCATAGAGGGCAGTAAATTCTACATACAAAAATAAAATAAAAATAGTTTAAAGTTTGAAAGTGAAGAAAAATTTTATTAAAAATTATAATTACTAATTACTATTATTTTTTTTAATTGTTTTACGATTTAACGTATTGATTTATAAAAAATTAACGAAATGTGAAAAAAAGATAATGACTGATAAATATCAGGCGTCCATAATATTTTTTATGTCATCTATATTCGGATCGTTTATTGTGCTCTGTAATTCTATTGCTCAAACTACTGAATCTTGACAGCAGACCTATTTACATCTTTAAAAAAAAAAGTGTAGAACTGATCGCACTTTATCCTAGCCAATAGTTATGTTGAAAAACTGAATCATTGGTTTAGCAACTTGCGTTATAGTCCATTATTCAGTGTAGTTGTTTTCTGCTAGTAAAGTTTCATTTTCCATCGGATTAAATGATTCTTAATCTTTTTACCATCTAAGGACTATTTGTCAAGATAAATATAAGTAGGTTGTACATAACAACTTATGCCCAATATTATAATGCTTTTATTTAACAATTGAATATGCTTATAAGAATGTACATGGAGTTTGATGAGCAAAACAGTTTCCTGGGATGTAAATATCATGAGGTAAGTTTAAAAAAAGCCATAATCAAAACACTCATGCATTACATATAATTAAAAATGTGGAAGGAATTACAACAAAAAAGCATTTGACACTAAATTGAAGAGATTCCTAAGAACTCTTTGATAATGTGCTATAAACTACAGATTGATAAATACTGACATAATGGATTAAGGAGGTTTAAAAACAAATTTCTTGTGATAAATGGAAAAAGAAAATAGGATTTGTTCTTTTAATTTATAAAATTCCCTATATAAAGTACAGTTTTATGATTCTAAAGAGATAATATTCAGTCCATTACTTTTTAACATTTATTAACAGTTTTGTCAAACAACTTAATAATAAATTGTATATGTACAGATGGAAACATAATGGATGAAATTAATCATAGAATTAAACTTAGTTGGAGTGCTTTTGGTAGAAATAACTTGATACTAAAAGGAAATATGTCTTATGTGTTTGAAAAGGAAGGTTTTTTAATAAATGTGTTTTATCAGTTCTTACTTATGGATTTGAGACTTTGACACTTAATAGAAGAGCAGTACAGAGACTTCAGACCACTTAAAGAAGTATGGAGAGATGCATGTTAGGAGTAACAAGAAGAGGTCGAAAACAACGTATGGGTAAGAGAACAAACAGATGTTACTGACCTCATTGGAAAAATTAAAAGACTAAAGTGGAGTTGGGCTGGACATATTGCTAGAAGAGATGATAATAGATGGAAAATTGAAATTTTAAACTGATTTCCAAGAGATTGTAAAAGACCCAAAAAGAGACCACATGTTAGATGGATAGATGAAATAAGAAAGTGTGCAGGGGTGATGTGGAAAAGAGAAGCTAAAGATAAGAAAAGATGGATTGAACTTGGAGAGACCTTCATTCTGCAGTGGATTGATATTGGTTGATGATGATGATGATATGTTAAAAAT
This sequence comes from Epiperipatus broadwayi, assembly GCA_028023455.1. Lineage (NCBI taxonomy): Eukaryota > Metazoa > Onychophora > Udeonychophora > Euonychophora > Peripatidae > Epiperipatus > Epiperipatus broadwayi. The sequence goes on along the minus strand of JAQFVV010000436.1, from coordinate 430,033 downwards.
AAATTTAGACAGTTCGTGTAACATGCTTTCAAAATTTTGTTTATTAAATCAATAAAACATCACATAACCCCACATCTTAAATCCAAAAACTCCTTATTGATGAGAAACATAAGCTAAACACTGGTCTGGAGATATTGGATAGGGATCTGAGGTGTTGATTATTAAATCTTATGCTAAATGATATTATGGTGAGAGAAAAATAATTTTGTTTATTAGTAGTTACAATACTATTTTAACATAACAGTTATTCAGAGGCTTCATACAAACTTAAACTTACCAGTTGTGAGCTTTGGAAACTAAGGATCAATTTACAGTTAACTTGATAAATGAGAAAAAAAGTGATATAGCATTTAGAGGAAGATAAATCAACCCCTTTGTAAGACAGGGGTCTCTTCATCAGCCTCTCCTGAAGCAACAATAAAGAAAAGGCAGTATTCTTTAAGTTTTCCAATTGCTGGAAGTTTGAGCTTCTTACCATTCTAGTTTTTTCATCTAGCTAAAAAAGCTGAGTACCCATTTGCTGACTAATATTCAATGGTTAGCTGAGTTAGTCCTGAACCTGGCTACTTGTAAAAAAAATCCTAAGTTATGGAGCTTGAAAAAAAAATCAAGTTTTACTCTGCTTAGAATTCAAATCTCAAGTTATTGGCAGATGCACTATTTATTTGACATGAAGCATTTTTTGTAGGCATATATACAGTATATTATTTATGATTAGAAGCCATATTTTTAAAATTGATTTTATTTAATATTGTTTCCTTGGAATTGACATAGAGATATCTTTGAAAAGCTATCATTAAGTAATATGCAGATCATTGCTTAAGTATTGTTTCTCATTTGAAGAGTTATTCCACTGCTCTGAACATGTTCAGACTATAAAATTTGAATGAACAGCCTTCAAACAATGAAGTGAAAAGAGACAGTTTATTTGGTCAAGCAGGCAGAAAGCTATTTGAAAAAAAAATAGCCTATTAAATTATATCGAATTTTGGAAATGGTCAAGTTTATAAAAAATATATATTTGAGATTGAAAGCAGCTATTGATTTACTTAGTTGCTAAGGAGATAATGTGGCCTTTGTATCTTTAAACTGGAAACCAGATCATAAATTGCCAAGCTAATAACTTTCCCATCATACTGTTAGTTGAGAATGTTTGAAAATTCTTCATTTTCAACAGCCAATTAATTAGCAAATATGTTTCATGAGTCTCTAAGTTGAATGTTATGGGCTACACAAAAAATAATGGAAAAAATAATCTTAAATATTCAATATAAGTATTAAGTCATTAGATTAGCATGGAAATGAGATTTTATCCATTTTGATCATCGAATGGAGAGATCTGACAGTATTCCATAGCTATTTTGCTTACCCTGGACAACCTCCATATAAAAAAAAATATTGAAAAGAAATAACACTTTTACATAAACTTTAATGTTACAGCTAATATTAAATAAATTTGGAAATATTTCAACTGTGAAGTTTGTTATACAGTTAAAGAGAATTGATTTTTGAATTAATTAAGCAGTTTTAAACTGAGAAAAGTAAGATAATTAGTTTAAAATTTAATAAGATTTTCCCTTCTATCATAAGTAGAATTAATTTTTAAACATTCTTTATTCAATCAATACAATACAATATGGTTATTAAATTCTCCAATCTAACTGATTATTTCGACTGTACAACAGTCTTCCTCGGAACTAAATATGCAATACATAAAAGTACCAATGTCATAATATTACAACACTATTATACAATTTATACAGTGGAATAGTTTTATTAAATTCTCCAATACAACTAATAAGTTTCAACTGCACAAAAATCTTCCTCAGATCCAAATAAGTGCCAATGTTAAATATAACAACATTTTTAGTACTCCTTTATGTACTCAATACAAGGAAATAGGTTTTTAAATTTTCAAATTCAGCTTACTGTTTTGATAATACAACAGTCTTCCTCGTAATCCACTGCTGCTCCACTTACAAGTATTAAAAACAAATTTTAAAGATTTTTTTATATTTATAATTGAAGCAATAAAAAGTTCCAAGGGTGACGTTTAAAGCCGTCAGTTAAATTGGAGAATTTAATAAAAATATTGCATTGTATTGACTGTATAAACAAATGTTAAAATGTTATTGCTATTTATATCAGAATCAATCTAAGCAATGCAAAACAGATAATGGAAGAATTATTTTCTCATTCTTCTTTAAGAGTCATCCATTAATAGTTACTTATTTAAGTTAATTACTGTACTTATGATTAAATCTGCTTTATCTTTTTAGTAAATTAGGTAAGAAAAAAATATAAATCCATAGAAGAAATGAGCAAATAGTATTCAATGTGTTAAAATGAGCACAGGAATAAAACAATCAACAAATGTGTATAATTGTTCGGCTAGTTGCTTGAAGGCAGAAGTTATGCAATATTTGAGCACCCACATTCCATTTAACTGACCTAAATGAGATTTTGCTTTTACTTTACTCAATTAAGAGTCAATTCTAGGAATATCGAGTTTACATTTCTAACATTATGTTAAACTTCCTAAAGATCTACAACCATTTATCTTGGTTCAATTTTTAAAGATAGGTGGAAAATGGTTCTAGAAAAATAATTGAATAGAACTGGTGTAAAATGCTTTTAAAAAAATCTTTTCTAATCTGTCTGGATGTGATTTTAAGCCTGTGATGGATGCTAAAATTATTTTGTGGCTTTGAAAACTGAATCAGACATGCTGAGGTGTCAAGGCAAATAACTGCTTTCCAAATGTGAATTTGTGATATCACATTTCATGAATGAAATGAAATGGCTCAAAAACAGCATAAAAACATATTGTTGCAAACAAAAGTCAGTAGTAGGAGAAAACCCTTGTAATTATCACTTATTTGGTTATCTCCTATAATGTTTCCTATGATTCTGAAATGTTATTTGTGGACAGAAAAAATTTATAACAGTAAATCCAAGTTAAAGTTTCATTCATATCAATCCATATTCTCAGCTAAGCCAGAATATAGCAAATCGTATAGTAAATATGAGTTTTTTTCTCGTGACTGCATTGCATTTTTAATACTACATATTTTAATGATCTCAGTATCTTTCATTCTACATAGTTTAGTGCAGCGGTAAAGAGTCAGTTTCTGGACTGTGGGACTCTAGGTTCAATTCCGGTATTTGCAATTCTGGATCTCAAACTTACCATTAGAAATAATGGATTAATTAATAACTTTGATTCAAAAGGGGGTAATAATAATATGCATGCATATATATATAACAATGAATTAATTGTCTTGTAAAAACAGAATAATATGGAGTTAATAAGTTTATTTTTTTTAACAAATAAAATATCCTTAAGATATAAACACATTTGAATGTGCGTCATACATATATGTTAAATCAGTCATTATTTATGTATTATTAAAATGAATTGATCTTTATTTTATTAGTTAATGACAATTCTAAAATGTTAATTTTTTATTATTAGACAATAAATATAATACTTCTGTTAATACAACTAATAAATTACAATATAACAATTCATCATTTGCTAAAACAGAGAATCTTTAATAAATAAAATCACTATTGCCAAGTGCTTTCAACTCTACGAATCCTTATCAAGGCAGTATAAAAAATCCTATTTTTCTCCTAAGTGATAAATTCAATGTTTCATTGCATTGACCAGGAACAACTAATCGGAAAGCTGATTAATTTTGAATTCATAGCACAAAATGAATTTTGTATAAGATATGATTCTTTAATCTTGCATTTAAATATCGCCTTCAACAACATAAATATACTTATAATAGAGCAAGAGAAAATGATACAGTTTATTCGGCGTTTTATGTTCACCAAAGTAGTACAAGTCATATATGTAGTCCAAAGGATTTTACAATATTAATGCATGAAACACACGATAAAAAATGCAAGATTAAAGAATCATATCTTATACAAAATTCATCTTGTATTATGAATTTAAAATTAACCAGCTTTCCGATTAGTTGTTCCTGGCCAATGCAATGAAAAGTTGAATTTATCACTTAGGAGAAAAATAAGATTTTTTGTACTGCCTTGATAAGGACTTGTAGGAGTTGAAAGCACTTGGCAATCGTGGTTTATTTTTATTAAAAATTCTCTGTTTTAGCAAATGACAAATTGTTATATTGTAATTTATTATTAGACAGCTTATCGGTATGCTTACTTATATAAATGTGTGTCATAAAAACATCTAGAAATATCAGTAAATTGCAATGTGATAGCATATATTTTTGTAACAGCGTAATAGCATTTTTTTTTGTTGTATTCTAATCAAAAATTAGAATGCTGAATTTATGTTTAAAGCATACCTACAATCCTTTCATTTATTGTTATTTCTTCTAATTAATAAATTGATATTTCATTGTTTAAGTTATTCCAGTGAATTTTTTTAATAGTAAAATAAGTTTAAAATATTATGTTATTTATTTCTTGTTCACAGTAACAGTTATAGAGCTCTTACTCTCTGAATCGGATTCATGCATAATGGTCAGTTACATGGATTGGGGTTTATGTTTAGTGCTATGGATATCCAGTTGATGATTTCATTACTTCTTTAATGCTGAATGGCACAAAGATATATCCTTTAAAGTCCATGATGATCAGCATGGTTTAGTATCTCAGCATTATTTGTTTTTACTGTGGTATTCTGTTGGATTAGCCCTTAAATAGATGCGTCCAGATAATTATTGTTAAAACAGGCAAAACTCACTATATATATTTTGCCACACACAGCAAGCTAGAGTAATCAATGCTGTGTGTGACAAAATATATATAGTGAGTTTTGCCTGTTTTAACAAAAGTTATACACAAGCATAAGAGATGGTGGTCATGTGATGTTTATTGGCTTAAAACCAATCCGGCCTAATAGGATAGTGGTGGCTATGGTTATTAAAGAACCAAAGACACCAAAATATATGGGTACTGAACTGGATTAAGAACCATATGACTATATAAGCTAATGGGCTTGGATTGAAAACATTAAGGTGTTTTCAGTTTAAGACTCATAGTTTTGTAGTTAAATAGAGATAAAAGGGTGGTTGCTGGAGGGTTGCATTAGATCCTAAGATCTAGGTGCAGTGCTCTCAGATCCAAGGCTCCTCACTGATGAAGGCCATATGCCAGAAACTAGTCTGGGGATATTGGATGAGTAGGCACTTGATGGGGATTTTATGCACAAGCCTTCTGGAATCCATTGATTACTCTAGCTTGCTGTGTGTGGCAAAATATATATAGTGAGTTTTGCCTGCTTTAACAACAGTTATACACAAGCATAAGAGATGGTGGTCATGTGATAATTATTGTTTGTATTCATGACCTAAGTTTGGCAGTGGCTAAATAATTAGCTTCGATCCATTTCAAATCCAGTCACAAAATTGACTGTTGATTTATTTATTGTTGATCAGTCACGATAACGAATGATTATTACTTTTGGGTTATGATGGGTGAACTTATAGTTATTTACTTTTTTGCTGTTCTCTCACGCTCATTCATTATATTCATTGTATATTTAAATTTGATTCATTAAATGGGTTGATGATGATGATTTCCCATTACTCCAGAATCACCCCATTTTCTCTGCACCATTGCAACATATAAGCCAAACTTTGCTCACCTTGATGGAAATAGGACTTCAATCTTTAATGTGCCTGAGTTATAAATTATTAATTGAATTGTACAAACCCATTTGTTCTGTAGCAGGAGAAAGATAAAATCTCATTTTTAACCACTTGCAATTAAATACATAGTAAATGTTGGCTTATATATAGATAAGCTCTAAGTATAAGCTTACACCTATGCTTTTCAAACCGATGGTCATGGGAGAATGCATACAAATTTGTAAAAATGCATGACCGGAAGTTTGTTCCTTTATAATATTATATATGCAAATTGGGCTTCTTTCATCATCATCATCAACTACAACCATTATCAATCCACTGCAGAATGAAGGTCTTTCCAAGTTCAATCCATCTTTTCAGATTTTTGGCTTCTCTTCTCCACATCACCCCTGCACACTTTCTTATTTCATCCATCCATCTCATATGTGGTCTCTTTCTGGGTCTTTTACAATCTCTTGGAATTCAGTTTAAAATTTCAATTGTCCATCTATTATCATCTTTTCTAGAAATATGTCCATCCCAACTCCACTTTAGTCTTTTAATTTTTTCAAGGAGATCAGTAACACCTGTTTGTTCTCTTACCCACACATTGCTCCTTTATAATATTATATATGCAAATTGGGCTATATAAATAAAATGTACTTTTTATCTAGGATAATATATCCCAATTAAATGTTTTTCTTCACTTATGTTTAATATACGTTTTTGGTGTTGTTGCATTTATTTTGGGTATCTGAAATCTAACATGAATGTAATCAGAAATTATATATATATAAAAAGGAACATAATTAGCATAATCCAGTGACAAGTTAATCTTCATTACATAACCTGTAAGCAAGCTATGCGTAATTTTATCAAATGAAAATGATTGCTATAGACTTAAAAATAAATACTAAAAAAAAAAACCTTAAAAGTAATGTTTTAATAGCTTTTCAAAACATGAGAAAATTAAAAACTCATTGTAAGGCATGAAATAAAATTAATAAGCATGATTGATCAGATTAATTATACAGTTATTTTTATAGAAATAATATTAAAAGGAAATATATTTTCACTGGTGATGAGAGAAAAAGAATTTTAATAAATGTATTCTGCTAATGCTGATTTATTGTCTAAGATTTGAACATTTATAAGAATAACATTGAGATTACCAAACATGGGAGAAATATCTCTTAAAATTAACAAATGAGGGTTGAAAGCAAAATAAATAAGAGAACAAACAGGAATTAAGAGGTTGAAATAAAACTGGCATGGTTATGTTGCCAGAAAGAATGATCATAGATAGTCTGTTTCAAGTCCATTTACTTCTGTTTCTAATCACGACTCAATCCTTTTTTCTTTTCAAAAATATACAGTACATATAGCCATATAATTCTATAATTAAAACCACTTCTTTTCTTTTCAAAAACTTTATTTGATATATATATATCCACTTATTTCCAACGTTTCAAGTGTGAGATGGATGATGACAAATTAATCAGTAGCATAAAGATTCAAATGATATTTAAAAAGACGACTTTTTGAGTTAATATATTTACTCAGCATTTTAGTTGCATGTTTAGTAATGTAATTCTTTTACTTCAAATATCTTTTGGTTAAATAAAATTTTGTAAATATATACATACATTTTATATTAATATATCAAATTTAATAATTTAATTTTTATTTATTGAACGAGACTTAATTAAATAACTGAACATTTTATACGAGATCATTTAACAAAATAATTTTTTAACTAACCTCAATTTTCTTTTATACGCCATTGATGTTGGCATGTTTTTGAGAGATGCCTTTTTTTCTTGCAACGATTTTCTGTTTATTTTAGTGTCTAATGTGTCACCGATGAAGTCGGTATCTAATTCTAATCCACCAATAGCATCTTCTCTTGTGAACGTAGAATGAGACTTGCTTCTACCATTGTTAGTCAGACGATTGCTCATCAGTCTTTGTCGCACCAATGTAGAACCAGAATCAGATACAAATGCCTGTTTACTCGGCATCATGAGGGCCAAAGCCACATCTGGACTTTTATTACAAAAGAGCTCTTCACATATTTCCTGTATTATATCACTATCATCTTTATCAACACCTACAAAAAGTATAATATAATATTAGTGCAATGAAATCAAAACAATAACAGAATTAGTTGGCATTAATCAGTTGGGATTGACTATTAATTTCATGCACACCTCACTACAGGGGTGGGCAAACTTTTTTCACTGAGGGCCATATTGTCTTTTGTAACACATCTAGTGGGCTGCAAGTATCATAAATAGACGTATTATTTGAAAACATAATTTTCAAACAAATTTATTAAATATTTTTACATATGCCACAAAAATATATAACAAAAAAATATTTTATTTTCTTATTAATGAGATTTATGTCTACAATTCTGCTCTAAACTGTCGTAATCCAAATTGAGACTACTAGTACCTATTCGTAAAATTTGCATTTAAATTTGAATCTGACAAAACAGATCTATTCTTTGATTTGTTTATATTCATACAGGAGTATGTCTGTTCACAAATATATGTTGAAGCAAACACTACAAACATTTTTTGGGCAAAGTTTATGTTTGTAATTTAAAAAAACAGGTTTTTATAAACAATTTTTTAAAAATTAGTTTCATTGATTAGAAAATATTCGCCCATTTACAAATCGAATTTTATTTTATTCTTAAAAGACAAAAATATATACATGCATCAAATACAATATTATTTTATTTTTAAGAAACAAAAATATTTACAGTATATAAGTCAATTATTAACTGAAAGCTATCACAGTAGGTATTTTTTTATCTATACGTAAAATCTGTACGATAATATATACATAAATACGACATTTTTAACTTATGGGCTGGCCACACAAATGTATACCAGGGGCTGCATGTGGTCCACAGGCTGTTTTTTGCCCATCCCTGCCTTACTACATGCCATAAAATACCAATGAAATATTGTATTCTTACCTTATGAGAAAGTATGCTTTGGGGAATAGAATTATTACAGGAAGAAAGATGTAACAGATTTTATTATAAAACTTTTGTGATGATTGGACAAAAAAATTTTGTAGGTACCGTCGATTAGCCCCCACACACCACCTGATGTCACTGTTGCTAATCAAAAACCAACAGATATAACGTTACTGGGATGATTTACAATTTACTTTTTTTACACTACTACATATCTGCACTCGCAGGGAGGGGGATCTGATGTCTTTGCCGAACCAAAGGATCGTCCGTTATATGTGAGACAATTTTTAAAACATTATCCATCTCAGCACATAGTACTGGAATTGGCAGGGAGGGGGATTCAATAGTTTTGCTGACCCAAAGGATCGTCCGTCACAACATACACAACATTTTTAAAAACAAAATTATTTAAGAAAATCTAATTTTTTTTTTCAATTAATGTCTGATCAAAAAAAAAAAAGTTTTCAACACTATTTTAAAACAATTTATGAAACACAATTCGATTTGAAAATTTCCCTCTGATCAAGCCAAGCTTATGCTTTGAAAGTCTTGTAGCTGTCCCTGTACAAAATACATTTTATGCATGATTTCTATATAATGCTGGAACATACACTTTTGAAATTCATTTAACCTTAAAAGATATGTACGGAAGCACATCTTGTCTTACAATTAATACTATCTAAAACTACATCAGGTCATATAAAAAATAAGTACTTCGAATGCACATGCAAAGACTTAGGGCAACTGGAATTCTACAAACCCTAACACCATACTGTAGCTATCTATGAAGTGTGCGATAATACCGTGAACCACAAAAGCTGCTTAGTGGCCAATATGAACAGAACTGTTCTATTTGCCATGTGAGCAGAATATTTCTGTGCTTTTGCATTGAAACAGCAACAGCAGGCAGTGTGCAGGGGCTAATCAACAACAACCATTATGTATACCATTATCCTTTATATTTGATTAAATCTTTTAAGCAAGGGACAGGACAATACATAAGAAAAATAGAGTGTTCTATAATACGTAAATGGCAATAATATATATAAATGGTCTCACATATAATGAATCTGCCAGCCATGCTATAAGCTGGATTTAAATCTAGCTGGGTAAATTTTTTCAGCTATCAAAAACATTCTTAGAATTTTTCTTTTAAATAGAAACTCCACAGTTAAATCTAGGTAAAATGGGTATTTAGCTATTTGTAGCTAGAGGATAAAGATCAGATCAATCTAAAATGATCAGGAAAGTGTCTATACGATTTCTGTAAATTAAAAATGTGATTATATTATGAAGCAGTCATGACTTCTCATGGATGTGTGTGTGCCATGCTCCTTTGGGTATTGAGCCCATGGTTTGCATAATTTCATTTTAATAAAAAAAATCACAGATAACCTTAAAAATTGCTGTCTAAGATAAAATTATCTTTTTATAAGTTAGTTATGTTAATAAACTTCAAGCAAGGAATCTATAGCTTATCATCACTTATTTGTATATACCAGAAGTCCCCAACTTTTTTGCACTTGAGAGCACATTCTATAATACTGGCCAGGTGGCAGGCACCATTTATTTTTTTAATGTAAATTTATAGTTGGATATTGTTAATGATGGACCCTTTTACATTGTAAAAGTATAGTATGACCTACAATTTGATTACAATATAATACAATAATTTATAAGAAATCTTAAAAAATTAAATTTGTTTGTATCAGATATTTTTTATCATGTTCGGATAGTGGCAGGCACACGTAAAATGGTCTGCGGATGCCATGGTGCCCGCGAGCTTAGGGTTGGGGACACCAAAGCTACACTTTTCAATGTAAATAGAATTTATCTTCAGCAGGTATCAAGCTTAAATTGACAGCTCATGTGATGGTATTGTTAACCTTTCTAGATGAAAAGTAGAAGGGGAATATTATTATTATTATTATTATTATTATTATTATTATTATTTTGGCATTTATACTTCTGATTTGTCTTCTGTAATAACTGAGAAAAATATATTATGTTATGCAGATGATATTAAATTCTTTTTAGAGATTAGACATATAAATGATCATAAAATATTGCAAAATTATATTAATAATTTTTGTGATTGGTGCCATATCAATAATATGCAAATAAATACAAAAAAATGTAATTCAATGTCTTATACAAAGAAAACAACAATTAGTAATAATCAATATAATGTTAATGGGAACAAAATTATGAAAACATTTAAACAGAAAGATCTGGGTATCATCTTCACAAGTTATTATAAATTTAATGAGCATATTCAAACAGTAGTTAATAAATCTCTTAAAATCATGGGCATGATTTTGAGATCAAACATTCAATTTACAATAGAGATATATAGATTACTATTTAATACTTTAATTGTACCTGTTCTGCATTATGGTTCTATTATTTGGAACCCATACAATCAAACAAATTTATGTAAATTACAAAAAAATACAAGATAAATATTTTAAATATATTTATAAAAATAAAATATATACTAAGAAAGTAAATAATATGTATAATAAAAGACTAATGATGGACATGTCATTTTTATTTAAATTAATACATGGAACTGTATCCTTAGAATATGCAATCACAAGAATTGCAATTAGGATTCCATCTTATAATTCTAGATGTCATGATTTGTTTTATTTACCTATATTAAAACATTCAATTAATTCACCATTGTATAGATTGCAACTAGAGTATAATCAAAAGTTTTCAGATATCGATATTTTTTCTTTAAACTATAAACAATTTAAGGACAAAATAAAAGCAATCTTACATTGACAATAATGTAAATAGTATTTTTACATATCTGTATGTACTACTTTGTAATTTATAATAATCATCATCATCATCAACCATTATCAATCCACTGCAGGATGAAGGTCTCTCCAAGTTTAATCCATCTTCTCCGATCTTTAGCTTCTCTTCTCCACAACACCCTGCACATTTTCTTATTTCATCCATCCATCTCACATGTGGTCTCTTTCTGGGTCTTTTACAATCTCTTGGAATCCAGTTTAAAATTTCAATTGTCCATCTATTATCATCTCTTCTAGCAATATGTCCAGCCCAACTCCATTTCAATCTTTTAATTTTTTCAATAAGGTCAGTAACACCTGTTTGTTGTCTTACCCATACATTGCGTTTTCGATCTCTTCTTGTTACTCCCAACATACATCTCTCCATACTCCTTTGAGTGGTCTGAAGTCTCTGTATTGCTCTTCTATTAAGTGTTCAAGTCTCAGATCCATAAGTAAGAACTGGTAAAACACATTTGTTAAAAACCATCCTTTTCAAACACATAGGCATATTTCCTTTTAGTATCAAGTTATTTCTACCAAAAGCACTCCAACCAAGTTTAATTCTATGATTAATTTCCTCCATTATGTTTCCATCTGTATTAATAATCTGACCAAGGTATTTGTAACTGTTAACTTCTTCTAATTCTTCATAATCAATCTTTATTTTCATATTTTGAGCAAATCGATTAAACATTACTTTAGTCTTTTTAACATTTATCTTTAGTCCTACTTTTCTACTTTCATCTGCTAACTCCTGCAACATTTCCTGCAGCTCTGAAGCATTATTTGCAAAAACAACTACATCATCTGCGAAATCTAAATGACTTAAATACTCTCCATTTACTTTCACTCCTTTAGTTTCCCATTTTAATCCACAAAATACTTCTTGCAGCACTGCTGTAAAGAGTTTTGGAGATATGGAGTCACCTTGTCTTACACCTTTCTCAATGTTGATTTTTCCAGTATCATTATGTAATCTAATTGTTTGCTGTTGCATTTTTATAAATATTCTTTAAAATATGACAATATCCTGGATCTATACCTTGATGATCCAATGCTTTAATCACTGAAGAAATGTGTATAGAATCGAATGCCTTTTCATAATCTACAAATCCAAAACATAATGACAACTCATATTCATTTGTCCTTTCTATGACTTCTCTCAATACCTGGATGTGATCTATTGTACTAAAACCACTTTTAAATCCATCTTGTTCTTTTGGTTGGTGGAAATCCAAAGTTCTCTGTAGACGAGTTGTAATTATCTTGGTAAAAATTTTATATAAAACTGATAAAAGGCTGATAGGTCTGTAATTTCTAATATCTTCTTTATCACCTTTTTTAAATATTAATATTATTACTGCATTCTTCCAATCTTCCGGTACATCTTTATCATTTAGACATTTGGTATACAACTTTGCTAAAATTGTTTCTATTTCTTCACCTGCTTCTTTTAATATATCAATTATAATTCCATCATTTCCTGGAGCCTTTCCTTTCTTCATACACTTAATTGCATGTCTCACTTCTTCATTTAAAATTCTGGGCAATTCGGAAGATGTAATAGATATAGGAGGTACTTGTTCTTTATTACTATATAATTCTTGATAAAAATCTTCTACCAATTTCATGATGTCATCTCTCTTTTTAGTAATAATTCCATCTTTTTTCTTATTGCAGATATAAATTTCCTACCAATACCAAAATGTTGTTTAACATTTTTGAGACTTTTATTTTCTTCTACAGCTTTCCTTGCTATTTCACAGTTATACTTTCTTATATCATTTTCAACTCTTTTCCGTACCATTTTACAAAATTCGAGATATTCAATTCTTTTTAATACATCATTTTTGTATATCTTCATATTCCTTCTTTTCTTCATAAATTCTCTAGTCTCAGTAGAAATTTTATTAGTCAATTGCTGCTTTTTTCTACCAGCTATGTTTGTTCAGTTTTTAAAAGTGTATCAGTTATTTTCATATTAATTTCATTCAAATCTGTATCATGTTCAAAATCTCCTAACACTTGAAACCTATTTGTAAGTTCTAATTTAAATTCATTAGAATGTTTCTGAAGATTAGGAATATCAACTGTAAATATTGTTTTTCTTAATAATTTTTGTCTTTCTAGTTTTACATTAACACGTAACTTACACCTTACTAATCGATGATCACTTCCTGTGTTAAATTTATTAAGAACATTACAATCTTGAAATATGTATTTTCTGTTAGTCAAAATATAATCCAATTCTGCTGTACCTTCATTTGGATGCTTCCATGTCCATTTCCTTTTAACATTTTTCTCAAAAAATGAATTCATAATATAAAGTTTTTCTTTTTCTGCAAACTCCACAAGTCTATGTCCTCTCTCATTTCTATTACCATAACCAAAATTACCTACAGCAATTTCATCTTTCATTTGTCTACCAATTCTAGCATTAAAGTCTCCCATAACAATTTTAAAATGTTGTTTACTCTGATCAAAAGCCTTTTGTACATCCATATAAAAATCTTCTACTACTTCATCACTATGAGAACTTGTTGGGGCATAAACCTGAATTATCTGCATTTGGTATCTGCTATTAAGTTGTATAACTAATCTTGCCACTCTGTCCGATACACCATCAATCTCCACAATATTGTTCTTCCACTTTTTATTTATAATGAATCCTACTCCACTTGTATTTCCAATATGTGTGCCTTTATAATAGAGTATATGTCCACTTTTTAAATCAATTGTTTCTTCTCCTTTTCTTCTAACTTCACAAAGTCCAATAATGTCCCATTTAATATAAGACAGTTCTTCTTCTAATTCTTGCAATCTTCCTTCACTTGAAAATGATCTGCAGTTGTAAGTACCTAAATAAAAAGCTGTCATCAAATGGCAGCCTGGGTCCGCAATCAGGGGATTCTTAGCACCCTCTGCCTTCGGCCACCAACCGCTGCCTTGGTTGGTGACTTTACAGCCTCCTGGGAATAAGGGCCATGCTTTATTTTTGTCTGTCATAATTGTATATATGTATTGGAAAAATATTTATCATTTACACAAACATTCATTCTGCCTTATCAGGCACTGAGAAGAAAGACCATGGTGTTTCTTGATCTTAAACTCAGAGGTAAAAAGCCAATAAACTCACCATGCTGGCTAATGTGTGTTGGTGAGCAGCCCATCCATGTTTGTATACTATATGAATAATCACATAGTAATAACAGCTGCAATGACAAGAACGTATAGAGTGGACATTAGGAATTTGCCCTGCTCGGTTCCTTTAAGGCCTCCAAGAGGAATCAAAGGGTCTCCTTTCAGTTAATAGCAAACTCCTTTCTACAGATATATATTACTTTGTAAATACTTGTGGCCTTGTTTGAGCTGTTTATTTATGAATAAATTGAATTGAATTATTATTATTATTATTATTATTATTATAATAATAATAATAATAATAATAATAATAATAATAATAATAATAATAATAATAATAATAATAATAATAATAATAATAATAATAATAATAATAATAATAATAATAATAATAATAATAATAATAATAATAATAATAATAATAATAATAATAATAATAATAATAATAATAATAATAATAATAATATCTTTATGGGCAATGGACCCATTGATATTGGCCTTATCTCTGATAACAAAGGAATGGGCTTCTTTTTTTAGAGAAAGTAATTAAAGATAAAATAGAACCATTTATTTTACCGATGATTTCACCAGCTCAATTTGCTAAAAAACATTCATCTACCACACAAGCTGCTATGTTATTTAAGGCTATTTTGACATCAGTTAGAGAAAAGAAAAGATATGGCCCGATTGTTGTACAGCTGGATATTGCTTTGACTTTTGATAATGTTGATATATCTATACTGTTGAGATTATTGAATGACACTGAAATGCCAAAATCACATATATATGTTATAACAAATTTACTCTTAAATCGTGAGCTTCACATTACTCTAAATGGCAGAAATTCACCAGCTTTCACACCAACTAAATCACTTTCACAAGGGTCTCCACTTAGTGCCATCTTATTTATTTTATATATAAATCCCCTTCTTGTCCAATTACAACAGGCATTTGAGGGAATGGAAATCCCAGGAACAGGTCAAAAATTGACCTGCATTGCATACATGGATGATATTACAGTTTTCCTGAAATCAAAAAGGCAGATACCAAAACTACAGATGATTTTAGAAGAATACTCAAAGGAATTTAAACTAAGTTTCAATCCAGAAAAAACAGCAGCATGGACTATATTCACAGGAAGGCCATGTACATCCATTTTCCAGGCAAAGCCAGGCTCATTCCTTGGATTTCCATTCCATCTAGGGACTACTGGAATGAGATGTCATTTGCAGAACAAATTAAAAAATGAAATACAGAAAATAGCAGACTCTCTATCCAATACCTATATGTCAGTATATTCCAAGATTCAATTGATTAATAGTTTGATGATGACTAAGATAGTTTACTTTATGCCAGGGGTTGCTTTCTCAAAAGCCTTTATCTCCAAAATTAAGACCATTTGCAATCAACTACTATGGTCAAGGAAAGTCGTGGCAATATCAATGGCAAAACTATGTCAGCCATTGAATAAAAATGGTTTGGGCTTACATGATATTGGTATTTTTGCAAAACAGAGAATGAGGAACAATATAATTGATATTATTAAACAATTTCCAAAAATTAAGCAGCTCATAGAGGTCATTCCAACTGATAAACCACCACCAAAAAAATTATCATATTTTGAACAATTAATACATCTTTGTAAAACAGAATCAAAAATCCCAGAGCAATTTATTAATAAATACAAATACTGGGAAATTTATGAATTAATGCATGAAGATAATAACACAATTGCTTTAGAACCAATACTGGGAATTAATAATAAGCAATTGGTTAAAAGGTATAAATGATGGGCCTTAGAACCAAAGTTTTTCAATTTTCTAATAAAACTTAATCTATCTGCATTACCTACCACATATTTTCTTTGCCATAAAAGACTGTATATGTCAATTGATCCCTTTTGTGGGTTATGCCATCGAGCTGAGGAAACCCTATCACATCTGCTATATCACTGTGAGGGACTTAAGCACATAAGAAATCTCATAACTAGCAGTTACAGAAGGTCTAATGTAACAATGCATCAATTGATTTCTGCATTTAGAGAAGGATTAACACCAAGCGTCAGGGCAGCAACCTTTGTGCTATATGCATACTGGTGTACTAGATGCACTTTTCTAATTGGTAACAATTCCAGGAGACATCCAGTTACTTTTTCAAATAAACTTGAAATAATACAGAAAAGGGATAAGAGACTGGCCAGACCTGACATTTATGCAGCAACCTGGTCATTACTTAAGATTAGATCTATGTTATAGTGAATTGAGGAAATTAAACATTATAAAAAAACTTAGAAGGATATGCATGTCAAATTAGCAACAAGGACAATTTAGCAACAATTTTTTCTTTTCTATTATAAGTAATTGATTTGCTAATGGTGTTCAAATGATAATGGACAATCCAGGATATTATATGTAGACAAACTATGTAAATGCAAAATTTGTAATTCTTTTGAGACAATAAAGGCCTTTTGAAACATCATCATCATCATCATCATCATCATCATCATAACAACAACAACAACAACAACAACAACAACAACAACAACAACAACAACAACAACAACAACAACAACAACAACAACAACAACAACAACAACAACAACAACAACAACAACAACAACAACAACAACAACAACAACAACAACAACAACAACAACAACAACAACAACAACAACAACAACAACAACAACAACAACAACAACAACAACAACAACAACAACAACAACAACAACAACAACAACAACAACAACAACAACAACAACAACAACAACAACAACAACAACAACAACAACAACAACAACAACAACAACAACAACAACAACAACAACAACAACAACAACAACAACAACAACAACAACAACAACAACAACAACAACAACAACAACAACAACAACAACAACAACAACAACAACAATAATAATAATAATAATAATAATAATAATAATAATAATAATAATAATAATAATAATAATAATAATAATAATAATAATAATAATAATAATAATAATAATAATAATAATAATAATAATAATAATAATAATAATAATAAAAATGAGGTCTCTTAAAATAGACAGAAGCTGACCTGCTGTCAAAATTATGTAATTATGGAAGTGATTTAGGCTGAATTAGCCTTCTTTTAAATTTCAGATTATTATCTTAATATTTATAAAGGTGTAAAAAATGGCTGCGAAAAGCATTAAGTGCATTAATTTCAGCTTCGAATCCTAATGTTCATTGATAAAAACAAGCTAGAAACCAGTCTAGAGATGAGGATTGTAAAGTATTATACTATCTGTTGTCCACTGATTACTCATATTTATGGTAAAGGCTTTAGGTAGTATGAAGATAATTACACATTGAATTATATGAATAAGCATATAGAGGATTGTTTGATGTTGAAATGATTTTTTGTAAAAAGAAAATTTGTTCACTATTTTGAAAGATAACAAAAAGTACATTAAAACCCTACACAAAACTAAATGATATGGAAAAAAAGTTCTATCAAATATGTTACTTTTATTTATCAACCAGTACAAAAGTTTAGGAAACTCGAAGGATAAAAAGACCCATTAAAACAAATCTAATTGTTCAATATACAGCTTCACATATTCTAATGAATTGTATCATGAATATTTCTTAGAAGTTGAAAGAGAAGCAACAGAAGAATTAATAAGATTAATAAATTTTAAAAAAAGTCTATGAGATACCGAAAGAAACCAAATAGTTGATTCATGAAACATTTTCCTCCATCATTTGCTAAAATTTAGTAAGGTAAGAGCACCTAAATAGACTACTACAGAGTGGAGATATCTTTAACATCCCATTGCAGGGAAACTGAAGATAACACCAGAATAAGTGAAAACCAAATGATGATAATTTAAAAGTTTCCCTTACCTCCTCTAACTAAGAATAACTATATGCCAAATGATAGACTAATCAGTATGACTATTGAGCTGTGAGTCAGGTAGCTCCCAAAAAATCCTTAGCTTGCTTGAAATCTATACAACTTCATACAAGGTAGATTCAAAACTCAGAACATAGACATGACAAACTGATGCATTTTGCAAATTAGAAAGGTAAAAATAACATTTTAATTAATTACATAAGTATATTCAAAATTTAGTAATAATAATTATTAGAGATATTATTACACAAATATAAATGGGTAAATAAATATAGATGTATTATAAGAGAATAAATTTAGTCAAACCTGTAAAATACTCAATAATTACTATCTGTTTACAAGTCAAAATATCTTGTAGTTATTTATTTTTATATGCGACCAAAATTACAATTTGCCATTTAAATATTTGAATTAAAATGAAAAGCTTAAAAAGGGGTATGATTATATATAATGAGATAAGAATTATGTATAATTACAGTAGTTAAATAAATCTGTAATATATATATAGACTAGAGATTTTAGTTAGTTTCAAACATGGACACAGCATTTATTTCTGTATCTATAATCTGTACATTCATGGCTTCAGTTATCTGCAATTTTAAAAAAATAAAAACTTAATTATTTATATTTTATGGTTCCAGTGCATACATGTGTACAGTTTAAAACCAATAAAATATCACAACTATATCACCTGACTTCCGCTTATTCATTGCTGTTTTGGCAGCATATTTTTTCTTTATATCTTAATGCCACCTATTGGAAACTTTAGTAAAGTAATAGATATGGGATGATAGTGCTTAATAAATCCCTATCCAGTACTGTCCTATTCGATATCATCTAGAGTAGTTTCAAGTTTATAGCTTTCATCATTGAGAAGCTTCGAATCTTGGAACAGTGCATTTGAACCTTTTCATATCTATTGCACTCCACTAGATGCAAACATTTACCTCTCTCTTTAACTATCAAACTTACAGTGCAATTTGTAGATATATAAATATTTTCAATCTAAGTCATCTTGTTTATATAGTCATATTTATATATTACAGTATCCTTAATTTTTTGATAAATAAATATAGGCACCTTTATCCTGTGACAAGAAGTAGCATAAAATAGCACTGGATAGATTTATTAAGCACTACCATCTGGCATCTATTAGTTACAAAATCTTACAGTAGATGGCATAGAGGTGTGAAGGGAAAATATGCTGTGAATACAGTTTGAACATACACCTATATACATGTGTATTATTCATATTTTCAACATGTGTGTTAAATGAATATTATAATACAATTTGCTTTTGCCCATGAGTATCAGTGTCTGCAATGTCTTGTCCAAATGTTGCAAGTAAGAATTATCATACTAAACAAATCAATGCATTTATTATTGCATACAATCATTACTCATTTTCTGTTAATACAAATTTAAAATAGTAAAAGAGAATCATGAATTTAATATTTGTATGTATAGGATATTATACCTCTTTTAACCAGAGAGGATATTAAACTTACTAAGTGGAAATTAAAGAAGATATATATATGTCATATTATTATTACTATTTGCGGGATATTCCGTGTAGTGAAAAAGCTAAATGCTGACGTTTCAGTACAATATCAAGTACCTTCCTCAGAGCGTCCTCTTTCTCAAAATATAAGAATGCACGTGAGATTTAAAAACGTTTTTATCACTTTCTTTCTCCTCATAATTAAATTCTATTGGTTGAGAAGTTTTAAAATTTATTTTCTCTTCCAATAGCTTCTTCCAAATGTTGTTACTTGATATTGTACTGAAACGTCAGCATTTAGCTTTTTCACTACATGGAATATCCCGCAAATAGTAATAATAATATGACATCTTTTATCCGTGAAAACATTAGAATTAATATATATATATATTGTTGTACTGGTATAAAGTGTGGCCAATGGTATGGGTTTCCCGTGAGGTAGAGACTATAGAAATTAAGTTAATAGATCCACTAAACATAGAATTAATAAGTGATTTTTTTGAATCTTATTGCATTTTACACATTTATGCCAATACATAATTAGAAACAAGATACTTAGTGAAATGTGCTAGCTCTAAAATATGAAAGAAATGCAAGGCAATGAATTTATATATCTAAAATAATTTATATTTCTTAAAGATTATTTACAAGAGATTTGCTGGGTAGGATACTTAATCTCTGTCTCAATCACATACAACATCATTATGATTGTGATTTATTTACAGTTGATAGATGAACTATAAATGCGTATATTGAAGCAGTAAAATCTGTGGTATATATTTTGCTTCACTGTCTGGTGACAACAGTAATGTTAAGATAAGGTTCAAACTCATCTCTGTATTCGTTCAGTCATCAGGGCATGTAAGTATGCACATACATGGGATCACCTTTTGTAAATTTTAAACAGTTAAATAATAATTTAATTATATTTTAATTCGGAAATCTTAAAATTTCCTTCACCATAAGCAGTTATGTGTGTGTGTGTATGTAGTACAGATACATAAAAATATTGTTCATAATACTTTAGGGGGTTATTAATTTTATATATTATTTATTTATATAATTCATGTTATTTATAAAGCTGATGCAATACCAGAGAAAGTTCTGGAGAGTAATTAGCATAACTCTAGATTTAAGAAACAAAGAACATACCGTATTTAATTTAAAATGTCGTTACTAAATTAGCGAGTTTTAGCAATCTTAAAATTTAATGAAAATTATATCTTTTGAATCCATTTCTAATATGGAAATAGAGTAGAACAATACTCTCTAGAACTTATCTTGTTTTCATTGTTCAAGCATAACTTTGGACAAAGGGGGAAATGAAATCACACAGGATAATGCATATCCGATCACCTCAAGCGGCAACTTAAAAGAACTTTCTAAAAAGATTGCTAGCATATAAATACAGTCAAATTTGAGCTAAAAAAAACAACTTTATTTTAAGAGAAGTGTTGCTAACTGAACCCATGACACTAACATTTTTGATATGACTTGTGAGTAGAGGGAAGAAATTGATGTTCCAGGTCTTTAGATGGTTTCCATACCTCTATGCTACCCTGCTATCCATACTTGAGAACTGCCTTGATGAAACTATGAACTAATTTTTGAATGATGCTCACCATTATTTCACCTAAACTCTGTGTTGCTGACCATGCTTTCCATGTTTTATTAATCATAAATATCCCATACAGCTGTCAAGTCATCACGGCATTGCCAGGTAACCTCGTTTATGCCACCGATGATTATATAATTGGCCAAATGAGTTAAAAATCAAAACTTTTAATTGGCCAACTCACAACTTTAACAAAATCTATTATTAAAATAGATTCACTTTTAATAATATAAATACGTTAGTTTCGTTTGTAAAAAGTATATTACTAATTTGTCAGATTATGAAAGTAAACAAAAGTCTTTTCAAAAATAAAATTTGATTTATGATTTAAAAAATATTCAATTGCGGTGAAATAAAAGTAACCGCTATTTGACCAATCAAAAAGATTGCTGACGTAATTTTTTTTTCACTTTAATGTTATGATAAATATGTAGCAATAAATAAATAATTCTTGGTAATATCTTAACTATTTTTCTAAAATAATTTGATTTTTAGTATTATTTTATCAATAATAATTTGTAATTCAATTCAAATATTGTTTAAAATGTTGTAAACATTCGTTTATCATTTTCGTAATAAAAATCAAAACGAACATAACTTTTTGGCAGCCATTTCCCTTTCTGATAGAAGTTGGACAGCCAATAAGATTCAAGAAAAGGTGGTGAGGAGGCGGTGCTTTGGTTTTGTTTGACATATATGGTTATTTTTATTGATTTTTTACTTGTAAAATAATTCTGAAGAGGGCACGATCTTACAGAACTTTTGATTTTCTTTCGAATGACGTATAATATGTATATGTTGGATAAAAAGTAGCCGATTTAGAGTGACGTCAAATCTTCTTGTTTTTTTACGAGTCAGGCAGTTAAAGCGTTTTAACCTCATTTCATTTAGCTATAATTTTATTTTCAATTATAATGTAACTCTCTGCTTATCTAATAATTAGTGATATAGAGCTAATTCTAATAATTATTTCTAATAATTATAGTTAAGCTTATGACTCTCTTTATGTAAAACCTAAGTGCACAACTTAATGAATCTCTAATCTATAACTATATCTCTTAAGTTCCACGCTCCATTTACATCTTTATTGTGTCAGTGCAGCAAACTTAATTTTTTTTTATTTTAATTAAATTTGGTTTTAATATGCTAATGACTCCATCTAGTGAACCTGCATTATTTAATTTTTTTGTCCCAATATTATGGGATACTTAAATCTTTCACTGTAAATTTTCTTATGAAATGAAAGTCACTCAATTGAATAATTTTGTTAATGGTTTTAATGGTTATATGTGTTTCATGGCAGACTATAAAATTGTCATCCATGATGCCAATTTCTTCATGTTGACGATATTGGTTGAGCTATATTTTATATTCTTTAAAATAGATTTAATGACCTCACCTTTTCTGTTTCATAATCAATCATTATTTGTCACGCCATTAAGCATTATAATTTGGCTATAATGACCTCACCTTTTCTGTTTCATAATCAATCATTATTTGTCACGCCATTAAGCATTATAATTTGGCTATATTATTATTGTAACCATTAAGGGTAGTTGGATTCGTTTAATGAAGGGAACAATATTTTTCATTCTTTTAGTTTTGACATTCTAATCATTATTCAAAAATCATACATGTACCTTTAAGGATGGGTTACTTTCCATCATGTCATTATGCTAGATATTATTAATTTGGGGAAGGCTTTAGTTAACATGTCAGTGTCATTAAGGACCTGAACCTTATTTTAGCATTAATCACACATGATAGCATTGTGAAGTTTTGTATTGCTGCTTTTTTGTCATAACTAATCTCTGGAGGCTTCATATTCTTCTTTTAACTTGTCCAAAGGGGGTTTGGAAGCACTGACCCCAGGACAATGTTAGGTTGTAGTGAGCCTCTACATGGGATAACTTGGGAAAATTCGGACCATAGCATCCCCTACCAACCACTTCTCCAAATACTGCCCTATCACATGTGTAGATGTTCGCACTCGTGTACAAATGATGAAGCTTTTTGGTCCAAAGGAAAAAATTTAAATAAAAAACATTTCTACTGCTATTATCTCAGTCAGTACTGCAATTTTTTATGATTATTTTATTACTCCCATACTATATCTACAAGTTGTAATGCTGTGATCTTGGTAAACCATTCTAGTTTTATTATTATTAGTACATATTATAAATGTCATGGTAAAGCGTATTTAAGTAACCCACCCTCTCATTTAAACAACTTTTAATTTGCTAATAAGTAACAGATTGGTTATTTCTATCAAGTAAAAGCTATTTAATTAAATATGATAGTAAATGATTGGATTTTTTTTTTATGATTGATTTAACATGATCCAATAATGTTTGTAATATTTCTTTAAACATATCGTCATCATAATGATACTGTGAACCTTAAATAAAAATGATTTTATATATAAGGTTGTATTTTGTGTACATGCTTCTTAATGGTCATTAATTTCACATCTTCTCTATCACAGTGTTAACATTGTAAATCTATTGTAAATTTGATATCTTTTCTCAATTAGCATATTAAGCTGCACTTTTGTGGTTATCCATTATACCTTATGTAACTGTTAAAATTCTGTTTGCACACTCTTTAATACCATCGTAATCCAGGTTTTGTAATGCATAGTGGTAAATTTATAACTTAGAGTGCGCGAATCATCACTATCGATTACGTGAAACCTATATCAACTTATATTGTCGCATGTAAATGGGTTTATTATTTGTGTTTATTAAACATATATATGTAGTTACTTAAGTGCAAGCCTTCCTTAATTTGATTAATAGTATTATAAACATTCTACAACTGATTCTGATTGCAATAATTCTTTGTCTGGGTGTTGTTGTATATGTGCATCATGGATGGTTGCTGTATATTATAATCAATGCTCTCTGTTACATCATGCTAGCCATCTGCACTTCACTAATCTTGTCTTTAGTAAATATTATCATAAGTAGGAAGCATTCCTCTCAAATGAGGGGTCATTAACTATGTAATTTATCATTTTCCCTAAAGATCTCTTGTCTCACTGCTGTGTCTCCAGGATTGGAATAAATGAAATTCATCTGTTATCATCAGGGGTGTTGTTTATAAGGTTATGGATTTAGAAAATGGGCAAATAGGGCAAAATTCATGGTTGCCCCTGACCTGTGTATCTTGGGCATGATTGGTTTAAGGTGCTTTCGCTCAGATTCTAATTCTTGTTGAATGAATAGACAAACCTGACTGACATAATATATAAAGAGTATAATAATAACCAAATAACTTTCTGGTATTAGACTAATATTGAGTATTCGGACTTATGGTGATGTGAAACAATAAACATCTATTTACAACTAAGAAGTTACATATGTGTGTGTGCTTTAATAGAATACCACTGGATATTTAACTTATTATGGCTCAATCAGTTTAATGTGTCAAAGAAAGCCTAAATAAGTTAATACCTTGATGACATTAATTTTTAGAATAATGATTGATATTTCTCTTAATTGTATCTTTTCGAATATAACTATTTTTAAAATAAAAGAACTAATACTAAACATAAATAATTTTCTAAATATGATTTAGAAATCTATGTTCTACATGAATTGCTTAATAAGAAATCGTTTATTATTTACTCCTATACTGAATCAAGTATATCCATGTGATTTTGCTTATTTCGATTTCTTTCTATCAATACGATGCTTTACTCCTACATCATATGATACTCTACTGCACTAAAGTAATATATGTAAGTTGAGGAGCTATCTATAAGATCCAGTGGTTTAGTATGAAGTGATCTGGAATGACGTATTGATATTATAATAGCGTAGGAAAAAATAGAATTGGCTTTTCTCTATGAATAATTCCGTGATAATACATACATATATATATATATTAGCACAACTGTCAAACTTTCTTATTAATGATAGAAATCCACATTTGACATAAAATGTTTGCTTATTTTTACTGGAAATCAAATATATTTTCCGTGAAAATTACGGTGAATTAACAAATCTTGTTTAGAACACAAGTGTTAAATAAATTATCCATTGTTAGGCCATTACCTTCTCTTGTATGGAGATTCTATGATGGAGTTCTTAAGTTTCTATGAAATAAAGTTTCATCTTATGGAATTTAATAAATATATACATTGTTTCTTCCTGTAATAAAGTGAAGTTTGCTAAAGTCTGTTTTCCTCTATGATAAGCACAGATATATATATTTAAAGTGGGAATCAAAAGTTATATTCTTTTAATTTGTTTTAATGTTCGCTCGTCAATTGTTTTATTTCTCTCTTCAGACATTTCTCAATAATACTATCAGATCATCCATTATTGTGGATATGCATGACCTTGTGATATCTTTTACAATATTCTTAAAAAGCAATTTATTGTTTTAAATATTGTTTTAAAACAACTGATCATTTTACACATTTTAAATTTGTACATAAAATTGTCATTTCTTATTTATTTGCAGTAATCATGTAGGGATGTGTGTGTGTGTGTGAGTATGCTTATATGTGACAATGGTGGTTATCAACCATTAAATAAAATAATGAGTTATTTTAGTTGAATAATTTATTTTTATTTTTTATATTTTGATTAAAAGGGGTCATAGACACCTTATAGGCCCAATATATATTGTACTGCTCGTGGAGAGCGTTCCATATGAAATTGTTAGTTACAATTATTAAAAGTAAACAATTTTCATAAATAACGCAAAAAGTTTTAAGAATTGATTAATAAATAATAAAATTATTGCAGAATAATTTGTCCGTAAATAACTGAATTAGAATAACTCATTTAAAAAAGAGAAAAACATCTCGTTTGAAAATAAATAAATTTATAGAAGTCTAAAGAGTTTTTTTTTGGTTATAAGTTTAAAATAAAATAAAGTTTGCTAAAAGTCAATTAATTCATAGTTTTACGTATTAAAGAGTAATTGGAAGGGGGAGAGAAGTTAACTTAGAAAAGTTAAAAGTAGTTGAATTTCAAATAATTAGAAGTTAAAGTTATAGTAGTTTAAAAATAAATCTTTTACATAAAATTAAAAATATCTCTTTTCATTTAAATTAAAGAAAAAAAAAAGTATCTTCCCATTATTTAAAAGAAATAAAATATATATGTCTGTAAATAGCGAGATTGTAAACATAAAGGAATAGTAAAATGTGTGCATGTTGACAAAATGGAATATGAAAGTTAAATATTAAAAAAATAAATGAAAGTGTATAAGTTAAAGGAAATTCCTTCAAAAATTGCAAATACTAAAAGCTACATAAAATAAATGAATTAGCAATGGCTACTAATTAAAAATATATAAACAACTGGATTAGTTAATTATAATCTTATCAAAAGCAGTGGACAAATTCTTAACAATGGATATAGCTGGTGAGTGTAGAAACTAATTAAAAAAAAGACAAAAGGTCATCACATAAATAGTTTTTCATCATTCAGTTAGTTTTTACAATCAGTCTTCAGTCAGTCTGTCACGTATCCAGAATCAGTGTTTTTTCATGACAATGCAGTGTTAGCAGTCATCGGAAGCATATGGCCAGACTCCAGTCTCAGTCTGATGGAACATCAGTAACCTGCCTGATAAAAGTGATGCCTGCCTAATAATTTGAAACTGCCAGAGATATCTAACTGTCTTGAATAAGAGTATTATGAATAGCGATCATAGGAACCTCCACAGAAGCCTAAAATCCAACCGGTTGGTAAAAACTCACATGAAGCAGCAAACAGCAAGAAGTCAACGTCCAAAATCCTATAGGCAATAAATAACATTTTCTTATTCCATGTCTGATATTAATATAGCCATTGCAATATTTAAAGCCTCCAGAGTCAGTAAAACAAAAGAACTCTATAACATGCATAGTGCATGTTTGAAAATGCCATGTCTTTATTTAATGCCTTATGTTATATTTTATTGTATGTATTAAGAATGTGAGTATGGTTATAATATAAAAATATCATTGCTAGACTAGTTGAGAATTTATAAAAGTAGTTTAAAAAATTATAATAACAAGTATTTAGTTAAAGTAAATTATCTTTAAAACTTAATATTTTGTCGGTCAATTATTTTACCACTAATTAAAGCAGTAATGTATTATGCTATTCTTTTGATTGAGCTAGTTGGAATTTCTTAGGTGCTGAATTAGTTTGCCAAACATTCAAGGTTGGGGGTAATTAACTGGCACCTGAAGTTTTATTTCAAAACAAAAAAGTGCTTTGAATGATAGGTGTTGCATTTTGCAGTCGAGAAGATCTGTGTCCTTGAAAAATAGCTACAGTTATGTATTTTTTATATAGCTCTGGCTTGAGCATGGGTATCCTCTGGGTATTATGCTTCTCTGCCTAAGGGGCCAGGGTGAAGCAATATTTAAATTGCATTGGTATAGATCGAATGTATAACTTTATAACAATAAATAATTGTATCGTATATTGTATGTATAAAAGTAAGTCTTACAATTTTGCTTTCACAAGTTTAGATTTTATTAAAGAGTAAAATTTCATGCTAGAGTGAGTTCCCCAAGTGATCTATAACTCCATCCAGTTCAATATATTAAAGAGGGATTTGAACTTAGGATTTTCAATCTATATTCATCCTCTACTTCATCTCATACAATCGATACAAATGATCACACACATGTAAAAAAGGTATATATATATTTCATGCAGAACAGGCACTCATCTGTTAAGCCAATCTCCCACACATATATACAATCAGTGCTTGGATTGTGTGTGTGTGTGTGTATATATATATATATATATGTAGCAAAAGTCATTTAGGGATCCCTAAAAGATGTAATGAAATATTATGAAAATTATACAGTAACAAATTAATAAGATTAAATATCTGCAAAAGAAAATACAAATCATCTGCTATATTAGTAATTCAAATCAAAAACTATGGAAATGGAATATTAAACTTAGATGGTGATTAAAAAAATAGCCTTGATTGATAGTTAATTAACAAAAATGACAAACATCAAGAAATATATCACATGAATTCAACAAAAAATTTTCTGCTAATAGAGTGTGGCTTACAAGAAATCTAAAAAATATACAGTCAATATCTAAAAATTATGTGAGCTAGAACAGAGAGACACTGAGGTTTAATAAAAATATAGGACACCAAAGAGAAAAATGTAAATAAAATTTTTTATTTTATACAATTTGTCAATGAACTTATGGATCATCTTATCAGATGCCATTAAGGAATATTTAAATCAGAATTCAAACCAATGCTGATGTTACAATTAGGACAAACTAATAAGCCACCTACAGTTTAGAATTCAGTGAGGGTGCCAGGTTAATATTTAAAGGTCATAGTTTTAGTCAAAATAGATGATTTTGTGAAAGATAATCAATTTTGTGGTGGTTATTTTTTTCCAAAAAATATTTGCTTTTAATAATTTAAGTTGACTAATCTTTTTTATTTCTTTGTGTAGGTGTAAATAGTGGGCCTTTCAGGGGGCACAAAATAATTTGATCTGGTTTTGATTACACCTGAACTATTCAGTTGAAACACGACTGTTTTGAAATTGTCTTATTTTGGACACATTATGAGCCAATAAACATCACATGATCCTAAGATCTAGGTGCAGTGCTCTCAGATCCAAGGCTCCTCACTGACGAAGACCAAAAGCCAGAAACTAGTCTGGGGATATTGGATGAGTAGGCACTAGATAGGGATTTTATGCACAAGCCTTCTGGCATCCATTGATTACTCTAGCTTGCTGTGTGTAGCAATACATATAGTGAGTTTTACCTGTTTTAGACACATTATGAGAATGGATTTTTTCAAAATATGAAAATAAAGATTGATTATAATGAGTTAGAAAAAGTTAACAGTTACAAATACCTTGGTCAGATTATTAATACAGATGAAAACATAATGGATGAAATTAATCATAAAATTGAACTTGGTTGGAGTGCTTTTGGTAGAAATAACTTGATACTAAAAGAAAATATGCCCATGTGTTTGAAAAGAAAGGTTTTTAACAAATGTGGTTTACCAGTTCCCACTTATGGATCTGAAACTTGGACAGTTAATAGAAGAGCAAAACAGAGACTTCAGACTACTCAAAGAAGTATGGAGAGATGCTGTTGGAAGTAACAAGAAGAGATCGAAAACACAATATATGGGTAAGAGAACAAACAGGTGTTACTGATGTCATTGAAAAAATTAGAAGACTGAAGTGGAGTTGGACTGGATATATTGCTAGAAGAGATGATAATAGATGGACAATTGAAATCTTAAACTGGATTCCAAGAGATTGTAAAAGACTCGGAAAGAGATCACATGTGAGATGGATAGATGAAATAAGAAGGTGTGCAGGGGTGATGTGGAGAAGAGAAGCTAAAGATCAGATAAGATGGATTGAACTTGGAGAAACCTTCATCCTGCAGTGGATTGATAATGGTTGATGATGATGAAATAGCATAATTTATTAAAAAAGTCTCCAATATTCAGAAAGGACACTGGTGAAGGAATAAGAGGACGACCAATGATGAGTTGAATGAATTTCATCATCACAATAACGAGCATGGTTAAGCAGTTTAAAAAAATCAAACAATGGCTTCATCATTTTGGAGGCATACTACTATTCATGATATTGCTAGGAATAAATGATGACTTGTGAGATCATCATAATGATAGTAATAACAACAACAATAATAATAAAAGTAGAAGATATAGATTGTTTTCAAATTGGCAAAGGGATTTAATACGGCTACATAATTACACTTTAGCTATTCAACTTCTACACAGAAAATGTAATGAGAGAAATTAGATTAAATGAAGATTAAAGTAAATTAAGAACTAGTGGAAGATAAGATCTGAACACTTTTTAATAGAAAAGTTAAAAAATACTGTAGAAAAATGGCATTACAGCTAAGGCAATATCAATGGTAGATCTCATAAATAATAATGAAGGCATAAAAATGGCTAGCAGTATTTGTGTCCTTAGATTTTCATCAGCAGCAGAGGATCTTGCAGTTAAGAGATTCATCAGGGATTAGGAATAGGAAGAGTTGAAACAAAGAACCCTGAAAACATTTTTATGTTGTGGCATATAACGATTAAAATTGTTCGTACTATAGTGTTTACAATGACTTTTTGTGGATGTGATCAAAGAATAGTAAAGATTTTTTCTTTTGAAAAGTGGTAGAAAGATATCAGAACTTCTAGGTTAAGGAAAACAAATAAATGTATAATTGATCGGATTAGATCTAATCCACTTGGTTGAAGTTCAAAAGATCCGATTGAATTTATCCTATTTTGATCAAAACATGATGCGATTTAATTTCTTTGAATTAAATCTTTAGAAAAGTAAAGATCGGTGCAGAAAGAGCAATGGAATAGATGCATTTCACGATCACAGTAATCAATATACATTTTGAGCAACCTGAAAAATATAACAAATGGTAAATCATTCTAGCGAAAATACTATACTATTCATAAGATCGCTAACACTAGATCCTAACTTATCAATATACGGAATAAAATCAAATAATTATCCCTATTTTTATGCAAATATTTCAGGAACAGTTGTTATTTGGTTAGGAAAATAAAATAATTACTGAAAAATTAGTAGCGCTAAGAAAAAATTGTTAATTAAAAAAATTGATTAATATTGTTAGTGGCTTCTCGTATAGATCTAATTTGCATAGAGATAATTAAAAACAGTGAAGCTAATAAATTGTCTTTTCTCCCATCTTTTATAGTAAAACTTCTCTCAAATTAATAAAGGCTTTCAAGTTTGCAATTAATAATTCTTTGATTATGGTGTGTGTGTGTGTGTGGAATACTTTTGTACAGAATTTAAAATCAAGTTTACTTAAAAAAGTAATAAATGTGAGGAATCATTTTATGATCATTATTTAAAGAAGGCATGATTTTAATTTAAGGAATGAAGAATCTAAAAACAGCCACAAGATAAAATATTAATTTTAATAAAACCAATCCAAATATACACAGGAATTTTTATGTATATAAACACAGAAACAAAAAAACACAAACAGTGAAGACGAATGTGTCTTTTCTCGCCTCGTTTACAGTAAAATTTCCCTCAAATATTATATAGGCTTTCAAGTTTCCAATTAATAAATCTTTGGATTTGGTGGATGTCTAGAATACTTGTAGACTATTTAAAGTTAAGACTGCTAAAAAAAATAATAAACATGTTGAACCAATTTATGATAATTATTGAAATAAGACCTGACCTTAATTTAAAAAATTAAGAATCCAAAACATCTACAAAGATAAAATATTAATTTTAATACTAGTTAAAATATACAAAGGAATTTTAATGTATATAAATAAAACAAACTTAATGTTTAATATACATCTTAAGTTATATCATTTATATTATATTGTAACATAAACATCGTAACTTCTTAAATTACAAATTTAATTGAATCCAAACATCAATATTTACCAGAGATTGCAACAACGTCTCTATAAATAGCTCACAGCAAGGAATTTCAAAGAATTCGCTGTGTGTCCTATTTACAAAGGTGGGGGGAGGTCAAAAAGCATTCGAAAATTTAACGTCACATGATTCTGACCACAAAAGATAGTTAGTTGATCTCAAATTCTTTTCAATTTTTTGGTTTTATAATAAAACTGCAACTAGATTAGAAAACAAATATTAATTAAAACTTTTGCGCGAAATAAGTTAATTTTACGGACAAAATTGGATAATTTCTCTCATTCATATCAAAAATATTAACTTCAATAGTTTGTTCCCTGCACTGGAGAATATGAGGCCTGTAAACAAATTTTCTCATAATGGCTAGTTAAGATTAGGATTGAATAAGTGTAAAAAAAAACCCCCTTAAATTACAATCATTCAGAAAGTTTAGATTGCCATAGCTACTGTTTATATATTGTTTATAATTTTAAACTGAAATTAATTCTGTTTCTCCTTTCCTTCACGAATAGTCTTCCTAGAATGGTCTTATACTTTTTTTTCTTATTTCTATTTTACCTTCTTTTTTTTATTATTATTTAATTTGTTTTTGTTTTTTAACGTTTATTTTTTTTAAATCTATATTAAATAATAGCGATATAGGATACCATTGCTGACAGTTGTCCATGGTCCTGTTATAAGTTAAACTTCAAACTGCATGGCATTATGCAATAAACAATTGTTAAAAATCAACAATAATAAGACAAAAGAGACAGAAGCAATAATATTATAAGGTGAGTCTCTAAGGCATGCAAGCAGTCAACATGTTACTATAAAATGTAGTTGACGAATTGAGAAAAAATGAATCATATGTTGACAATTTAAGATTTATTAAAAGAAGGACTGCATTGTAAGATTTTACATCAGAACATTACCTTTATTCAAAGAAAATTGATGTGGTTTTCATCATCAGGAACAATGATCAGTTGCCCGATTTGATTTCATGGACATTGATTCTTACTATGCTCCAATAATTCAAGCTGTAACACAGAAATTAAAAAATTTTATGATATCAGATATAGGCAGAATTTTTATAATACTTGAAGGCAAGATAAACTTTTAATGATTGATGACTGAAATGCTCAAGTTATAAATGAAAACATTGATCTTTCCAATATGTCCAACGCTCTTTATTCTTTTTGCATTGCTCAAATAAATATCTTTAAAAAGACACTTTTTACAATGCTATTTTGTAATTTACCTGATAGTTTTGACTGTTTAGCAGTCTTCTTCAGAGCTGTAAAATATATCTGTTAAAATTTGTCCTTTTTTTGTTTTATTTAGGTTTGTGAAAATAAACAAGAAATAATGCAATACAACTATATTTTGTAGTTCTGAAGAAGACTGCCTGTAGGTTGAAACTGTTAAACAATTTAACAAAAACTATTGTAAAAAGTCTAAGAAGAAATTTTTTTTTTTAGATATTTATTTAAATGGAAATATTGTTGATATCAGTATAGTTTTGGTAAAAGAAGTGAAGTACAAAATGTTTTAGTAGTTTGTGATTCCATTTTTTAAAACACTTCGTAAAATGTACAGAAATCAAACTGATACTAATAATAAACAATCTGAAAAAAATATTTTTAAAAGTAGATTATCTTTTTTTTTAAAAAAAAAAAAAGGAAAATCACAAATTGTTCAAAATAATGAGTTTTCTTTGCCCTTCTATGGATGTGAAAGTTGGGCTTTACAAGAGAATCAGAAAGTATTGATATACTTGAATATTGCTAATGAAGACTTTTAATAAGTCCACAATCATAAAAAAAAAGTGAAGACATAATCTGACTAGATTCTAAGTGCACAAATAAAAAAAAGTTCAAATTATTCAATTTCTAATCAATATATTAGAAAAGTATCCAGTATTTGGAAATATTGATAATGAAAGAAAAAGATTACTAATTAAAATAGATGAACTTTATCATTGCACTGAGAAAAGTATCCATAATTATCTTTAAAAAAAAAATAGATGATAAGTCATTCTAAAGAAATGTTGACTTGAGAGCAATACTAATGATATCAATTAAATATCACACGATACCAGATTACACAATGCTATTCAGCAGCAAATTCTATTTTTCTGACCACACCCATGCCACCTACTGTAATCTTTAGTAATCGGTAGATGCCAGATGATAGTGTTTAATCCATATCCTTTGCTGCCTATCCAATAACTCTAGACTAAATTCTAGCTTTTGGCTTTTATTGATGTCTTGGATCAGTGCATATATATTTTTTGAATCTAATGCATGTTTTCTATAGCAGCCATCTTTTATTTTGTTTTATTATCAAGCTACTAGCTCAAATTAAAAACATATTATGGTTTTCAATCTAATTCAGCATTCTCCATTGGTAGTATTGGATAGGATAGCACTGGATAGGGATTTATTAAGTACTACTATCTAATATTTATTAATTGCTAAAGTTCACACAAGATGGCATAAATGTAATGAGAAAAAAGAATAATAATGATGTTGCTCTGTATTTAAAATAGGAAATTTGGATGTAGTGGCTTAAACCAAACAAAGGTTAAACATTTATAAGATTCTTTGCAATTATAAAAATGACAAATTTTCTAAATTCAGTATAGTGAGTTTAAAAACAGTGAACAAAAAAAAATAATCTCAAAATGTTGAGCCTGCTGAGAATAAAAAAGTATTTGAGATAACAGAAACCTTTTCAATTCAAGGAAATA
Organism: Epiperipatus broadwayi; assembly: GCA_028023455.1. NCBI lineage: Eukaryota > Metazoa > Onychophora > Udeonychophora > Euonychophora > Peripatidae > Epiperipatus > Epiperipatus broadwayi. Next base: position 395,290 of record JAQFVV010000436.1, on the reverse strand, counting down.
AGATAACATCTTTGGAGACTAAAACTACAAAGTCCAAGTGAAAAGAGTCACTCCCAAAGAGGCCCAAATTATTATATTTATAATAAATAAAGTATGCAACTTGCTGACCTCATTACAATCCATTATAAGAAACATAATAAATTTAAATGTGCTGAAACAGCAGTTAAAGAAGATAAATCTAAAGTGTGAATCATATTACTAGAAATGACTTACCACTCCCAGGAGTTTCTATATCTTCATAATCATAGCTAAAAGATTATCTGGGAAATGATGGAATATATATATAGGCAACAAATACTTAAAAATGTGTAAATTATGAATCAATGCTTTCCCCTGTTCAAGAAATGGACTCTAATTCATAATTTGCATATTTTTAAATATCCCCCTCCTTTAGCTATAATTATAAGGATATAGAAACTCCTCAAAAGCGTTAAGCCACTTTAGTATTATAATTTGCACTTTACCTTCACCTTTAACTGCGTTTATGTGCATTTAGATTTATTACTGTTTATTTAAGGGAAGTTGACATTTCCTTTATTATTATTATTATTATCATCATCATCCTCATCATCATCATCATCATCAAATGCAATTGATAACAAATTACAACTAGATGTGATTTATTTTGATTTAAGCAAAGCATTTGACCGAGTAGATCACTCTAGATTGATTAGTAAGTCGCACAAGATTGGTTTTAGTTGTGAACTTTTGCAGTGGTTTGTATCTTTTGTCTCAAATAGACCTAATTTTGTATCTTTTGAGTCTGTAAAATCATACACATATTTTAGTAATGCTGGAGTGCCTCAAGGAAGTATACTTGGACCACTGCTTTTTTCAGTTTATTCTTTGGATAAGAGCAGTGTGTAAGTGGTTCTGACATTCTCAGCTTTGCAGATGATATTAAACTATATAAAACTATTAAGAATTTTGATGATCAGAAGATTTTGCAGTCTGATATCAAGAATTTTCAGGATTGGTGTGTGGAAAACTATATGGAAATTAACATTGAAAAATGTTGTGTCATATCATTTTCTAAAAAATCAACTACAAGTCTGTTTAATTATACACTAAACTCAAAAAGTATTTTAAGAAAAGAAGATCATAAAGATTTAGGTATTATTTTTAATAATAATGGAACATTTAATAATAATATTCAAAATATTATTACAAAAAGTTATAAAATAATGGGTTTAATTCTCAGAAACTGTAAAATGTTTAAGAGAAATACATGTGTGTATTTGTTTCATACATTGGTCTTACCTATTTTAAATTATGGATCTTTGATCTGGAACTCATATAAATTAAATAATAGATTAGCACTGGAAAAGGTTTATAAAAAATTTTTCAGATACATTAAATCAGAAATAATATGTGACAACAATGCACTCTACAAAAGACAAATCTATACTGATATGAAGTATTTAAAAAAAATTACATCAGGTATAATAGATGTGAGAAGTTGCCAAACAACATTATCATTTAAGCTAAAGATAAAGGATATGAGATCAAAAAATATGTATAATATTCCAAAATTTAAAAGTGAAACATTAAAAAATTCAGCATTAATAAGATTACCTAGATTGTACAATAAATTCTTTAATGCTGTTAATATATTTGAAACAGATGATAGAACATTTAGGACTACTGTGCAAAAAACTCTGCAAATGCTTTGTGAACTAGATTAGCTGTGCATTTTTTTGTTTGGATGTAAAATCTGTTAAATGTACTAAATTAAATTAAATTATTATTATTATTATTATTATTATTGTTGTTGTTGTTGTTGTTGTTGTTGTTATTATTATTATTATTATTATTATTATTATTATTATTATTATTATTATTATTATAATAATAATAATAATAATAATAATAATAATAATAATAATAATAATAATAATAATAATAATAATAATAATAATAATAATAATAATAATAATAATAATAAAAACATAATATGTTGGACTATTTCCATCATTTGTCATTAAATGTAGAATGCGTAGAAAATTTAAAACTTTTCCAGAGAGAAATAACCGTTAATAAAAACACACAAGGTAATGAATAACATGGATTATTAGACAATACAGATTAGTAAATTATACAGTGTTTCAAGTGACAGTATTCTGTGCTTTTCTTTAAGTATTTCTGACCTGACTAGTGACAATGCTAGCATATGAGTTCAACTTACACCTTTAGATTATTGAATATTAAATTTTAAGGCAATGCTCTAACTAACTAAGATATTCGGTCAAATGCATTCAGTTGGCTTGAGTATTCCCTTTAAATTTGATATTCAAAACTCTAAAAATGTAAGTTCAACTCCTGTGCTAGCGTTGTCACTGATCAGACCAGCAACACTTGAAAAAGAATAAAGAATGATACCACTCAAAATGTTGTGTAATTTACTAACCTATGTTTTTGAATAACCTGTGTTATCTACTAACTTGGGTGGTATTATTAACAGTTGTCTGTATCTGTAAAAGTTTAAAAGGTTATAGATATTCAACATATAATGATAGATGATGGAAATAGTCCAACATATTATCATATCTAAAATGTCACATGATCACTACTTCTTATGCTAAGATCTTATCCTAAGATCTAGGTGCAGTGCTCTCAAATCCAAGGCTCCTCACTGACAAAGGCCACAAGCCAGAAACTAGACTGGGGATATTGAATGAGTAGGCACTAGATGGGGATTTTATGCACAAGCTTTCTGGCATCCATTGATTACTCTGGTTGGCATTGAGTGGCACTACTATATGGACAGTTTTGCCTGTTTTCATATCTAAAATGTCATCATCATAAACCTTCAGGCAAGCATTATAAGAAACAGTTTATTCCTGAGTGGGAAGAGAGATCTAAGCTATTCTAGAATCACAAAACTTTGTAGGTTCACACATATATTATCCATTCAAGACATGATAATGAAATTATTAAAATATTTCATAATAGATTATACTATATAGGATTTACCTTCTAACAAAACTGATAAATCATAACAATAAAATGAAGTATAATGACTACTCTTTCTTATTGCATTACCAAATGTATACCATATAATATTAAATCGTCCATGCACTTCACTACTTTTACACAATGCTTTATTTACCACACTCTTTTACAGTTTCGATTGCCTCAGCAATCTTCAAAACTTTTTATATCTCATAACTTTAACTGCTGAATTCAAATTTGTGAACTGTAAAAGAGGGTGGCAAATAAAGCATTGTGTAACAGTTGTAAAGCATGGTTGATTTAGTATTATATGGTAACATTAAAATGAAGTATTAATACGTGAACAGTTAATTAAACATTGATATAAAGAACCATTTAATCACACCACTATATATTATGAATATGATATAGTAAAAATATAGTGAAAGCATGCTTGGAAGTAATTCTTCTGTGTGCATTTTCATTTTACTAGATATTACTTTGCTTCAGAAAAGAAGAAAATTAGTAACAATTGAATTAATAAAGTGGATTGTAAATGAAATCTCAGTTGGTATTTTTGAGCATGGAAATTTTGTACAAGATTGAAGAAGCAATTTTCATCAGTCAAGTAGACTGTATAATCAGAAAAACTATTATATGTGCGTTAAGGTCTCTGCTCAAAGTTAAGTTAGATAATAGGGTATTATAAGTAAAGGATAGAATTACCATAATAAGTAATCTGCCATTATTTGTATAACAAGGATTGAGATTTTGATAATACTGCAAGAGCTTGCCGAAGAGATGCCTGTTACATAAGATAGTTAAGAAGTAGTAACTAAACATATTACATTGTTTCTTTTTATTTTAAATGACATTAAACAATAACACAGATGTATTTTTTTAAAATTAAAAACCTTATTAATAATATTATTCAATTAGTAAATAATTCTATTCTTACTACTTTTATGCCACCTAGTGTAAGCTTTAGTAATCAATAGATGCCATATGGTAAAATTTAATAAATCCTTATCCAGTGCTATCATATCCAAATATCTTCAGACTAGTTTCTAGCTCAAAATTTTTATTAGTAAAAAACTTTTTGGATTTTTTTGAGCAATGATGACATAAAAGTAGTGCAAACAGAACTATTTGCTAATGAATAGCAATGTGGAATCAAAGATCATGTGATATTTTGTCATGTGATGATTTAATATATTTAATAAGTTACAACAATAAAATAAAGTGTATACCTGTAAAGATTAATAAAATAAATAAATTAAATAAAAATCTTAATTAGAACATAAAAATATCTGAATTAAAATAGAATGCAGCCAAAATAATCATTATATTCAGGGCTGCACTGACCTTAAGAGCAAGTCATGGGTGCCAAGGGTCTCAAAGCACAATAAAACCAATATATTAAGAAAAATAATTTAAAAAAAAAACGAAATTATTTTTAATGGTATTTTTTATTCTACTGACCAATGATCTGATTAGATTGAAAATAGCCAAACAAACATTAGATGTGTTAATCATTTAATATGCATCCTGGGATTTCTTTTTACAGATCTGGGAAAATTTTGAAAAGAAACCAATAAAATATCACAAGACCTATCACATGACTTCAGGTTACATATTACTGTTTTAGTAGCATATTTTTTCGCCTTCTCTATGATAATTACTGTAAACTCTAGTAAGTAATAATAGATTCCAGTTGACAATGTTTAATAAATCCCTATCCTGTGCTTTTCCATTTCAAAATCCTCAGACTATTTTCAAACTTATGGCTTTCACCAGTGAGAAACCTTTGATATTGGAACAGTGCAAGTGGACCTTTAGGAACTAATGCATCTTTTTTTCAAGCTACTATCAATTACTTCTATGTTATATTACCAAGATATAAGCCTAAACTGAAAAACATGTTTATCTAAGCCAACTTGTTTGTGTAGTCATATTGACTTGTATCCAATCATCTGGCATCTAACATTAGTTACTAAAGTTTACAGTAAATGGCAGAGGAAAAAAAATTATGCTGTTAAAACAGCAATATGTAAGCTGAGGTTATGTGAGAAGTCATAATATTTTATTAGTTTATATCAAATCCTGGCCACAGTATAGAAGTACCTATAGTTATTAAAATACTAAAGACACCATAATATATAGATATTGAATTGTTTTCAGATTTATATGAGACTATACAGGAAAAATTTAAAACATTTATATGATTATTTAGTTTGACCACTAAACATCACATGATCACCATTTCTTATGCTTGCACATAACTGTTATTAAAACAGGCAAAACTCTCCATACAGTAGTGCCACTCTGTGCCAGCCAGAGTAATCAATGGATGCCAGAAGGCTTGTGCTGGAGGGTTGCATTAAATCCTAAGATCTAGGTGCAGTGCTCTCAGACCAAAGGCTACACATTGATGAAGGCCACAAGCCAAAAACTAGTCTCGGAATATTGGGAGTAGGCACTAGATGGGGATTTTATGCACAAAGCCTTCTGGCATCCATTGATTACTCTGGATGGCATTGAATGTCACTACTGTATGGAGAGTTTTGCCTGTTTTAATTATTTAGTTTGGATGGATAGCTTCATAGTATAACATAGAGGTAAATGATAGTAGCTGGAAAGAAATTGCATTAGATCCTAAAGATTCAGTTGTACTGTCCCAGGATCCAAAGTTTCTCACTTCTAAAAGCTATAAGTTTGAATGTATTCTGGGGATTTAGGATAGGACAGTATAGGATAGGGATTCATTAAGTGTTATCACCTGGCATCTATCATTAGCATAGAAAAGTTTAAAAAAGTATGCTGCTGTTGAAAACATCAAGTGATGTTTCTTTCTATTAGTTTAAAAAATAATAATCTGAGTTACATGTACTTTTTTTTTTTAAACTGAAAACTTTAGGCAATTTTTAATAAGATGGGTTTTTAATTTTCATTTGTATGTACAAATGAAAATAAAAAAGATAATAGGTAATGGGTGTTATGTTTTCATTTTTTTGGAAACCAAATGAAGTCAAAATAATAATTTTTTTATAATTGTACTTTGGAAAGCTGGTTTAATACCCACAAAATAAAAGCCAATAAATTTCTCCATCGCACAGGTGTTAAAAACTTTAGACCATTTTAACGAACAAATAACAGATTTTTTTTTATAGTTGTTTGAAGGTAGATAGCAGAAAAACAAGAAGTGTTTGTTATTTTGAAGAACTTGGGGGGGGGGGGAGGGCTCACCATTTCCGGGCAAAATATTTGCTATATTTTGTTACTTAACATATATTTTTTTTTTATAAAAGGATTTATCACTGCTTTTTATTATGTCAAGCATCTTCTAGATTGCATTAGTTCCTACAATAGGGTTTGGCACTACTTTTAAGACAAGTGACTGATAAATTTGGCAAAGTTAGAAATAAATTTTTGCTTCCAACTATCTCTATGTTCAATTATCATCAACATCAAGTGCAGCTCTTCTTTATGAATAATCATTAGTCATTATCATCATCATTTTCAAACATTATCAATCTACTGCAGGTCTCTCCAAGTTCTCCGATTCTCTAGCCACTCTTCTTCACATCACACCAGCACACTTTCACATTTCATCCATCTCACATGCCATCTCTTTGTAGATCTTTTACAATCTCTTGGAATCCAATTTAAGATTTCAACAGACCATTTTATATCATCTCTTCTAGGAATATGTCCAGCTCAACTCCACTTCGGTCTATTAATTCTTTCAATGAAGTCGACAACACCTATTTGTTCTCTTAGCCATTTATTTCGTTTCCAATCTCTTTTTGTTACACTTAATATGAATCATCTCTCCATATTTCTTTGAGTGGTCTGAAATCTCTGTATTGTTCTTCTGTTAAGTGTCCAAATCTCAGATCCTTAAGTAAGAACTGGTAAAACACATTTATTAAAAACCTTCCTTTTCAAACACATATCACATGATCACCATTCCCTATGCTTACACAAGCTGCTATAACTGAGATAAAACTCTCCATACAGTAATGCCACCCAGTGCAAGCCAGAGTAATCAATGGATGCAGGAAGGTTTGTGCATAAAATCTTTATCTAGTGCCTACTCGTCCAACATAGTGTTTCCATCTGTAGTAATATTTGTAATTGTTAACTTCTTCTAATTCCTTATTATCAATTTTTATTTTGTTCTTTTGAGAAAATACATTGAACATTACTATAGACTTTTTAACATTTAACTATAATCCTATTTTCTTGAAGTTCTAAAGCATTATTTGCAAAAACAACTGTGTCATCTGCAAAATCTAAATGACTTAAAAAAAAAAAAAATCTCCATTTACTTTAATTTCCTTAACTTCCCATTTTAATCCACAAAATACTTCTTTCAAAACTGCTATAAAAATTTTTGGAGATATGGAGTCACCTTGTCTACCTCCTTTTCAATGTCAGTCTTTTTGGTATCATTATTTTTATCAAAATGTAATCATTTACTGTGAATTTTGGATTTTAACTAATCAAAAGAACAAGTGGATTTAAAAGTGATTTTAGTGCAGTGGATCATATCCAAGTATTGAGAGAAATTATAGAAAAGTTCAATGAATGTGAGATGCCATTATGCTTTGGATTTGTAGACTATAAAAGGGCATTTGATTCTATAAGCACTTCTTCAGTGATTAAAGCATTGGATCATCAAGGTATAGCCCCAGGATATTGTCATATTCTGAAGAATATGAGCAACAATTAGATTACATAATGATAATCATTAGTATGAAGTTCTAAATGACTTGGAATTTAAAGGGGTACAAAATTTGGAACTCTTTGCTTTATTTCTTTAAAATGTCACAATTACTCATTCAGCATTTTTTTTTTTGATAGCTTAAATATTAACAAAATATCCCAAGATTCTAACCAGAAGATATAATCACTGGTGGTTTTATTAAGATCTTCAATTCTTTCTGCTGTAATCATAGATCTGATAGTCATTAATGATGTGGTTCATGATATGTGTTTATCCACATTTACATAGTTCTGTCACTAATAAATTACATTTATGAAGCAGATGAGTACAATAATCATGGTTCACCCTGATCATGTTGATGAGACTCTAGTTACATCTAGGAAAATAAAACCCAGTTGGTTTTATTGTTGGATCAAGAAAAAGAAACTTATTTGGAATCTCATAAGAATTCCATTTTTTACATTACAATTTTTTAATTGTAGATTCTTGGTTTAGCATCAAAACTTGATTTAAGAGGAGTTTTTAGGTGGTGTAATTATACATTAAGTGATATGGCAAGTCTGGTTTGGTTAATAGCTTTTTATATATTTTCTGTGAAGCAATTTCTGATATGTGGTAAAGGAATACATAAAAGAACAGGAGCTATTGTAAAGAGTAGTCTTGAATAATATTTCTCATAGTAATATTCAACTGAGTATCCAGATGTTTAACACAGGAACTTTTCTTCTAAACAAGGACACAGTATTCATTAACAGAACAAACCAGTACTAATGAAAGCTATCCTTAAAATATTTATATGACAACACCAAGCAGTGTCAGCTAGTTTCCCAACTATATGTGGGTGGTGCATGCATGATATTTTGTATGTATGTGCTGGAGTGGCTTTTGTTCCATAAGATAAGTTGAAGTTGTATATATTTTTAATAACATCTAAATAAAAAAAATTATGTTGCTGGAGAATATTTGCTTATTGAATGGATGAGGAAAGAGAGTTGGAGTGCAGAGAGATAGATTTAATTTAATTGGATTTGGAAAGATCGAGAAAAATATTACTAACATTTGTCAAGTGATTTGATACACCTTTTTAAATATAAAAAGAAAAAAAATAGTTTTGTGTGTTTACTGCAAGGAGGCTTTAAAACTAAGTCATTCATAAGATTAGTTAAATTTTAGGAAAAGTAAGAGAATGATTTATTTAAGACAGGGGTTAATGTTCGAGGTGTAAGTTTAGAAAGCATGTGTTTATCAGTTGTCATTAAAAAAAAAAAAAAAACTTTTTTTTTCCTTTTGTATAAAGAGATTTGAAGAGTGGTTGAAAAATCATAAATTTAAATATAGAGTAGAGGAATTGAAAAATAAGGAAATATGGATTGCATTTGTATCTCACAATGTACTGATGATGGTCAGAAGGAAATTACACATGCTTTGGTAGAGTGTGTGGTATGTGATATGGTTTTCCACTTGAAATGCTTAAATAAGACTAGGAAGGATGTAAAAGGTATATGGTTGTGTAGATCATGTATAATTGTGATAAAAGAGGTGAAAAAATAATTTTTAAATATAGATAATTTAAAGAAATGTCAGAAAAAAATGGAGGAAAATGTAGATAAGGATGATAGAATGGAGTATATAGTTAGTGGAGTGACAAGACATATGGATGACAAAATAAGTAGTACAATGGAGATAGTTAGGCAAAGAATAAGTAAGATAGAGGGTAAAGAATGTAGAAATAAAATTAAAAGCATTAGACATGAAGTGTGAGCAGATCTAAAAATTAATGAATAAAAACAACAAGGAAGAAGTAGATAAGCAAGTCCAGAAAGTGGAAGATGTTACAGATGAAGTAGGGAAAGTAAACTATGAGAGACCTGATAGGGTAATTCACTAATTGATTAGTAGTTTGAATACGGTAGAAGGAAGAATAGGAGTAGTTGGATTATTATCAAGATTTGACAATAGGTATATGTTAGATAAGGCATGTTCTACAAATGAGAAATTGAAAAAATTATGCGAGAGAAATGTTATGTTTGTGAATATGTGAGACTTTTTGATTAGTAAGAAGGAGTTATATAGTAAAGATGGATTGCATTTAGCACATCAAGGAAGTGAAGCCTTGGGGGGGGGGTTAAATTATGAAAATATTATAGTTTGGGAAACTTATAAAGGGGTGTAGGGTTTAAATTACAATATTATCAAAAAGGTTAAGAATGGATGGGTTGTAAGAAGTAAACAAATGATAACTGATTCAGATATAAATGTAGATGTTGAGAGGGAATGGGTCTATAAATAAGTTAATTACAAATGTAATAGAAGAAGATAAGAGTCAAAAGAATTTATAAAAGGGTAGTAAGAAAGAAAGAAAGTGTTAAAATATTTGAATATACAAGATGATAGGAGACCAAAAAAGTGGTTGAAATTAAACAAAGCAGTTAAAAGCAAAGGGCTTGAGGTATTAGCAGTAGTGGAAACACATCTAAGAGAAGAATAACCTACACTGGAAGATTTGATATTGCAGGGTATAAATAGAAAAGAAAAAATAGAAAAGAAAAAAAAGGGGTGGTGGTATAGGAGTTATGCCAAAAAAATATTTAAATACTGTAAAGTTTCAAGAATATTTGTGGTTTGAAATAAGATTAAAAAGACAAGAATAAATGGTGGTTATAGGTATATGGCTACTGGAGATAGTCAAAATATAATGGAGTGGAACAGTAGCATATATAAATGCCTAGTTAAGGATATACAGAGTTTCAAAAAAAAAGGAAAGAAAATGATGGTTATAGGGGATATGAATGGACATATTGGAAGAAATAGATGATGTGGAAAATAAGAATAGACAGCTTTTGAAATTTTTTTGTCGGAGAATGAATTTGAACACTAGAAATTTATGAAATATTTTATGAGCGGCAATATACATGGTGTAGAAATAATATATTTCACACAATAGATTATATGTTAGTAGAAAAAGAGGAAATGAATAGAGAACAGAAAATTAAAATTTGATAATGAAGAGAATATAATAGTGATCATAATGTCTTGAAAAGGCTAGTAATGTGATGGAAAATAATAATAAAAGTAGGAAGGATAGTGAAAAATGTGGATACAGAATGAATGATAAAGATGTTAGAAGAATATAAATTAAAAGTAGAATGAAATTATGGAAGTTTATTGGAGATGAATATAAGGATTGAATGGTGAAATAGAAAAAGTGATAAAAAGGGTTTTAGGTGAGAATATTCAGAAGAATAAAAATAATAGAAAAGTAAGAATTAGCAAAAGTGTAAAAGAGAGGAAAAAAGCATGCAGAAAATATAAATGTGCTAATAAAAACAAAGAAAGGAAAAACATGTTAATTTTAAATGGGAAAACTATTTTTTTTAAAAAAAATTGACTAAATAGATAATTATAAAGAGAGAATGAAATTAAATAGTAAATTATTGGAGGATATTAATAAAAATGGAAGAGATGTGAGTAAAAACTTTTGGAAATATATTAAAAGAAGAAATGTAGGGGGGAGAGAGAAATAGTATTATTAAATGATGAGAAAAAAGAGTTTAGCTCCAGAGCAGAATTAGAGAGAATCTTAAATAAGTTTGTAATGGATATAGAAAAGATGTTATATCTGAAGGATAGAGTGATAACAAACTTAAAAGTACATAGAAATTGAAATATTAATTTTATAGAAAATGAACTGAATGAGGCAAGAAGTTGAAAAGTGGAAAGGCAAAATGTTTAGATGAATGGGCAGCAGAGATGATGAATTTGGGGGAATAGAGCAAAATTAAATCTATTATAATGTTTTAATAAGATGGCACAGAAGACAGAATTTTTAGATAGCTGGAATAATGCAAGAGTAAGACTATTATTTAAGGAAAGGGTAAGTGACCATAGAAAGATACCAATAGTGATAATGTCAGTATTATATAAGAAAATAAATAGTGGGAGAAAATGCAAGGAGATTTTAGATAGGTGTATAGAAGATATTTGTAGTCACACAACTTATAGATATGAGTAGGAATACAGAAAGACAGTTATATATGGTCTTTATAGATATAGAGAAGGCATATGATAAATTGAAATATATTATGAGTAAGTTTAGTTAATTTGGGAATGAATGGAGCTTTAGTTAATCTTATTAAGAGATTGTATAAAAATAATTACTATATGTACCAATTAGGAAATATAGAACCAGTTAAAGTTAAAAATAAGAGAAATGGGATGGTCAAGTTTTTATGAGAGATGCAAAAAGCAAAATGAAAATGCTCAATGGATTGCAATTTATGGATAGAAAGAGAATTGCTAAAGTAGTATTTTATTGACTTACGAGTAAAAAAAGGCAACAAGAAGGATGAGAAAGGTAGTACTGTGTGCAAAAGATTTGGATAAAAACTTTATGTTAGTATATTTGTACAAAAGGTGGGATGATTATGTTAGGAGGATTATTGAGTGTTATAATGGAAAAAAATGGGATAGAAGAATAGATGTATTATAATAAAAAATAGAGAGAATTTGTCTGGAGAATAAAATGATTGTGTTAGGAGGATTGTTGGATATTATAGTGGCAAAGAATGAGATAGTAGAATAGATGTTATTAACAAAAAATAGAGAGTTGGAGAAATGAAGAACTAATATCAATTGTAAATGATTGTAGGAGGATTATCAAGTGTTATATTAGCTCAGAATGAGTTAGAAGAATAGATGCAAGGAGTTGGAGAACTAATATGGAGAGTAAAAATAGTTTAAATAATAGTGGGTGGGTGTTAATTTACGATAATAACAAGGAAAGTAGTTTACTGATTGTTAGCAACAAAGAAATATACACATAAATGGGGAAATATGGGTAATTTAATCTGCAAGTTATGTAAGAAAAGCATGGAAAATATTAAGCATTTGCTAATTAAATGTAAATGCTTACAAGCAGAAAGGGTACAAATAATGAAATTTTAGAAGAATAAATATAAATAGATTATACAGAATAAGTGTTCTTGTTTTTTATGCTGGGTTTGGAAAAAGATAAGGGGGAACCAGATATGAATGCCATAGAGTGGACAAAGATAATGATGAGGAAATGGAATGGAGCAGGATAGAGAAGAATAAGGTAAAGTGACTAGCAGGTTTCTCTGGGCATAATGGCTGAGAGATTCCTGACTTCGATAAAGAAGCTATAGCCCAGGGGCCCCCAACTCTATGCCCGCGGGCACCACGGCGCCCGCAGACCATTTTACGTGTGCTTGCCGCTATCCGAACACGATAAAAAATTATTTATCTGATACAAATAAATTTAATTTTTAAAATTTCTTATAAATTATTGTATTATATTGTAATCAAATTGTAGAGCATACTATATTTTTACAGCGTAAAAATATAAACGTTAATTATATGTTAAAATTTTATTTTTGAAATAAATATTATGAGTATTATTAACAATATCCAAATATAAATTTACATTGAAAAAATAAATGGTGCCCGCTACCTGGTTGAAAAAAATAAATGGTGCCCCCCCCCCCACCTGGCTGGTATTATAGAATGTGCTCTTAAGTGCAAAAAGGTTGGGGACCTCTGCTATAGCCCATGGCATGTATAGTGTATTACACATACACGCACACACACAAATAAAACAATTTTTAAATAAAAAATATAATAGATTTAAAAAAAAAATATTACGAGTATGTAAAAATATAGATCTATACAAATTCTAATCTAATTTTACCCGGCTTTTTATGATTATTTTCAAGCGATTATGCAAACAGTAAAAACTTTTCATAATTTAACATAAAAAGCTATTGTAATATTCTTACACATGCAAATAATATAACATAATAAATGACTTCCCTATCCTTTAAAATACAAATTCTTTTCTTTTTAATTAATTCAAATTATATCAATACTTCATTGTTTTTTTACTGCAATTAACGTTAATAGTTATTTGAAATGCTGGTAACATAGAAAGAAACGTAAGTATCAATACATGAACACATACAGGATAAGACATTAATTTCCAGAAGTACAGTACTTTTGAAACGGTAAATGAGGGGGCTCGCCAACAAACTTTATTAAAAAGACTTTCACTGGAGATGATTGTACTCTGGGTAAGTATTATATACAGAGTATTAAGATTCATAAATTCTGTATTTTAAAGCGGTGGGTAAAGTATTGCTCCAACAAACTTTATAAAAATGACTGACGCTAAAGAGTCTAGTTATGTTTCACACCAACATGTAGTAATGTTAAACACCTACAATAATTTTTCAAGGAAATGAAGTTTAAATAGTTGATATCAAATAAATAAATATTTTGAAAGGTCAAAGTACGCTTAATAGTAAAAATCCAAGAGGGCGGTTGTCATAAATCTGGATATAATAGATAGTGGTAGATTAGGAAAACTAAATGAAGGTCCATTATTAATTAAATTTGAAAGCGTACCTATTGCATTAGATACATCTACCAAAGTGATTTTTTTGAAAAAATAAAATAAATTAGCAACAGGTAATTCTTTTGACATTTTATTATTCGCAGGTTTTCATGTATGTAAAGATTTTTAATTATTAATAATCTGTTACCTTTCATTTTAAAATACTTCTACGGAAATTACTTGTTTTAATTTTTTATAGCGATTACTTTTAAAAAAAAATTAAAACAAGTTTTAATATGTATTTGCATTACTTACCGGCCTCTTCGTATTTTTTCCGGCGTCTTGTTTTTGTCCACCAGGATAAGGTGGGTTCTTCATTTGACATTTTGTAAGAGCGTTCTTAGTTTTAAAAATTTATGAGTCACTGAGGATTAAATATTCGATATTTAAATAACAATTATAGTTCCTGTGTAGCTTAGAAGCGTCATAAATTAACTGAAACAAAAAAATACAAATATTAGGTGAGATGAACTACCGTTCGTTAATCGTAGTGTTTATTTTCGCAGCTGCTGTAATGTTTGAAGATAATCTTAAATAAATAGTAGTATTAGGCGTAGCATATACATGTAAGGTATTGAAAACATCCGATGCTTATTTTCTAAAAAAAAAAAAAAACATTCAATGCTCATAAATTCTGCATTCAGAAAATGATTTATCAATTGGACTATAGAAATCTAAATTTATGAATTGTTTATAATTTTTGCTAAAAATGTTTATCTAATTATTCAATGTTTATCAAGCTTTATTAATTGTTTTAAAATTGCTATATTTAACTAAATGGAAAAATGCAATTTCTTTAAGTTCAACGAAATTGCAAAAGCAAATAAAAGAATTCATTGATTAGATTAAGGTAGCCTTAAAGACTGTGGGCCCAGTCTTGCTGAATTGGTGACCTTAAGTAATTCATTTTTGAGCTTGGAAAACTTTCTTGTGATGCTAGTCACTGGAATTATGAAGTAATTTCGAAAAGCAATACATAAATTTGGTATTAAACCACTAAGCACCACATGATCACCATTTCTTATGCTTGCTCATAACTGTTATTAAATCAGCCCAAACTCTCCATACAGTAATGCCACTCAGTACAAGACAGAGTAATCAATGGATGCCAGAAGGTTTATGCATAAAATCCCTATCTAATGCCTACTCGTCCAATATCCCCAGACTAGTTTCTGGCTTGTGGCCTTCATCAGTGAGGAGCCTTGGATCTGAGAGCACTGCATCTAGATCTTAGGATCTAATGCAACCCTCCAGCAGCAACCTTTTATCTGTACTTAACTACAAAACTATGAGAATAAAATTGAAAACACTATTTTTGATCTAAACCCACTAGCTTATAAAGTCACTCAGTTCAGTATCCATGCATTTTGGTGTCTCTGGTTTTTTAATAACCGTAGCCACCACTACATATTAAACAGGATTGGTATTAAAACCCTAAACATCACATGATCACCATTTTTTATGCTTGCTCATAACTGTTATTGAAACAAACAAAACTCTCCATGCAGTAGTGTCACTCTAAGTGCAGTACTCTCAGATCCAAGGCTACTCACTGATGAAGGCCACAAACCAGAAACTAGTCTGGGGATATTGGATGAGTAAGCACTAGATAGGGATTTTATTCACAAGCCTTCTAGCACCCATTGATTACTCTGGCTTGTACTGAATGGCACTACTGTATGGAGAGTTTTGCCTGTTTTAATAACAGTTATGAGCAAGCATAAGAAATGGTGATCATGTGATGTTTAGTGGTTTAATACCAATCCTGCCTAATAGGATAGTGGTGGCTATGGTTATTAAAGAACCAAAGACACCAAAATGTATGGGTACTGAACTGAGTTCAAACCTATATGACTATATAAGATAATGAGCTTGGATTGAAAATATTGTGTTTTTAATTTTATTTTCATAGGTTTAGTTAAGTAGAGATAAAATGTGGCTGCTGGAGAGTTGTATTAGATCCTAAGATTTAGGTGTAAGGTTCTCAGATACAAGGCTCCTCACTGACAAAGCCCACAAGCCAGAAATTAATCTGGGGATATTGGATGAGTAGGCACTAGATAGGGATTTTATGTACAAGCCTTTTGGCATCTATTGATTACTCTGGATTGCATTACTGTATGGAGAGCTTTGCCTGTTTAAATAAATTTGAACAGACAAAGAATTCACCCATTTTCATAAGATTTTGAACTTCTGGTTAGCAGAATTGGCTTGACTGTCTTTATTTCCTCATAATGCATGCAATCATTTATATTAGTCCTGCGGTTTAACTAATTCTGTTTTTGTGTGTCAACTTAATGTCTGAAAATACTACTTCCAGATTTTGTGATATCCTCAATTTCCTTAAAGTTGCACAAAAATAAATAAACTTTGTATGTCATTTCAGTGGTTCAAATTATGAATCAAAGGTTTTAAGCCAATAAATATCACATGACTACCTTCTCTTATGCTTGTGTATAACTGTTGTTAAAACAAGCAAAACTCACTATATATATTGCCACATACAGCAAGCTAGTGTAAGCAATGGATACCAGAAGGCTTGTGCATAAAATCCCTATCTAGTGCCTACTCAACCAATATCCCCAGACTAGTTTCTGGCTTATGGCCTTCGTAAGTGAGGAGCCTCGGATCTGAGAGCACTGCATCTAGATCTTAGGATCTAATGCAACCCTCCATCAAACACCTTTTATCTCCATTTAACTACAAAACTATGAGTCTTAAATTGAAAACACCTTAATGTTTTCAATCCAAGCCCATTAGCTTTTATAGTCATATGGGCCTGAACCCAGTTCAGTACCCATACATTTTGGTGTTTTTGGTTCTTTAATAACCATAGACACCACTATCCTATTAGGTAGGATTGGTTTTAAACCAATAAAGATCACATGACTACCTCCTCTTATGCTTGTGTATAACTGTTATTAAAATAGGCAAAACTCACTATATATATTGCCACACACAGCAAGCTAGAGTAAGCAATGGATGCCAGAAGTCTTGTGCATAAAATCCCTATCTAGTGCCTACTCATCCAATATCCCCAGACTATATAGTGAGTTTTGCCTGTTTTAATCAAATGTTTGTAGTGCTTTATTTACTACTTGATCAAACCGTTGCATTTTGGATGGACCTAAGATTTTTATTCCAAAACTTTTGGCGAGTTTATTGGCATCAATCAATGCTTAATTCTATAATGAATCGTAAAACTTGAGGATCGAAGAAAACCTTATCACAGCATCCATTGTATTAATTTAAACTTTCCTTACAAAAAAAAAATCACTTGTAAGAGTTTAAGGAGTTGGAGTGCTAGAAAATTAGTAAAGCCAAAAACTTGTAACTTTTTACTTGTAGCAACTTTCTCCATACAATAGTGTCATTTAATGCAAACATAATAACGGAAAACGAGTTAAGTTCCTGTATCAAAATTTCTAATGTCTACTCATCCAATATCCCCAAACTAGTTTCTAGTTTATGGCTTTCATCAGTGAGAAGACATGGATCTGAGAACAATATACCTAAATTTGATTAATTCAATCTCACAGCAGCTGCCTTCATTTTTTTTTTTTAATTAGCTAAAAGCTATGAACTCAAACTGAAAACAGAATAATGTTTCAATCCAAGCTCATTCACTTGTATACTCATACAGATGTGAATACAGTTCAGTGTCCTTGGTTTCAGCAACCATAGTCACTAACATCCTTCAGCTAGGATTGATATTAAACCACTAGAAATTAGTCAGGTTATTGAATGAATAAGCATTAGATATAGATCTTGGTGTGTAAACCTAGTATCCATTGATTACTATGACTTGTACTAGGTGGCACTATTATATAGGGAAAGTTGTTGCTGTTTTAACAGACTATCAGCATATTGAATGGTAGCCAACATCCTTTGGCTACAAATGATTTAATACCAATCCTAGCCAGAGGATATTGATGACCATGGTTAATAAAAACTAAAGGTACCCAATGGATCCTGAACTGGATTCACATCTGTATGATTATACAAGTGAATGAGTTTGGATTGAAAATAGCCTATTTTCAGTTTGGACATATCTTTATAGTTAAATAAAAAGGTAAAAAGTGGCTGCTGGAGGGTGTATTAGATCCAAAAGTCTAGGTGCATTGTTCTGAAGTTCAAGACTCTTCACTAATGACAGTCATAAGCAATAAACTAGTCTGGGAATAGTGGATTAGGCAATAGATAGGAATTTTAATGCACAAACCTTCCCACATCCATTGATTACTATGTCTTGTACTAGGTGGCACCATAATATTGAGAAGGTTTCTATTGTTTTAAGCAAATGTATAAGTATTAGAAATTATGATCATATGATCTTTTAGTGGTTTAACTTCTTACTTGACTACCTAGCAATAACAATATTGCTTTTTGCTTGAATCTGAGCTGTGCTTTCTGCAAATTTCTTTTATGAAAACAGACTGTATTAAACCTTTAATTTATTTTGGGATCTATATATTCTTATTAGGTAAAGGAAGAAAAATTCAGACCCACTTCTTTTATCAATAATTGTAATAAATAATTGGGACAATTTCCAAATATCATTAGTTAGAAATTTTCTTTGATCACTATAAAATGCAAAATTGGGAAGAGGAAGAATGTTGACATTAGTACCATTTAACCCTCGTCACCCCCATTTCAATTCTATGACCAATCTAATCTTTATTTTCAAATTCCTTTTTTTTTTTTTTTTACAATTTAAAGGAGATTCTCTACTTAAAAGGGAAAATATAACCATAGATACTGCATCTATAGAAGTAAATAATGTTGCTCTCAGAAGTGAAGGCAGCATTATATTAATGTTTTTTTATATTTTTATAATCAGTACATCAATGCTTATATGATCGATCCACATTAATCTAAAGCTTACTCAATTACTAATAAGCTAGGTATCCTTTTACCACTCATTACTGATGATTATTCAGCTGGTTCAATTATTATCAGACATCATTTATTTACCATTATAAAATGTGATTATCACATAAAAATCATGGCCATGCACATTAATTAGGATTTGAATTATTATAATACCAGAAAGGTAGACCTATGGAAAACCTTGTTTTTGGAATATTTTTTTTAATTAGTAGGCAGTAGTTTTATTTTTAACATTTTTTTTTTTTTTGCTTTACAGGATTATTTTCTGGCAAATGTACCTGGCCTATAAAAGGCCATCATTTTTGTAATAGTTTTTTTAATTGGTTGTTTTAACAATTTTTTTTTTTTTTGCAGAATTATTTGCTTTGAATAAAATGCTCATAATCAAATTAAAGGAAGGAATTACTTCCTTTGCATAAAATTCTTCTAGAAAAAATTACAGTTTATTAAAGATGGAACAAATAATTATTTTTTTCTTTGAAAAATATGCCCTTTAACAAAGAATTGTAACTTAAATATCACGACAGCATTACGGACAAACATTTAGAGACTTTATATCTAAGATGGCTGCTGATGCATTTGCACATGCTTTTTTTTTTCTTTATAAACCAAAGAGTGAATAGAAGAAATTAATTATTTTCAATTAAGATTTTTGTTAAATGCTACCAGCAGATTTTATATCTTATTTTTGCCTTTTTTTTTTTGCAGATTATTTAGTAAATGAAAACATATAATTAAAAAAATGCCAAAAAAGCAAGAAAATATTCCTCTAGATGAAGGTAAATTATTCTAATTTTTACTTTAATTTTTTGTTTACAAATAATGTGAATAATGTTTGACAAAGAGTATTTTTGCAATTAATTAAAGTAAAAAAAAAAAAATCTATGCACTTATACTATGTTTAATATATAGTATTCAACAAATTTGCTGAAATTGTTTAATCTAATAGTTTATTTTAATTTCTTAAATACAGAGATTGCTTGAAATTCAAACCCAAATATATTCTTAGCAGATCAAGTCAGGATGATCTTGGATATTTTCCAAGAAAAATGAATTTTTGGGAATCCCACTTAATTTCATGCAAGCTAGATGTATTTCTGATTCTAGAGTGAAACAGAAATGATTATTATGGTTCTAGAATGTGGAAGGAGAGATTGTTTTTGTCTAATGGATATTAAATGTGAACTATAATAATCACCCAATATTAAAATCATGACAGAGAATGGCCTTTACTATCTGATGCAGATTAAACATGAGGTATTTAAGCATAGTTCTACAGCTAGAAAAGGGCTCATTATTATCTTATATAGATCAAATATAAACCATCGAATCATATAGTTCTAAAATGGATGAAGAAAGGTGACCATTATTTAACTAAGATTAAAGGTACTGTGTTTTGTCTGGATTATATATAAATGCAAACATGTGTAAATATGTTTTATATATATATATTTATTAGTGAATCATGAATACAAATATACACTCATATTTCCAATGTATTTACAATGATAACTTTGCTATTATTGGCAAGGTGTAGCTCCTAATTCTGGGGTGAACTACAGAAGAAAGAACTGCACATGCTCTTATAGGATTTCTCTACTACTTCCAGCTGTATCTTAGCAGCTACCTCATGAGTAGGTTCAGTGATGATTCCAGCTGTATTATGACAGCGTGTCTCATGCCAATGTTTTGTTCTAGAAGTTTCTAGTCCTAAATGGGGATTTGTCTCACTTCTTCAACCATTTAGCTTTGTTATCTGTTGTCTGGAGAAGGTGGATTCTGTTTTTCAGTATTGTGACAGTACTTCTCTGGAGAATAAGTATGGAGAACATGAATTTGTCTTTTAGGTTTGACATTAGTTCTCTAGAGAGTGTATATACTGCAGTTCAGGTTTGATAGCAGTTCTCTGACCCTACCTTCAAAAAGTCTGACCATTTATTGCCATATCCCCATCCTTAATGAAAACATTCGGATTCACTGAGCATCAACGTCTATTGGCTTGTTCTTGCCATTGGCTATATGCTATCTATCTGTGAACACATAAGTTTATGGTGATGAGTTATCAATCCAATCTAGATAAGAAAGAATCTAGACTAGTCCATTATTTGAAGGTAAGGTGAGATGACATTCTCTCCACCTGGCTAAAATTAGCCCTGGAGAATGTAGACATGCAGGTGCATTGATAGGTGTCTTCTTTGCTTTGTAGTTTCTTCTGTCTTCTTTGCCTTGTAGTTTTTTCCGACTTGGTGATCTCAGCAGGTTCAATGCCATCATCTGGGGATCTTGGTACTGTAGGTTCATCACAGCTAACTGATGACTATCACTGTTGGCTTGCAACTCTATCATCGGATGAGGTTTTACTGATAGCTGGTTTTGTAACTGTAGGTTCACATAGCTGGATGATGATGCATCACTGTTGGCTTGTCAGTTTTTGTCATAAGATGAACCTTTGCTAATGGTTGGTCATGGATCTGTAGATTTATTACAACTGGCTGATGATGTATAATTTAAGTTGGTTTATGTGATGATGATGTTGTCTGTCAGCAGTTTTAACCACCACTGTTTGTGATTTTTTAACTTTGATTATGATTGCTGGAACCCATTTGGTGGTTCACTTAAACATGGAGCATAGGACATGAGTACCTATCTGATTTTTTGCTCTTTTAGTTTTGTGCATTATTTTAGAGTTTAAATCTGGATTATTAATAACTATTTCTTGATAGACCCTGTTTGAATTTATTGTTGTGAGTTGGTTCACTTTAGTCACTGTAAAACCTAAGTGAGTGAACCAGATATGGCCTAATAAATTGTTCTGCTTACCAGGAGATTACAACCAGAGGCAGAAGTCTAGTTTTAAATGGTCATTGTAACTTTCACTCTTGCCTGACCCAAGAGTGCTACTAGATTGCCTTGGCAATCAGTTATAAGTGGAGTTAATAGAAATTAAATGTGTACTAAAAATATTGTGGCTCAGGAATAAGGAATAGTAAGTTATTACATTGTAATGGAAATCAAATGTAAACTAATTCTAGAGCAAAAATGAAGACATCACTGAAATCTAATGGTTATAACATTTGAGTGGAAGTTTTATAATCATATAGTGGAAAGTGAGATTTCACTATAGTTTAAGAGAAATTAAATAAGAACTAGAATAGTCATATAATTCTAGAATCAGCAAAGAGATGTACCACTGTCTAATGGAGATTAATATTAGCTAGAAGATTTTTGTAGTTCTAGATTGGGAATGGGGGATAGAGCAAGTCTAATTCACATTAAGTTAGAATAATCACAAGGTTTTAAAATGGGAAGAGGAGCCTCCATGTTTTAAAGATTAAATATCAGAAAGAATCCTGGGATTGTAGAATTGAGCGATAGAGGTCGCCATCATCTAATGGTTTAAATATTAAATATTAGGCACCTGTTGATTGAATGTAAATGCTTGAAAGCAGAAAGGGTACAGATAATGAAGTTATGGGAAAATAGACATGAACAAAGTGACTATACAGAAAGTGAGTTATTAGTTTTTATGTTGGTTTTGCGAAGAGATAAGGGGGGTTTAGATATAAAGACCATAGAGTTAACAAATATTATGTTGTGGAAATGGGATGGGGCAGAATATGGGAAGACTTAAGAGTGGGGAATGGAGAATAAAATGGCTAACAGGTTTATCTGGGCATAATTGCTGAGATATTCTTGACTTCGTTTAAGGAGAAGCCAAAAATACATCACATCACATATGTGCAGAAAGAAGAAAAGACTGGAAATTATGCTGAGGGTATGCGCAAGGGTGGGTAAAGAGATGGGGATTAAATTTAGTGAAGAAAAGTCAAATATAATGATGGTTAATACTGGGGAAAGAGAAGACAAAGAATTTTAATTGGGGGATATAAAATTAAATGTGGTGAATAGATATAGATATTTGAGAAAAATTACTTGGATGAAATGGGAGAAAAAACTGATAAATGAAGCAAAGAAAAGAAAGGGATTGATAAAGAAATTTAGTGTTTTCATATAATAAGTATGTTGTAGCTAGAATTGTATGGAAGGGAGTGGCAGTAGCAGGGTTAATATATTGCAATGATGCGTTATGTGTTAATAAAGGGGTTTTAGTTTACTTAGAAAAAAGTACAAAGGGAAGTAGGAAGACATGCATTAGATGCAGATGTGTGGACAGCAAAGGAGGAAATTCAAAGAGAAATGGGATGGTCAAGTTTTTATATGAGAGATGCAAAAAGCAAAATGAAAATGTTTGGTAGATTGCAGTTTATGGATAATAAAAGAATAGCCAAAATAGTATTTAATTGGGTTATGAATAAAGGGCAGACAAGAAAATGGGTGAGAAAGATAATACGGTATGCAGAAAATTTGAATAAAGAATTTATATCAGTATACTTCTACAAGAGGTGGGATGATTGTGTTAGGAGGATTGTTGAATGTTATAGTGGTAAGGAATGGGATAAAAGAATAGATGCATTAATAAAGAATGGGGAGTTGGAGAGATGGAAAACTAGTATGGAGAGTAAAAAGAATTTAAAATATATATAGAAGTAAATGGAACATTGGGTGCGAGTTAATTTATGATAATAGCAAGGAAAGCAGTTTACTGTTTAAGGCTTGAATGGGATCTTTAGCAACAAGGGAATATACATGTAAATGGAAAAATACTTGTGATTTAGTCTGCAAGTTACGTAAGGAAGGCATAGAAAATATTAGGCATCTGTTGATTCAATATAAATGCTTGAAAGTAGAAAGGGTACAAATAATGAAGCTATGGAAGACTAAATATAAACAAAGTGATTATACAGAAAGTGGGTTATTGGTTTTTATTCTGGGTTTGGGAACTTATAAGGGGAGTTTAGATATGAATTCCATGGAGTTGACAAAGATTATTTAGTGGAAGTGGGATGGAGCAGGATATGGAGAAACTAAGGATGGGGAATGGAAAGAGAAGGTAGAGTGGCTAACAGGTTCTCTGGGCATAGTTGCTGAGAGATTCCTGACTCTGTATAAGGAGAAGTCACAGTGCATCTCATCACATATGTTGAACAAAAAAGTTTTTACAATATGTAATGCAAATGGACAATTTGTTTATATGTTTTTATATAAGAAATGAAATGAATATGTAAGTAATTATAAAACACAATTCTGAGGAATGGATAAAGAGGACAGATAAGTTGCCTAAAGAAAAATAAGTATGATTATGGAAATAGAATGTGATTAAAAAATAATATGGAGTGATATAAGAATAAAACTTATATGCAATGCAAAAAGTTGTTTGGTAACTCTAAAGAAAGCTTATTGTTATTTGATGTAAGGATAAGAGTTTAGATATTAGGGAAAGAAGGTAAATATGAAATGATAATCTGGATTGTAAATGTAGTTTAAGCAAAGATAAAGGAGAGTATTGATCACATTTTTTGGAATGTAAAATGTTGGAAGAGGATTAAGATAGATTTATAAAAAGAGGGAGAAATATAAAGATAAAATACAATGAAAGAAGTAGAGATTTTATGAGTTTTATGTCTGTATTTTGGAATTGAGAAATATGAGGATAGTATAGTATTTGTAATGGAATAGCTTTTATTAATATGGGATAGGAGGGAAAAAAGAAATGGATCAGGGGTATAGAAATAATTTAATAAAAAGCTGAAGAGTTTATTGTAGTGTATAAATGTTTGGAGGGTGGGAATGTTTAATTTGGCTAATAGAGTTTTTAGTCACATGATCTATGCACAGAAACTGCTGATTTACATCACATTACTTATGCTACTTGGTTTTGATAACTAATTACAATATTAATCTGACTATTGAAAATTTGACTTTATAAAGTCCAGGCAATGCTACATCAATAAACGTAAGCTGCCAGTACTACTTGCATCGAGAGAAATGATCAAGTGTGAGATCAAAGAAACTGCACATATACTCCATGAATAAGAGGAAATCCTGCTTTACCTTTTTCAAAAAAATTGGCCATATAATTTGAATATGTTTGAATAAACTTTTCATGTATATATACACCCACCCACCCATGTAAATCTCATTGCTATGAATATGAGGCCATAAATAGTCTTCAAAAGCATTAAGCTTGGTTCAAAATGCATTTATGATAAGCTTGTCTAAGTGCTCGAAAATTGAATAAGAAATTTATGTAACACATTTGCTATGTTAAATTTGTATCAATGTATTTTTATTGCAGGTGTTGTGACCCCATGTTGCGCAATGTTTTCAATATTTTGTGCTTAATTTACATATTTAATTGAACCTATCAACCCTAATATAAGAATAGTTGGTGAAGAACTTGTATTGTGGCAGCTCTATTATAATAGTTGAATCTAAGTTTGTCATTTATGCATTATATATATATATATAAAATGCATCTCTATTTTAGCAATGAATATCAATGAATGAGAATTTCCATAGAATTAAAGTATGAAATAAATTTATCATGTGAGTGTAATGAAAAATAGTTTCATAGGTTTAAACTATGACAAAAAATTCCCATTAATAGTGCATGTGGAGAAAATCTTCAAATCAAAAAGGAATTGCGAATTGTATGGTACTTTATACTGATTCTGCAAAAATATTCAAGGATAGAGGAAGATTATCTTTTAAGATTCTAATATTTTAAGCAGAAGTGTTGCAGGGTAGTAGGAACTAACAGATGTAAAATAAACAGTCATGCAATATTTCCAGCTCTTTTCCAAGATATGCATTAGGAGTTAAGTACCTGGAAATTGAGAAATTTTGATATACCAAAAGCTTTGGAATGGAATAGAGTTGAAAGAATTTCTTGATGTTTGCAATATAATTTATGACTCAAAGATGACTCAAAGAGTACCTATTGGTTCTTTGGAGAAAAGTAAAGTATAAGTTTAGTTTTGAACCATAAATTTAATCTTAAAATTAAAATATTGGGAGTATTAAATATAAATGTATTTACAGCCAGTTATATATATATTGTACCGGGTCGAACCGCTGAAACCACCCACTTATACGTATATAAGTTTTGACCGGTTTCAAACTCCTTTCATATACATTTATAATCTTATAAATGATACGTGAACGAGCCGGCACGTTCGAGCAAAATGGGAGATCTTATTGATAGCTTTAACTATCAACAATGGCCCATCTCGGCTGCTAGATTCAAACCCCTACTATCCAAATACTTTATTTGTTTCGGAGTAAACTCCCGGCACCAGCTAGTCCAAAGGACTAACGTATTCGGGCAGTAGGCTCATAATCCAGCGCTCGAAACCATCCCATAAACTAGCCCAGTCTAATTTTAATCTGTAATAAATTATACAAAAATTGGTGGTGGAAATAATTAATAGTAAGAAGAATTGACCGACAAATAAAGTTTAAGTTTAAAGATAATTTATTTTACTTATCATTAATTAAGTTTTAAAGATAATTTGTTAACTAACCTTAATGCATTATAAACATTTCTATAAATCCAATTTTAACACACGCACATTTTTTTTAAATTAACACATGATAATATATTTTAAGAAAAAAGCATAAATAATCTTTGACCTTTAAATCATTTCACATTCACAAACATAATACTAAAGCATTAATAGCATTTGAAACTTACACACACATATCAATAGTTCATTTTATGTATGATAGAGTTCATATAATTTGCATCTTGAATATTTACGGATTACAGTGGTGACTACTACGTATAAATGATAATAATAAAATATATACCTAGGATTTTTTTTCTTGTCGTTGGCTGCTTCTGCTGCTTCTGATGGATTATATCTAACCGGTTAGATTTTGACGATTCTTGAAGAGATTTTATGCGAATCCATTTGTTTTATTCTTGAAGACAGTTGAACGTTTGATGGAGGATTTCGGAGTTGTTATGAAGACATTATTTCACAGGCAGGTTTTGATGATCTTGTTGGACAAAAAGGCTGGAGCACAAGCGTATATTTCCAAGGCTTCAACAGTGCATGTTGGTTTCTGTATACATAATAGAAATTGTACTGAAACAAAGTGTCACTGGAAACTAGACTGAATTGCAAACTCAAAAAACTAGCCTGTCCGATAAAATCTAGCTATTTATATCTGTGAATTGTTTTCATTTTGATCTCCTCCGGGAATAAGTGCAATAGGTGTTGTCGAAATTCCTTGATAACTAATCCTATGACAACGTGTTTTTTGATTGATTGTTTGATTAGTAGTAGCTTTCATAAACATATTGTTTTTATATCTTTAGTAGCCCACCACTGTGTTTTTAAATACATTTCATTTCAATTATTATTATTATTTTTTTTAATATTATTCTAACACGCATTTATCTTATTAATGAGCTAACATTTATTTCTATTTACCATCGCACATATCTACGCATTTATTCTACTAAACTGGAATGAAAAGAGATTTTGAACTTTTAATTTTTTTTATAGGAAAACTCCCTCTCCCCTCTTTAAAGTAATTAATTGTAACTTTTATTTCAAATTCTTTTTTCCGAAAGATTTTGATAATAATTTTTATATAAAATTATTTTATATACATGTGCCAATTTGGCATTGGCACAATATATATATATGGAGAACAGTGAAAGACCGAGAAAAGCAATTAGATGATGAGGGAAAATACTACCAAAAATAATTTTTAATTTTACATCAATGAAGATACTCTCCATTGTTACTGAACTGGGGACATTAGCAAATTATAAAGTCATTGAGCTGTATTAGATTTATATAATTATGCAAGAAAATTGACTTAAAAAGATTTAAGATACTTTTCAATTTCAAAGGGATACTTTGGTAGTATTAGAATAGTAAAAGATTTCTGTTGGATGAAAGATGTTTTAGATCTAAAAAACAGTTCCATTGTTGTAGATTCAAATGTAAATACCTCACTGAAGAAGACCATAAACTGGAAAATAGTTGAAAATACAGATTAGGATAGCACTGATTGCAGATTTAATCAGCACCAATAGATGGAAGCACTGAAGTAGAATAAATGATGTTACTCCTGAAAAGCACGTCATGTAGTTATATGACCTAGAAAGAGAAAGGGAGTTAATATTTGAAGTGATAACATGTTGGACTGTTTCTATCATCTATTATCAAATGCTGAATGTTTAGAAAATATTAAACTATTTAAACGTTTCAAATATAAACAGCTGTTAGTAATAACACGCAAATACTCAACACATGTTAGTAGATTACACAGCATTTCATGTGGTATTATTCTTTTCTTTTCTTCATTGTAGCTGGGCTGACGTGTGACAATATTAGTATAGGAGTTGAACTTATATCTTTATATTTTTGAATAGTGAATTTTAAGGCAACACTCTACCCAACTGAGCTATTCTGTCATAGGCAGTTCAGTGAGTTACAGCATTCTATATTTAACAATTTAAGGGTCTAAATTCGATTTCTATGATTGTCAGTGGTCAGGCCAGCAACACTTGAAGAAGATCAGAGGAAAATACCATTCAAAACATGTAATTGTGTTAGAAAAGATCCAGCAAATTATCACATCTAATATACCATTATCACAAACTTTCAGGCAAATACTAAGTTAATAAAGCATTTGATAGAGTATTTTTGTTGTTACATGTATCTTGAAGAAAGATATAGACAAGAATAGATGACTGTTAAGAAATTTGCACATTAATCTGAAGTGATGTCTTTAAGATTAAATGAATCTTATTTATTTAATATTTAAATGAACTTCTATTAGATTTTTTCATAATGTTGGAGCTATTAAAGCCCGTAGCATCATACTGCAACTATGAGAATGAGCTTAATACTATCTTGCATAACATTGTTGAAGTAGGTAAAAAGGAAATGTAAGTTTAAAAATGAGTATGTACATATATTGCAGTGATAAAAAATTAAAGATGATTGTTAGTCACACGAAGAAGATTAATGTTTTTATATAACTAGTTACTTGGTGATGGAAGTAAAGTTAGAATTTAAAATTTTCATTATTTAAACATTCTATTTGATTAGGAAAATAAAACTGTAGAGACTTGAAATAGGCTTTAGAAAGGAATAGAAAAGATTAGTTAGAAAAGTGAGATTAATAAGATCGATTAAGGAATTACGAAATAGAAGGGTTGGCAGATCTGAGAATAAAATAGAAAGACAGATAATCTAAAAGAAGGGACTAGCAGAGCAAAATATAAAAGGATTTGAGAAAGTTGTCAGGTTGATATTCAGAACCTGCTATTTGATAAGTAATATTAATGATGAAAATTATAAAATATAATTAGCTGTCAACTTGGAAGTTTTATAACACTTTTTGCATTTGGATATAAATTACATGATCACTATTTCTTATGCTAGCACATAACTGTTATTAAACAGGCAAAACTCTGGTTGGCACAGGGTGGCACTACTGTATGGAGAGTTTTGCCTGTTTAATAACAATTATGCGCTAACATAAGAAATGGTGATCATGTGATGTTTAGTGGTTTAACACCAATCCTGCTTAATAGGATAGTGGTGGTTATGGTTGTTAAAGGGCCAAAGTCACCAACATGTATGGGTACTGAACTGAATTCAGACCCATATGACTATATAAGCTATTGAACTTAGATTCGAAAATATTATTGTGTTTTCCAATTTCATTCTCATAGTTTTGTAGTTAAGCAGAGATAAAAGGTGACTGCTGGAGGGTTGCATTAGATCCTAAGATCTAGGTGCAGCGCTCTCAGGTCCAAGGTTTCTCATTGAGATGGCCACAAGCCAGAAACTAGGCTGGGGGTATTGGATGAGTAGGCACTAGATGGAGATTTTAGGCACAAGCCTTCTGGCATCCATTGATTACTCTAGTTGGCACAGAATGGCACTACTGTATGGAGAGTTTTGCATGTGATATAAATTAGCTGTCCTATAAATATTAAACATATGAAAACACAAAAAAATAATAATAAATTTCAATTTGTTCAGTTTTTCGTAGAAGAATTTCACAACCTGTTCAGTCAGCTGAAGGCAGGCACACAGTTCATCCGATGCCATCTTATAGTGACATCAACATAGCTATAGATGAAGAAGTGGCCGGCTTGAATACCCTGGAAAGACCATCACATAATCTTTTACTCCAATTACCCAGCAGGAATTTAGGTAAATTAATATTTATGTACACGTGATATGTATGTGTGTAATGAAATAAATCATCACACCCCGCTGATGTAAATTCATGATTGGTAAATTGTAGATGTTAAAAGATTAAAATGTTATTTACACATGTAAGACACACATCAATTGATTTACTGTGTATGTTAAAATATTTTGGTGATGTAAATCTTTATTGGAATTTAATATATGAAGTGTATTTGTACATTTAAAGATTTTCTAGTTAAGTTTTTAGTTTTTCTTTCTTTTCTGAAATAAAAATAATGTAAAAAAAAAAAAAATGAGAGACTAAAAGAAACAAGATGTGATACATTTTTCAACATTTTGATATTCGTAATATAAATATGTAATACAGGGTAAAAGTCTGTGCTCATATACCCTATATTACATATATATAGCCACAGGTATATAACAAGCCTGTGTTTCAGTTAATATAAATATGTAAATTTTTTTTTTAATTAAATTTTTTTTACTTCTGTATTAAAATTTTTATTAAGTATATAATATATGTTATAAATAGATGATGTTATTTCATTCATGTGAAACTGTAGAAAATGTATGATTGTGAAAATGTATCGTTGCGATATAATGGAATTAGAGGTGATGAGTGGACTATACAATTGGGGAAAAACCTGAGCACAATTATTATTATTCACTCTTCTACCCAATGTTAAAAATGCCTGAATGAGAATGTTAATGATGAGGGGTGCTGACAAATTTCAGCATTCTGTGTATCTTAACATGCTCCTAAGGAATGCCTTTACATTGTCCCCACTTTGGGAGACTGGGGCTGTGCTAGTATATTAGTTAGTTGTGATGCAGAGTGCAAAGTAGAGGAGTGTGTTAACATGAACAAATTGAAATCTGATTGGTTAAATATGTTCAACTTTACAACTTTTATTGCATATATAAAATCTTATCTAGGTGTAAATTATTATTCCATAATGGTCACAGTGTATACTGTACCATTTTAAATGAAATTTGGATTGATTGAAAGAAATAATAGCAATATGTGCTAGTGGTCCAAACAGAGAGTATGAATTTTTAATAATTATGACTCTAAAAGTTAAAAGCATACAATAATTGAGAATTTGATTTACACTTATTAGGTTTGAACACCCCTCAGAAGCTATCTGTGAATCTCACTATTAATCTGATGAGTTAAATATTTTCTACTTTACAACTTTTATTGTATATATAAAGTCTTAGCTGGGAGGGGGGGGTAAATTATTACTCCATAATATATTATGGTGTCTACTGTGCTATTTTAAATAAGATTTGGGCTGATAGAATTATGAAGGATTGAATAAAGTAAAGATTTATATATTGATTATAAATAAATTTCAAGCTTAAAAGTGTAATGGATTGAATATGCTAATTTTTGAAACGGTTTGTTTTCTAATTTTAAAATGCAGTGACTAACTCATGTGTTTTAACTAATGATAAATAATTTTTGTTACCCAAACAAATTACAATCATAATATTTAACAATATATATTAATATTGTTTTAAGTTTAAATTTAGAGAGAAGCAAAGAAGTTTTAATACGGGAATGTGTTGTGTTTAAAAATAAAAATTGGAATTGTTCAAGCAGTGCTGCTTCCTGTGATTCTTAATGGTATGAAATATGGCACCAGAAAAGAAGGGTAGGAAAAGCATAAATGATTCTGATATGGACTTTTGAGAATTTTGTAGACCAGCAAGGAAAATGAACAAGTGGAGTTTTCATCATTTCAGATCTGAAGCACAAATAACCAGGATGAAATAATCTATTTTGGTCATATCATTAGGTGATTTACTTTATTATAAAGTGTAATAATGCTTGGTAATGCTAATGGCAAAAGAAGAATATGATCAGCAATGAAATGAATGATTAGTAGTAAATGTGCCTGTGAGAAATCTGAAAAACCAGAGGATGTCGATTTGAAGGTACCTAATAATAATATTAAACAAATGAATGTTTACAAAGCTTAGACTTGTTGGCTACATACTTCACAAGTATATGTGATAAGTACATATTCCATTATATGTATTATTTTTGTCATTTTTCTTATGGATTATTTTAAATGCTCATAAATATAATATACCTATTTTTCATTTTTTAAGTGAAATTTTTTCTAAAATTCGTTCTTCATTTTTTTTTTAAAAATGAATCCTCCCAAAAATAATCCTTCCTCTTCCCCCCCAAAAAGCTATATTCAAGACTGTATGTGATGCCCCTAATTCAAATTTTCTCAGGGCTTCATGAAAGTTTAGCCTTTCTCTGATAATAAGGTGTTGCCATGTAAATTTAATATATAACAATAGCATACCATCATACATATAACAACTTGAATGCACTATATGTGGTCACACACCATGACTCTGGACTTTTCTCAGCAAACATAATCTCCAGAAGTCTTACATTTAGCATTGCCAACCAGAAGTCCACTAAAAAAGTACAAACTTAAATCCTCGCTATACTTGTTTTTCCAGATTAAACCACCGGTTCATCACTTGTGCTATAATTATTATTATGTACTTTTGGCATAAAGTAAATGTTATGACTATAATATTAAAAATAGTTCAGGAACATATATTCCATTTTGAAAATTTAAAGTAAAGATTTCATCTGTTGAAAACTTGAAAGTTCTGATTAGACATGTTAGATATAAGATTGCTTTGAAATTGGTATTATGGAGCTGAGTTAGAAAAAAACTTCTATTATTTATTCACACATGACTTAATGCATTAAAAACATTTCAGTTATATATATATATTAAAAATAATTCAATAAAAAATTATTTAATAAGACAACTTTTATAATAATATTATGTTTAATTAACCTCACCAACCTGGATTTTGCCCCTATATTGGAGCCTTATCAAGATGTAAATACACTTAAAGTTATACACCTGGGTCTCATTTTACGCGATAGATAGGTTCCTCAGAAAACACGTGCAAACGAAATCGCATGAAAATAGACGTAACTTACCTTGAAAAAAAGGGGATATGGACTGTGATTTTTCAAAAATCGTGTAAAAGCAAAGCACCAACGTAAAATTACTTTAAAATTCACGCAAAAAAAAATAAGGAAATAAAATATGACTAATAAAAAATTTCAAATTTGAAAAAAATTGTTACAAGACAAACTTTTTTTAACTATAATATTTAATTTTATTCAAAATAATATATTTTTATGCATAATTTACAGTACAGTAATTGACATTTTTTTATACATGTTTTAATTATTATCGCTACTTACCGATAAACAGGTTCGTTTGCAAACTGGTTAAAAAATCAGATTCTTCACAAGAGGAACTACAACTAGCACCAACTTCACTCACATGTTGTGTTAATGATTTTCTGGTGACAATGTAATTAATCTTTGAGACGATGATATTATTAATTGTTTATGAAGCTCGCGATATCCAGACATATGACCAGCACGTTCTTGATTAGTGTCATTAATAAGAAAATAATTAAAAATAAACTTGCGGACATTAAATGATTAATAATTGATTACGTTCTTTTTTAAAAAGCAAAAACAGAATGTGATTTAAAATGCAAAATGAACATGCACAATGTTTGAACAAATTTACATTATAATCTTGTAAAATTTAATGTGTGTATACATAAAATGTGGAAATCATGATTTTAATTTCATTATTGCATAAAATCTTACTATTATAAAGCACTGAAAATATTGAAATTACTAAGATGAAAGTCGAATTCCAATAATGTGCTATTACTTTCAATATGATGTAAGTGCGTGAAATTTATTATTTAAAGTAATAGCACATTATCGGAGTTCAACTTCCGAAAAAACGTGAATCGCGTAACTTCAAAATCGCGTTAAATAAATCCGTGTAAAAAGAGACCCAGGTGTATTATAATTCTTTCTATTTTACAGTAACTTCATCTACATGCTTCATTTTACATTACAATATTAAAGATAAAATAAATATTCTATTTCCTATTCATTACATACATAAATAAGTATACATAATATTTACTTATAAATTATAATCATGTATTTACATTATACAATCACATATTTATACTTTAATGTTATTTATAAATTTCCTAATTTTCTCTTTCTTACATATTATAACTATATTTAATAATTTAAACCCAATATAATTAGAATGATAATCATCTATATAAATATATACATATAATTTACCTATAATTATACTTAACTTAAATTATATGTATATATTTATATAGTTGATTATCATTCTAATTATATTGGGTTTAAATTATTAAATATAGTTATAATATGTAAGAAAGAGAAAATTAGGAAATTTATAAATAACATTAAAGTATAAATATGTGGTTTTATAATGTAAATACATGATTATAATTTATAAGTAAATATTATGTATAATTATTTATGTATGTAATGAATAGGAAATAGAATATTTATTTTATCTTTAATATTGTAATGTAAAATGAAGCCTGTAGATGGAGTTGCTGTAAAATGATATAACTTTAAGTGTATTTACATCTTGGTAAGGCTCCAATATAGGGGCGAAATCCGGGTTGGTGAGGTTAATTAAACATAATATTATTATAAAAGTTGTCTTATTAAATAATTTTTTATTGAATTATTTTTAATATATTATGTTGCAAAGACAACATTATGAATAAGTTTTGATTTGAAATTTGATCATTTTTTGATATATATATATCATTTCACAACTATCACTTAAATAAACCATTAGAATATTGACAATATGTTGCCAAGGCAATCTCAGTAGATTGTTGATATTCTGTTGGTTTATTTAAACTTTGAATATTGTGAAGTGATTTAATATTGAAACTAGTTAACTATTGGCATTTTATCATTTAATATATACAGTGGAGTTGACATTGTTTTGTCAACAAATTTTGATTAAGATAGAATATGTATTGTTTATTGAAATACAAATGAACAGTACTTTCAACATGCATGATATATAATACATAATTTTTTTATATCGTCATCATCAATAGTATTCTGATCCATGGACAGGTCCAGAGAATAGTAACATTACAAATTCATCCATTTTTCTTCCATTTCATTCTCTTCATTGAGCCTGTTCTTTAATTTCATGTAACTCTTCCCATCTCTTATATCATCTAACAATGTCAAGCTTTTCCATCCTTTCTTCTTGCTTCCAATCACCATTCCCTCCAAAACTTCTTATGTTAAATTGTACTTTCTTCTTAATGTGTCCGATCCAATTTCTCTTTCTTATTTCAAAACTTTATATAAGAATTAATATTATAGTATAAACAAAAATCTCGTGTCTGGAAAATTGAGTATTCATTTATATAATCTCTTTAAAGCGCATGTGCATTGGCTTAATCGCTAATATTATTACATAAATAAACATTCGCGCTATATAAAATAATATCTCATTATAAAAGATAATAATGTAATTATTAATAATAAATTGAGGAAACATCTTTACATATATTTTATTGAGGGTGTAGTCATTGATTCATTCATGAAAAAATATGAATAAGAAAAAAAAACTTTCTATACTGTATTTTTTTAAAAAAATGAATAGCGAAATGACTGACTTTCATCACAGTTTAATAGATTCTGAATGTTTTTTTTTTTTTTTTCAATAATTTTTTTGCGAAACTGATAATAAAAAAAAAAGAATAAAGTATATGTTTTTAACTTAAACTGAAGAAGTTTTAATAAACATAAACATGATTGTGTATGGCTCTTTGAGACAGAACAATGGCTCCTGGCATATCGTAAAATTTATTTACAAGTTAATTTTTTTTTCTGATTACATATAAGGAGATGGGAAAATGGCTTCTTGCACATCATAAAATATATTAAATTTATGAATGTTTTCTTGTTTGTTTATTTACATTTTTTATTGAATAATGTATAATTGAAGATATACATATTGATTTAGTATAGTTTGCAGCTTCATTATATATATATATAAGGAACAAAATCTTGCAGTTTTGCTATATAATCTTTTAAAATTTATCATAAGTCGAGAATGCCATTCCAGGCCTTCAACTTTCACTAGACATGTGGTTCATATAGTGATTTGGAGACTTGAAACAGTGAAAATCTCAGTCAGAATTTTCACTTTATATGTTTTAATTAAGACCAGTTTGATTTTGAATGTTTTGGCATTAATCATAAAGTATTCAACTCATAATAGGTGAGAATAATTTATATCCACATTTAAACACAAAATTCATTAGAAATGTAATGGTATAAGAAATATAGATGTGATTAATTGAATAATTCACTTGATAAGTGCCTGTAAATTTGATGAAGTATATATTTTAATTAATTACATATATACTCCTTAAGCTATCATATTTCTGATCTATTGAGTATTGTTTTGTTTAACCATGGAGGTTAATCAATTTATCAAATACAGTACTCATTAGGCTAACCAAGGTCCAACTGACTCAATATTGGATAATGTTGGTAATACTCTGTACACGTATAGATAACCCTAGCTGATAGTTCTTGGTGAGAATATTCAACTTAGTATTCAGGTGAGCCTAGTTGTTAATATGTGAGTAGGAATCACTAATCAAATCAAATGTTAGTTACTATGAAAACTCCTACAATTATTATTATTATTATATGTAAGCATAATATTATAACAAATCTTTATCAATTAATTATTATTATAAATGGGAATAACATTACCGAATACTTCATCCACCCTAGTATCATATCTGTTCCCAGCTAACTCCGGTCTGTGCACCTTCTTCATTTTATATAGTCTCATTCATCAGTGATTGTGTTCAGCCAATAGTATCATACCTCCTCCACTACATAGAAACTAGGAATAACCATGAAAACAAATGCATTTTTTTTTCTGTATATGTAATCCTGAATAGCATACAAAATTTTCTCTTTCTTCATTTAACAGACATAGTCTTTTAAGAATTTGGGTAACTGTTTCTTTCTTTGAGATCTCAGTAATTTTTCTTTAATGTTCTCCTTGTTTGCTGCTTCCATTGGCATCCCTTCTCTTTGCAGAATATGATCTTCTAAGACTTGTCTGTTTTGGGTATCTGGTTGTCCCATTTGCAGTTTATCTCTGATTTTGTCTCTGTCAGTTTGCTAGTTTTTTTTCTTGTGGTTATTGTCTCCCAGCTTGGAGAATTGCGGTGTCATATATGGTTGATGTGTCACTTGTATATTATATCATCCTCTGTTCTCACCACTGCTATAAATTTGGATGTGATGTTGACAGGTTTTATATTGACTATCTGATCCACACTTTTTCTCCCACCATGAATGTTTTATGTTCTGTTTCAACACATGTATACATGGTTTTTGGCAGAAAAAAGGGTCAGTTTTGTCCTTAACCTCCATTTCAATAATAGTTCCACTGGGGACTCTCCACTCACTGCTGTTGGTGTAATAATATGCTGTGAAATGTTTCTTGCAATTTTGTTGGTTTTTCTTTTTTTGATGCAAGTTTAAGTTGGTTTACTGCATTTTTGGCTAATCCATTAATACTCTTGGGATGGTCTCTAAGTATTCTTCAAACTTCCCTGAAGTAAAACCAGAACCGTTATCTGTGATGAGAGCTTCCAGGTAGCCTTGTGTTGCAAATATTTCATTTAGATGATGAATGATCTCTGTTCCAGTGTTTCTCATGATTCAGTATTCTACCTAGTGGGAATAAGCATCTACTAATATTAAGAATGTATATCCCATGAAGGGACCTGCATGATCCATGTGTACCTGTTCCCATGCATTTTTAGTTGGTGGCCATGAGTTATATTCATTTATTGTCAGTCGAGTATTTGATTGGCATGCTGTGCAAGTTTTTGTGAAGGACTCAATGTCCTCATTTATCTTCGACCAACTACTCCTGGGTCCATTGTGCAATATTTTTAACACCTGGTTTCAGCTCTGTGTTAGTTTGCATCTTTGAAATTCTGATAAGCTTGAATGGGCATTCCAGAAGGCCAGTAGCAAGTTTTTTGGGCTTTTACTGAGACAATCTTTGCTAATTCATTTTATAAGTAATTGATATCCTGGATCATTATCTGTCCACTCTGTTACTTTTTTACTATTTATCTCTGAATTTCAATGTGTCTATGTAGTTGATCTCCATATTGACCTTTTTTTATTTCAGTTGTCTCTGGCATCTGTGAGAATGCATTTGCATGTATCAATCTGCTCCCCCCTTATAATTTAGGTCATAGTCATAAGCTGAAAGCAGTGTCATCCAGCACAGCATGCATGGGCTGAGATGATCTGGAATTAGTTTTACCTTTGCGAATATTCTTAATAATGGTTTGTGGTCAGTTATGACTGTAAATTGTCAGCCATACATATTGATGGAATTTTTTAATTCCAAAAACTATGACCAGGGCTTCCTTATCGAGTTGACTGTTGTTTCTTTCCATATTGGTTAAGGTTTGTAATGCATATGCTATTAGTCTCTCTCCCTCATACATGGGGTGAGTCAACACTGCTTCGATTTCATACTCTGATGCATTTATTGTCAATACTATCTCCAATTTGCTGTCATAATGAATTAGCAACTTTTTGGATGTTAATAGGAATTCAGTTTTAACAAATGCATCCTCTTGGTCTGTTAACCATTCCCAGTTTTGATTTTTCTTCAAGAGTTTATAGAGGTTGAGCCACATGGGCTTGCCCCTTAAAAAAAGAGCTTGTTTTGCATTTTTTGTCTGGGTGCATTTTTTAGTGTTCTAATTTTATGTGGTACATGGGATTTTACATCTTGTAATATGATGTGTCCCAAATACTTAAGTTTTCTGGTTTGTGGCATTTAGTGTTACTCCAAAACCTTCAAGTCTACTGCATACTTGTGTAATTCTCTCTCTGTTTCTTCGATGTTAGTTGTAATCAGCACATCATCAAAATATGGAATTACTTCTTCTAGTCCATTAAGTAACCTGGCTATTTTTGCTTAAAAAATATTTGGTGCCATGCTGATTCCAAATGGAAAATGGTTATATCTGAATAATCCTAAGTGAGTTATTGGTAATAGTTCTGAAGTTTCTTACATCCCTAGTATCTGGTGAAACACTGCATGGAGATCGAGTTTAGTGAAATATGATGATTTTTGCAATAATGCTAGAATTTCTCATGCATTCAGAACAGGGTACACATTTTTACAGAGATTTTTATTAATTGTT
This sequence comes from Epiperipatus broadwayi, assembly GCA_028023455.1. NCBI lineage: Eukaryota > Metazoa > Onychophora > Udeonychophora > Euonychophora > Peripatidae > Epiperipatus > Epiperipatus broadwayi. Next base: position 356,088 of record JAQFVV010000436.1, on the reverse strand, counting down.
ATTCTATAGTTTCCACAGATTAATATTTTCCCAACTGGTTTATTTATTATGACAATTGGTGTGACTTACTCAGAGTCTTCTGTTGACCTTATTATTTCCTTTTGCATGAGTTCATTTATTACTTCTTCCACTTTTGTTCTCTGCACAAATGGTATCTTCTGCACTTTACATATGACTAGGATTGTGTGATCATATCTCCCCCAGTTTGGCTTGAATATGTTTGAGAATTTATTTTGCATTTCATTCTCAATATTGATTTTTTTTATTACGTTTATGGTAATCCCGAGTGGTTTGAACCAATTCCGATCTGTTAGTGGATTTATTTGTTGATATACTATGTCTAGGGGGTAGTTTTTTTGATTATTGAATTTAATTTTACTTGTATCCTTACCATTCCAACTATTTCCATTGGTTTTTTTCAATTTTATAAGTATCATTTCATTGCACTGTAACAACTTCACAATCACCAAGGGACATTAGTGTAACTCCAGAGCCACTGTCAATCTCCATTTTAACACATTTCCCTTCGATGAATATTGGCAGTTTAAATTCTGCTTTGCTACATTTTAGATTTTTAATAGAGTTTTTTTTTGTTCTTATACTCTGGTTTTGGTTTGTGGCAGACTTTCACTAGATGGCCTTTTGATCCGCAATTTATACAGTTCTCTCAATTTTATCTACAATTCCAAACGATATGTCCCAATATGCTGCAGCAGTAACACTTGGCTTTATTATTCTTTATTCTTTGCTGTCTTGTCATTTCATTTCCCTGTTCAATGGATTTCTAAAGTGTGTGGTATTAGTTTGCCATTGGCATGGTATCAAGATATTCTTTAGCTTGATTCATCACTAGCTCATGTGCAATTCCTCTTTTAATGGCACCTTTGTAATTTAAATCTGAATTGGCTAATAGTTGTTCTTGAAATTTAGTTTTGTATATGCCCCGTAATAACTGTTCAAGCAGAGCTTCTAAAAATTGTCCATAGACACAAATTTTTTGCCAACTCTCTGAGAGCTGTATCGAATTCTTTGAAACTTTCAGCCATCATTTGCTATCGATTTCTAAAATGCAATCTCATGATGTGTTTTGAAGGAAGAGGGTAAAAATGTGCTGATAATTTTTTGACTATGTCATTGTATAGAAAACTCTCGGGTTCTTCCAGTTCACATAGAGAGTTTGCAAACTCCAGCACTTTCAGAATCTAACAATGTAGCCACTTTTATATCGTTTCCCTTAATATTATTAACAAGAAGAAATTTCTTTATGTGCTTAATGTATAGTGACCAGTTGATAGGGTTCTTGACATCAAATTCTTCTATTGGCATTTGCAACATGGCAATCATCGCTGACAGTAAGTATTATGGGTTTTTTTATTTTTTCTGCAGGTTGATTAACCATGGAGGTTAATCAATTTATCACATAATTATTAGCGTAACCAACATCCAACTGACTCAATATTGGATAATGTTCACAATAGTCCATGCACGTACTGCATAACCCTAGCCGATAGTTCTTGGCGGGAATATTCAAATTAGTATTCAGGTGAGCCTAGTTGTTAATATGTGAGTAGGAATCACAAATAAGAATCAAATTAAATGTTAGTTATGATGAAAACTCCAGCAATTATTATTATTATACATAGGTATAATCTTATAAGAAATCTTTGTCAATTAATTATTATTATAAATGAGAATAACGTTACGGAATACTTCATCTGCACTAGTACCATATTTGTTTCCTGCTAACTCTGGTCTGCACACCTCTTTTGTTTTATGGGTTCAGCCAATAATATCACTAGTATATCACAAGTATGGATATAAATTTTCCTCATCCTTTGTGAAATGTGGATATTAAAAAATTGATTAGTTGAATACTTTGTTTATATATAACCAATACTAAAAACATTTAATTATCAAAATCAAAACAGTCTTAATTAAGACACACAAATAAAAAAATTCTGATTATTGTTTCTGTGTGGATCTCCAGGAGTTTCAAACCTCCATTCCAGTGATATGCATTGGTTTGTTACATGTAATATGTGGGCAATGATAAAGACTGAATTATGTTGGTTTTTACAACATGACAGCTCTATATTTGTAATAAGCTTTAGAGGAATGCATTAGCAAATCTTCAAGGTTTGGCTGTTTATAGATATTTATTAAATGCACTATTCAGTTAATTACACACACACACACACTTTCCTTTATATCGTATTAAACTAAAGATTCAAGTGATTATGTTGGTATACAGATTCCTTACCGAGAAAATCTACAGCTTAAAATAAACTGCAGTTTCTGATCCAGGTCACATCCATATAACTATAAGAGCAGATTGTTTAGGGTTCAAATTATTAGGATTTGAATTTCAGCTTGATGGTAATCAAGAATTTAAAGATGATTGCCAAGTGCTAAACTACACTGGTTTCAGTGTTGAATCCCATTTTTTCATTGATATAGACAAAAACCTGAATACAATATTAGAATTTAAATGTATTACCATCTAGTAATCGTAGTTTATTCAAACTGACTGTAAATGGAAAACCTACTTTGTCTATAACACATTTTTTAAGTTAAGTAATCAAATGATATGCTGATATATGTATTAGAAGTAACTACAATTCTTAATGAACTCTATATAAACTGACAAACATCAATAAATTATGAAAAGAATAGAATTATACCATCTATTCTTTTAGCTTTGTTGGTATTTAAGTATTAGTAGGTTACTGATGTTATAAATCAAAGAGCGAAATCGGTATATTCATTTGATTTAAGTATTGTCTAAATGATCTAAAATCACTATGTAACTACTCAGAGGTTGAACTCACTGGAAGACGCAATTACACTTCATTCTCAATTTTATATCAATAAGCTATGATTAGTTATAGTTACAATTATTAGAACAAAGTTTCTATTTTTCATTTCAGATTTTTAGTGATATCTGATCATTTATACTGTACATAAATCCAATTAATATGCAGATTTCACTCACTGATTTGTAACATTAATAAACTAATGTTTAAATACCAATAAATCTAAAAGAATAAATGATATTTATTCTAATCTTTTCATAGATTTTGCATTTCGAACTTATAGTGATATCAGATCATTTATACCAGGGGTCCCCAACCCTATGCCTGTGGGCACCATGATGCCCGCAGACCATTTTACGTGTGCCCACCGCTATCTGAACATGATAAAAAATTATTTATCTGATATGAATAAATTTAATTTTTAAATTTTCTTATAAATTATTGTATTATATTGTAATCAAATTATAGGACATAATATACTTTTACAGCGTAAAAATATAAATGTTAATTATATGTTAAAATTTTATTTTTGAAATAAATATTTTTTTGTACATTATGTGTATTATTAACAATATCCAACTATAAATTTACATTGAAAAAATATATGGTGCTCACCACCTGGTTGAAAAAAATAAATGGTGCCCGCCACCTGGCCCGCATTATAGAATGTGCTCTTAAGTGCAAAAAGGTTGGGGACCCCTGATTTATACTGTACATAAATCAAATTAATATGTAGATTTCACGTTGTAACATTAACAAACTAATGTTTAAATACCAATAAATCTAAAAGAATAAATGGTATTCTAATCTTTTCATAATTTATTGACTTTTGTTTATTATTTTATACACAATTCATTGGGAATTGCAGCTTCGTTATTAATAGGAATATATATATACACACAAAGAGAAATTAATGTATTGTATTTAAATAATTTTTAAAAGTATATTTCACTTTTAAATAGATACCTTGGATTCTAAAACTGTAGAAATTCAAAAAAACATGAAGGAGAGAAACTTTTACACACTTCCTCTCAAAGGAACTCTGAAAATCACAGACCCCTCACGGATTGATAACATTATGAGTATGTTGGCAAATAATTCTGAAATTATGGAAGACTCATCTGGAGGCCAAGAAAAACTTAGGAATGCATTGAAAGAGTTGAATACATCTCTTACTTTAAAAAGACAAATGAAACTCCGGATGGCTCTCAGAAGGAGGAAAAGTCAGAACACACAAAACTGTTATGATTTGATGGTGCATAAATGGAAAAAAGTAAGTTAATACAAATAGATACAAAAGAAAAGTGCATATAATTAAATGTGAAATACATATTGGTAAAAAAAATGTAAGAATATATGGGTAAAATGATTAAATGTGTTTAAAAATATAGTGATGTGATAAATGTGATAAATTTTGAGTTTTAATTAATTGCGCCCTCTATTAAGAAAAATTGAATTAATCAAATTCCTTTTTTTTTTTTTTTAGTATGTATGTTATTGTATTATAAATTTGGCCATGAAATTAGAAAGCATTTTTTGAAATACTTGGTTAAACAACTAAGCTTTTTATTATTTTGTAGTGATTTGATCATGAAGGAAAAGTTTCACATTTTTTAATTGATAAGACCAAATAGTTTTTCAAAAGTAACTAGATTAAACCATTATAACATCACATGATCCCATTTCTTATGCTTACATAATCTTTTAATATATCGCATTGCCACTTAGAGCTAGTTATAGTAATCAGTGGATGCTAGAATGCATCAAATCTCTATCTAGTGCCTACTCATTCAATGTCCTCAAACATCTGAGAGCACTGAACCTACATCCTTGGATTTAATGCATGCCTCCAACAACTATCTTTTATCTTTTTTATTAACGATAAAATTAGAAGCCCAAACTAAAAACAATAATAGAGAACTGGATTCAGATCTGTACGATTACACAAAGTGAATAAATTTGGATTGAAAATGTAATAGCGCTTTTAGTTTGGGCTCAGAGCTTTATAATTACCTCAAAAGATGGCTGTTGGAGGGATGCTTTAGATCCAAAGATCTAAGTGCAGTGCTGTCTGGTTCAAGACTCCTAACTGATGAAAGTAATAAGCTAAAACTACTCTGCTAATATTGAATGAGTAGGGAATAGATAGGAATTTTGATGCACTAACCTTCTAGTATCCATTGATTACTATGGCTTGTATTAGGTGGCAATATTGAATGGAGAAAGTTGCTATTGAAGTAACCAGATTATAATTCATTGTTTGGCAGATGAGTTTCAGTCAAAATGATTCACTGGGAATTCATGCAAATAGTTTTTTTTCACTAAAGTAAATAAATGGATCACTCTGTAATAAATCGCTCCAAACAAGTTTTTTTTCAGGATCCAATCAGATACTAAGATTTGATCTTCTGTTAACCAGAGCACATTTTATCATTACTTATGGCTAGAGAATGCAGTAAAATGACTAAAACCTGTGTTTAGGTAAAATCACTCTACAGGATTTCTTTGGTTATCTTAATATATCAAAAAAGCTTAATGATCTCATCTTCACTGACTTATTTTGCTAGCATCTCAAAATCAGTATTATCTAGAAGTGTGAGTCAATTGCATGCCTTTTTTGCATATTAAGAATTAGAGTTGGAATACTTTTCTGATTATTGGAATATCTTGAATTTGCCTAATCTACAAAGTATATTTTATAAAGACGGGAAAAATATTAAACAGTATCTTGCCTATCTTCTTGTTATCTAATAAAGCAATAAGTCTATAAGAACGATTAAATTTAGAAAAAAAAAAGAATATAATCCTAAAATTTTTAACACCTGAAGTATCTTGGGTTTTTTTTTTTTGATACTTCAAAGCTGTCTGGCAGTATGGAAGAAGTAAACATGCACTTCCTCTTCTAAATAAGCCCCCTGAAAATTGATTATAGTAAATGTATTTAATGGAAATATTAGGTACTAACGTACAAGTCAGATATTATATTAAACTATTAAGAAATTATTCACCTTGTCCTCCACAATCATCAGTATTTTTTTATTTAAATTTTAATACAGACATTGAATATTAATCTATTTAATGCGCTATTTTTTTTTTATATATACTACGATAAGTTAATTTGAAATCAACATACAAATACCAAAGTGTTAGGATGAGCTTCCATGGCTAAACTGAGGTTTTTAGTATACTGTTTGATAACATTATTGCTTTCACATGTCTGCTGTTGGAAGTGACTGTTAACACATGCTTTAGAACTTAGTAATAGTTTTCCAATATTAAACCATAAACTAAAAATTAGTCTAGGGATATTGGATGAGTATGTGCCAGATAAGAGATTTTGACATACAAACCTTCTACCATCATTGGTTATTATGACTTGCACTAGGTGGCACTATTGTATGGAGAAAGTTGCTATTGAATAGAAGTTGGTCATATTTGTTATTATAGTTAAGAGCAATCTCTTCCATATATTGATTCCTTTCATTTTATGAAATAAATATTGAGTTTATTTCTAATAGTCTTTCATAAACAGTTCTATTTCAAATATTTTCTTGCTTTCTTTTATTTGATTTTTTTTTTTAAAAAAAAATCTTGTAGTGATTTCTTTGAATCGATGACATTGGGTTCAAACCCATGTTGCAGATACCGAAATTTGCAAATAATAGCAAACTATATTATAATATTTATTTTTTAGACTCTTATACATATATATGTGTGTGTGTATGTAAATATTAAATACTAAATACACAGCCTAATATATATATATATGCAAATTAAGCAGGAGCAGACAAGTGGTTAAGAATGATTAGACATATGCATCGACAAACATTTAGAAGAAAAGAATGGATTCTCCTTTACTTCAGCTTTGATATTATCTAAGCAAACATTTGTTAATGTTGCTAGAAATAAGCATTCAATTTATTAGCAGCCACATTTTATATAGGGCTTATATCGCTTTGAAATCATAGCTGTCTGAGAGTGCATGCTTCTGTTTAATTTACATATATACTTGATGTATATAGTAATACTTAATATATTTCTAAGGCAAACTTTATTGAGAGTATCTCATTGCATTGTAATATTTAACTATGATTTCAGAGTGATATATGCCATGTGGTTATTAAATAAATTGAATACTTGTTTCCCAACATTGTAACAAATGTGTGCTCGATGTTTTGTTGATGCATGAGCAAGATTATTCTTAGCTTTTGGAGGTTGTGCACACATATGTATATACACATGTAGAAAACACAAACATGCATATATATATATATATATGTGTGTGTGTGTGTATGCATGCCATTTATTTAGTGTTAATAAAAATAAAAATGTAGAAAATTAAAATTGTTTTGTATTTATTTATTTTTAATTATGGACAAATAAAGCAGTGAATATTGAACTCATGGATATGTGAGAGGAGGGATACTAATATCTGCCCATTCACAGGATGATTTCAGAATCGTTGGTTGCAAGCATGTCACCTGAAAAATGTCTTTGCAAATATACTATATAGGAGAAATTTGTTGTAAACTACTTTTATATAATGAAGGAAATTTCATATGATTTTTAGGAATTGACTTTGATTTGATGGCACATAATATTCATAATAATTTGTAGTTTTTACAGATTGCTCCCTAAACTGGGGAAGCTTTCCAATGAATTTGCTTATCGGGAGAGGCTTGAAGAGATGTCTTAAAATAGTAAAAAAAACTGTAATCAAAATGCTTTGTTTGAAATCTTCTGAGATGCTCACTTCTGAAAGGGTTTTCTGAATCAGCAGGAAGACCACTCTCTATCAATTGGAATAATTAAACTAGTCCTCTGACCATCACAAACTGCTATTCTGTTGTTTGAACCATTAATTTTAGCTGATATTTTGTTAGAGGAAGAGCGTGAAAAGTATATGGTGAATGTTTGATTTCTGCTGGGTTATTGATTAATTAATTTCCGAGTTATTATTTTCTTTTTGCCCATTTGTTAGTGCCCAGAGATTATACATTTTTCTGGAAGAAGCATTTTTATTTTGGAAAAGCTTTTGGTCTGGCATGTAAGTAGGCACAAAACTTCTTGTAGGAGTTTGTCTGAAGAAACTTATAAGGAATCCATACTTCAGATGACAAAGTTTCTTAAGAATCCAATCCCACTTTGTTCTCGATTCTCTTTCATAGCACTGACTCTTCCTCAGAAGAAGTCTTGTGAATGTATGAATAATGAATATACCAATTTTTCTTTTTCCCCCCAGCAGTATTTGTTACAAATTTTTATATATTTATAACATGCACTTAAAGGGTGTCATTTATGTCTGTGATATTCAGTTTTTATTTTTGTTTTCTATACTTCGATGTAAGGTAACGTGAAGTTATTGGTAGATAATTTCACTTATTTGTACATAAGTAAGATTTTAGCATACAGTAGTATCCAACATACTTATATACGTTTAATACATTTAAAATTTAATATTTTTTTAAGAATTATATTAATTTTAAGAATACTTATTAATTTGATCCTATCTTTTTGTTGCAAGCAAAATGCACACACGCTTATCACAAAAAGCAAGGAATTAGAAGTAAAGAAAGAGAAATAATATTTGAAAATAAAATCTCTTTTACCTCTACAAGTTATTTTTTCAATAAATGATTTCTGTCCATAAGATCATTAATTTACTTAAATAAGGTATAACAATACATTATAAAGATTTTTTTGATTACTTATCACCTTAAATGACATGTGTTACTTCTGAGGTTAGGTATATCATATACTGGTATATATACCATGAGTTTATGTAAAGCTTATTATTTTGCAGTATATTTTTTGTGATTATGAATGCGTACTAAAGTTTTCATTTGTATGTGTTTATATATGTGTGTGTGTGGATATGTATGTAAAATAAAATTAATCAGTAAAATTCTGTTGTTTTATATTTGTAGATGCGGAAAAATGTCAAGACAAAGCTGAAAGAGTATTTCTATTATCTAGAGCTATGGGGGAGTCATTTGAAACATGTTGAAGGATATTTCGGAACAGGAGTTGTCTCTTATTTCAGATTTCTTAGATTTCTGTTTTTACTCAATCTTCCTGTATTTATAGTAATGTTTTTCTTTATTATTTTCCCGCAAATTATGTTTGGAGATCGTGTAACTGATAGTATTCCCAAGATGTTTTCTGGTCTGGAAATATTGACAGGTTTGGTTAGTTTTTGAGAATATTCTAATTCTATAAATCTTCATTAAATCTGTTATTCATTATTTTACATTGGTTGTAATCTTTTTTGGTTTTTATTTTTGAATTTAGGGAACTTTTGAGCACACTCTTCTCTACTATGGATTCTTCAGTAACAAAACAATTAATCACATCTCTAGTTTGTATTATCACATGCCGGCTGCTTATCTTTTGACGCAGATTTTTTGTTACTTACTGTGCCTTATTGTTATCGCTGTCAGGTCAGTTTGACAGACTGTGTGTAAATGTTAAACCAATAAGCCGGTTACTCTGACCTTAATTTATTATTATTATATCACGATTTTCTGCAGTTAATGAAATGTTAGATTAATATATATTTTATTAAATGTTATTTATTTATGTCCTCTGTAGAAATTTATATAAGAAATTTACATCATACATGTAGCAAATTTAATGAAAAATTAACTATACCTCTTGCAGGACATGTGTTTATGACAATCAAACCTGATATCATCACATGTTACTGCATGCAAGATTATAAGTTTCGCTAAATTTCTGTGGAGAGAATAAATAAATAATCTTAATAGATTATATATTTGTATTATTTATTTAATTTATATATCTATATACATACAATATAAAAAGACCTTGCAGCAGAGTGAAACCATACCTGTTATCACCATGATATCTGGAATTTAAATCCAAGTCAGTTAAAGCTGTACATTTTTTTCTGGTTCTTATCAGGTTTAGGATTTTTTTTTTCACTTTATCAACCCATAGCTTTTCCACCTAACCATCTAAAATTGGTCGGAAAGTGAATATGAAGTTATCCTTAGCTAGAGTATAAAATTTTCAAGAATTGAAAACTAATCTAATTTTCAACATCCAATATTTCTAAAGTCTAGTAAGAAATATCTTCTTATTTATTATTTTCTATAAGATTCTATTGGAGATGCCTTTGTCCTGCTGAGTGCTATTTGGAGGCTTTTTGTATAGAAAAGTATCTACAGAATAAAAAACTTCTTAAGTTGTAAACTATAAAAAAAAAAAACGAGAATTATTGAATTGGTTTCTAAGCTCCATTTTTTATCGGTTATATGTGTACTTTCATACACTTGCCCTGGCACAGAAATTACAGTATTTATATGCATATCTGATTTTATTTGCTCAACAGTGAAAATTTAAATGCATACATCTTTTGTTTTAATAAATAAAATCTGTTCTAGGAATTCTAAGCAGGTAACTAAATGCTGAATGCAAATTTTTAATCCCAGTGCAATCAAAGTATTGATTTATAGTAAGTTGCTAGCCATAAGAAAGAATTGATTTGAACTTTCTATTTTTGGAAATTAATGAACATATACAATCTAGAGAGCTGGAAAAGTTAAAATTATTCATGTGAACTTTTATTAAGTATTGTTGAAAAAGAAAACTATGTTTCGTATATTAGCTGTCGATGAAATCATCAATCAACATTTAATAATTTATTTTAGCAATAAGTCTAGCTTGATACTATATTACAAAACCTCATTTGGTAATATTTTGTGAGTAGATGAATATGATATATTTATAAAAAGACTTGTATAAAGGAAATAATCCTTGATAGTAAAAAAGATGGTTATATTGGAGCCTCTGTCCATGTTGTAAGACATAATAATGGAGCAATCGAATTGAAATGCCACATCCAATGCCTAATTCAGTAAAACTGTGAAGTCTTAGAAATTACTGATATGCAAAAAGAAGTAAAAATTGATAAAGGACACTGAAACTTTACTAAGAACAGTGTTTTCCTTAGATCTTCTTTTATTAAAAAAGAGTTAATTTTTAGAAAACTCTCAATTATATTCGATAATATTCATGCCACTGAATAAAGCATGCTCCCTTTCAAGGCATTTTCTTTACAGGTTGCTGTTCTATGCTGCCATCTAGTATTACAATGATTTTCAGAAGAGAAATATAATTATTTTGAATTTAAGCTAGCTCTTGAATTATTGAGAGATATTATCGTGTTAAGTCTAGCTGTATTTTTTAGTTGATTCAGAAAGGCATAACATCTCTTGAAGCAACCCATCTAGGTTGATACAAATTAAATGATAAGATAAACCAATATTTTGGAAAATCAGTTCATTGGCATGAAAAAAGTTCTTATAGAAAGCACAAGCTAATCATTCTGCAGATATTGGTCCTTTCTATCATATTTACAAATTTGGTATGTTTCATGTTTCTGGAAGAAGTTTAAACATGCTACATTTGATATAGGATCAATGGCTGAATAAAATTTTTTTGTTTTGGAATTAATCACGTTAAGTCTCTTGTAGGAAAATTCAACAACTTTTTAGCTGAAGAACCAAAAATACTTTATCAAACACAATGGCTTCAAGTATGTTGCAGTAGGAAAAGTTAAAGGAAGAATTGTGCAGTTTCTCGATTAAGATGCTACTTGTATTTTAGAATAAGTCTCTCAGAGACCTTGTCCTGCTGATTGATAATAGAATGAGGTTTCACTTTGGTGAAATTTTTAAAAAAGACAAAACTGAGTGATTGCTCACAGATTAAGAGAGATTATACATGTAATAATCCATCAGCTAAATGGTGTACTATATAGATCTGTATAGAATTGATGATAAGTGAATGAATGTTCAAAACTGCAGGGAAAAGTTTTAAGATGAGTGTGTTTTTATGAATAAAACTATGCATAAATTTTATGGATAAAACATATGCATGTGTAAAAATTGGGAATATTTTTAAATGCAGGCACTAAAAAGGTTACTTTGCAATTACTAAGCATATGTATGCTAAACTATCACATTTTCTTAGCCTTTATAATTAAAAAAAAAGTATTTTTATTTATCGTCAATATTATAACATTTATTATTTATTTATTTTTAAAAATCTTATATCAGCACACAAATTTTGCCTTATTTGAAAAAAAATCTGCACAGAACAATTTTTAGGCTACTTGGCATGTCAGAAATGGATGAGAATATGGATAGACTATAATGTTTTTGGTTCTAATTTATTTGAAAATTTAAGAAGAGTAATATGTATCTAGATTCTCTTCATATACAAAAAAGTGACAATATGTCATGATGAATTGTAAGTAAACACAAACTCATTTTAGCTTAGTCTTTGCATAATTGTTATATATTAAAGAATTTATATATATATTTATTTTTCAAATAACAACACAAAAATTTCAATTATTTTTTCAGACATGTTGTTGGAACCACACAAAATAAATAAATGACTCCCAAGATACATTCCAACATAAACTATATTACATTAATTGACTCAAGTTATCACATGTCCCAATATTCTGTTGTTGTTTGCATTTATCTGTTAATAATTATATCAATTCAATTTACAAGCAGCACTTTATAATCTTACATTTAGCTAACGGCAATCTTCAGTCAACTTCATTATTAAAAACTAATATTAAGTTTTAAAATTAGAAATTATATTTTTTAAGTGTATGTATATTTTTTTTATTTTTATATGAAAGGTTATTATCTATAAATATTTATCAATGCATGAGTTCTTCTTTGATTAACGTTTCTATAGTCTTTCAACTTATATTCTATGTTTTACATATCTCTCAAACAGCAACACAAACATTCACATTATTTATTTGTAATATATAAGGTATATGAACACAGACTTTCACATGACCTACCACCCTCCACTCTATCTCATAACATTGATACACTTGAATACATATATGTCAAAAAGATAAATAATCACCAATATATGTGTGGAAATGATAAACTTTACCAACTGATGATTTCTGGTCTAGAATAAAATACATATATTGGTGATTATTTATTTTTTCGACATATATGTGTTTAAGTGCATCAGTGTTATGAGATAGAGTGGAGGATGTTGGGTCGTGTGAAAGTCTGTGCTCATATACCCTATATATTACATATATTGATACAGGTATATAATAAGCCTGTATTTCAGTTATTACTTATTTGTGTAAAAATTATAGAAGAGAATAAAATAACGATTACCAAAATTCTCTCAATACCAACCATGTCTTGTTGGATGGGTCCCAAGTTATCACATACCTCTTTGCCATGCTTTATATTTATCTAATAATAATTATATTTTATATTATAAGTTTTATTTTATTAGAATATATTCATAAATAAATATTTCCCTATTAAACACTAATACTGTATTTATTTTAAAGTTGAAATTATTATATTTCTTTAGGGCGGATAGATATTTTAAAGTATTAAATTATAAAAAAGGGAGCAAAAATAATATATATCAACTATTATAGAAAATATATATTTATAATTATATATTAAAAACTTTTTTCTGCACATGATTTCATGCCTATATCAATCATTTAACATCTGTTGTCATCATTATTGCTAGAGTGCCATCTATTGGTATTTTTACCTCTATTATAAAACAGTAGATGGCGCTCTCAATGCAATGCTATATTAATGGTTAAAATATATGTTTAGCATTTTATAAAGGAATAAAATCATGGTCTGAAAAAGGCTTTTAATGTGTAATTGTAAATATATACTATCTATAATAGCTATTATATGTTGATATTTTTATTATTTTTTTTATAATTTATATGAAAAAGCAGCATAATGGACTTTATTTCCATTTTTTGATGATAAAGATTAAATTAATCTAAGAATATTTTTTTTCTGTGATTTATGTTTCAAAAGTTTTGTACTTATGATTTATTAATGTTAATTAGATTGAACTCAAATGGTAGACAAGATTAAGGATAACAAATCTATCAGTGTAATTGTGTAATAATAGATACAATCTATTTTCTATTAATAGATAAATTAATTTGTAATGATACAGGCTTTTATGTGGTAAAATTAAAAAAAAAAAATTTCTGATATGTTTGGGTTACTGATATATTTAATAACCAGTGTTGATACATTGCTTGATCGAGAATTGAATGGGAAGATGTTCATCAGGCTGGTTTCTGAGAAGTCTCATGCAGTGCAGCAATAGAGAGAGTGGTGACTAACTAGATCGTATCTGTACATATTAAGGATGATACATTATAAAAATGCTGATGAATGCTTGAATTTATCACTAGCAGTGTTAAGAGTCTTGAACATCTGAACTATTGTAGTGCTTTATATACTTTGCGATAGTTATATTTTGCATTACTCAATTGACCAGATGCTGTAATTAAAAGTAAGTTAACAGTTAGTCTTGGTCAAAAAGATTTGGAGACCTATATCAGTCTGTATAGGATGCAATCTTCTTGTCAATCATATCCTACATAGGTTATCCCTGGGGGAATGGGTTTCTGTGAATTTTTTCCAGTCTGATGATTCTTTTTTCAACCATTATCTTCATGTTAGTGTTTCTTTGATTTAAGTTCTATGTAATATTGTTGTAATATTAATTTTAGCATAAGGAAATTGGCTTTGAGACAAAAAAAAAATCATAAATATAAAGTCTGATTGCAAAATGCATGTGTTTATTAAAAATTTATATTATGTAATTAATAATTAATATATTACACAGCTGTATTTTTATAATGTTGCTGAGATAATAAAATGGCTTCCTAAATGAAGTCACAAGTTTCTGTGCGATGCCAAGAAACTCTGGAACCAAATTAAACATTCCTTCCCTTCAAAACTCACACGTACTACAGTGAGCTCACCTTCATTTTACTTTTTACTACCCAGTTATTTTTCCAGGTCTAGTTATTTCTTTTTGCCTTCTATTCTATTTTAATAAAAGCTGTTTCAGTAATTTATTACTCTGTCTTTATATTGCCAATCATGAAAATTTCTATCTCTTTATTTTTAAAATTCTCCCATTTTCCTTACAGTATATCTAGATTCTCTTTGAACGTTTTACACTCCAAAAATAAGTGTTCAATACCCTTTCTCTCCCACATTCATATAAACTATATTTACAATCCAAATCCTTATTCCATTTTTTCTATTTTTCCCTGATATTTTGCACCAAATAATAACTCTCTTTTAGATTTATCATAAATCTTTTCATACATTGTATAATTTTTATCTTTCTGTAATTCCAAAATATTTTTAAAATTCGTATTACTTTTAATTCTTTTTTACCACTCCTTATATTTATGCAACTATAATCCATTTTCAAACCATCTCATTTTGTATATAGACACATGGAAATTAATTGTCTATTAACTTTGCATACTATAACATTTCCTGTCCATTGCGTTCACTATCCACGCTTTGTAATTCAATATTATTTTTACTAATTTATTTTATTCACTTATTGATGTCTTCTAAATATTTTAAATTTATTTTTGATTTCCTCATTAAAAAAGAGGTAAGTTCTATTTTATTTTGAATATTTTCATATCTATCTACTTTTTTTTTATATTCTCTCCAAAAAAAATTGAGTTTCTGACCAATATAGAACACATCATTTCCAAATGTTAAAATAGACTTTATCTCTCCTTTCCAAATAATTCTTCATATTTATATTTATTATATGAAATACATGCCAGATTTTTAATAGTTCTATTTTATTTTCCCTCAATTCTAATTCCTAGCAATGCAAATAGAATACTTAAATAACTGCACATTTCTACTTCTTCCAAGACAAATTTCCATCCTTCAATTTTATCTTCCCCATTAAATTCTAAAATCTTAAGAGTTTTTCCCCACTGAATTTAATTTTTACAGTTCTTCCTGCCTTTTATATTTATCTACTTACAATTCCACATCTTCTACACCATTTGTAAAAAAAGTTACCATATATACTCTCTTAATTCCAACTACAGAAATCTCTATTCCTTATTTTTCTATCTTAGCCTTCATTTCTCTTAGAAATAAATAATAAGAATAATAATAAATACGCATTTCAACCAATTTTACATTTAACTTCCATAGATTATTTATACCCTATTCAACATTTATAAAACTTATTTTTGTAAAGACTCTAATTCTTTGGCAATCCTAAACCGATTTCTATATTTTCAAGACTTCTCCACAATCTATTTCTATCCACCTTATTATAAATCTATTTTATATCTAAAAATGCAATAAATACCAATTTATTTTCTTTATATAACATTTCAATCAACTGAGATATCACATTTTTTCCATCCTTCTACCACAAAGAAATTCATTACCAATCTCACCAAAATTCCACTCTTCTATTCAAGTTCTAACTTTATCCATTAAGAAATATGTAAATAATTTATGTACTATGGAAGTTATTGCTGCAGATCTGTATTTTGGAAATGACAAAAAATCTTTTCTCCTTTATATAATAATCTAATTTTCATAACCTTCTGGAATCTTATTATCAAATATAATTTTATTAAAACTTTCTCTTAAACTCAGGCTTGTATATTTTTTCTTACCTATTACTGCTTTAACTGACATACCATTAAATGTTCTTGCTTTTCCTTTTTTCAATCTATGTATTGTTCATTTCAATTCTGCATCTGTCATTCTGCTTATCTTCTCATAAATTAAGCTCTTTAAGAATCATATTCATTCATCAACTTCTTCATCCAATTTTAATTGCAAAATCATTAAGTATTTTTCAAAATTTTTCCTATATCTACATCATTTTTCTTCTCAATTTAATGATGTAACATTTTTATTTTTCTCATATATTACTAAAAATTTTTACAATTGTGTGCCTTCTTGTATTTTTAATTTCCTCCATTAACCTTTTAATAAGTTCGTCATATTTTTGCCTTAAGTCTATTCTAGCTATTTTATTTTCTCTTTTTTCCATTTCCTTCTTAACAGCCTCTTTATAGTCTACATAGCTTTTTTTTTTTTCATTTATACTTTCCAAAGTGTTTGTTCTTAATTTTCTCTCATTAATCTTGGTTCTAAATAAACACTCATATGTGTTCTTCACAATATCTATTCATTTTTCATAATCTTTATAATTATCATTTTTCATAATTGTTTTCCAAATGCCATTCAGTTTAACTTCTTACCTATCCCTGTCATCTTTAATTTATTAGCATTCCAAAATATAAACGTAACCTTATTTTTCATTTCTATTTCCACGACTGTATTTTTATTATTTATAATGTTTTAATTAATAATATAACGATTGTGGAAGTTTCTGTGTCATAGATAGTTTAAAATGAGAGACTTTCCTGCGATATATAAATTGAATCTTTACAAGTAATATGCCGATTTAATAATCAGGTTAATAATAAGGGCAAATTTTAATTTAGACACAGTCAGTAATTGCTAGTTTATTTATGGAATAAGCTTTATCAATAGGTGGACCATCTATCGTTTAAAACAATTACAGATAGGAGAGTGCGCGTATTAAAACGCATGTGTAATGTATAATGTTTTAGAATATAAACATTTAAGCGCCCTCTATCAGCATATCATTTAAGTAATATATAAAACGTAATAATTTTTATTTACTTTTTAAAAAAAGTAAATATGATGATATGTTAAGTTATAAGTTTATAATTGTAAATGTCTTCTGTGTATATACATATATTACTGTATTTATTAAAGATAAATAAAGATTGTTTTTGTGTGCGCGCGTGCACACAAAAAAGAAACAGCTAATTAATTATGCAGAAAGAAATAAAACTTACTGAAAATAGCAACAGACTGATTTGCATGTTAATGAAAGTTACTTTATGCAAATTAGCCAAAGTGATAAAAGAGTCTGCAGAAGAATTAAGCAGTGTTAAGTGTGAGAATAATGTCAGTAAGGGAAGAACAACAATAAAAGTGAACTAGTGGAAAATTAAATTAGAATTGTGAAGTTGTTCTGGATATAAATGAAGACGAACTTTAGTCAAGAATCTATTTGGACAATTTCTGAAGTAAATGTGTGTGGTAAAATGAAGAGACTATATATGTTCAATCTCTAAAGAAGTAATGAACCTTAAGAAGATCTTAGTGATTTTATATTCAACTAGCAAAGTAGCAAGTTGAACTACCATCTATCTTACTAATACCATTAGTATTCAGAATAAATAAACTCTTGAAGTTTTATTAAACTTTGTGTTTAGTTTTCTTTATTCAATGACATATATATTCAGCTGCCAATTAACTGCACTGCACTGAACATATTAATATCACATGTAAATTATTAAGTAAATAATAACTCCCAATATTTTGAAATCTTTTTAAAAATAACTTATAAAGTAGACAGTCTCAGCTATGCTTTATCAGGACATATATCTATGTGTGTTAATATTTCTGTTTGATTTTGGATTTAAATGTCAAATTGTGATGATACTCAATTGTTAATATCATTGCAACCGGTTTATTCTAGCATCTTTTTTTGTTTAAAAAAGCCATATTATAATTAGTTCCTGCGCTTTCATGCTTAGGTACATTTTATAGTAAAGAAGCTTTTTATATTATGGTATTAGCATGTATGCTCTTTATATTCTTGATGTACTTGTTTCTTCGATCATTAAGTACATGCTCTTTACATGAACACTCCTTACAATGTTGCAAAAGATATCAGATGAAAATAAAGTAGATAAATGCTAAAAAAATCTAAAATAATTTTAAATGGATTTACTCAGAAAAAGAAAATAAAGATTGGCAGTTATGTATTAAAAGAACTTAACTATAAATACTTTATTCAGATTATTTTATACAGATGGAAGCATAATGATATGAAGTCAATCATAGAATTAAACTTGGATGGAATGTTTTTGTTAGAAAGAAAGGGATTATATTTGAGACAGATGAAATAAGAAAGATTGCTGGTAAGTTATGGAAAAGTTAGAGGTTAAAGAAACTGAATAAAACTTAGAAAGATTTTCAACCTGCAGTGGACTGACTGGTTGAAATGTTTTTTTGTATATTTCTTCCATTACGAAGATGTGTTTTATAAACCATTAAAGCACATATTAAAATGTTTGGGTCATAATCATATTTTTAATATCAACATAAGCAGTTGTTCTTTTTGTACTCTAGCATCAACTATTGTAAGCTTGAGTAGTCAGTGATTACAAGATGGTAGCATAATTTAATTCCCATTCTTAAATTGATTTCCACCTTTGCCTTTATCAGTGAAAATCTGGAATTCAATGCAGCTATATATCTGATTGTCACTTTTAGCTTTTTTTTTTTACTATCATGTTTTAAGTTTAAAATTAAAAAAAAAAATCTAAGGATTTGAACCCAAGTCAGTTTGCCTTTATAATTATGTGGATTTGATGCCAAGTCACCAATTATATATACTTTTTGTTCTTGGCTAAGAATGTTAATATCTGCCCATTGATTCTTTCAGTTTACTATAGTATTATAAACATGAATCTCTTTTCTATTGTAGTGCCATCTACTGTAAGATTGAGTAATCAACAATTACTAGACCAGATTCTAGTTTTTGCCTTTATCAATGAGGACATCAAAACTGGAAGTAATATGGTCACATATCTGACAGCTATGTTTAATTTCCTTTTTATTATTATCATAATAGTCTGAGACTCAAAAGTCCCCAAAGTTTCAAACTCAAATAAGTCTGCTTATATGCTTACATAAATCTGACACTAGGTCAGTAACTACATATTTTAGTAATCAATCTGTTCTATTCCAACTAGAATATTTCTTGGCTGGAAATATTAATAACCATTGATTACTTAAACTTACAATATGTGGTACTATGGTAGAGTAAGGAGAACTGCTTTTGTTTATATTATAATGCCATAGTAGATTGAAAGGATCAAGAAATATTGTGTTGATAGTTTTTAAAATCCCAATTATAATAAGTTTTTCTGCAAACTTAAGTTAATTTTTTTCAGGTAGGTTTTATATATATGAAGTGATAAGAGAAATATTCTGATAGGCTTGGAAGTTAAATGGTTGGCATACTATTATTCTGCAGTACACACGAGTAATTATGCATATATTAATCACAACAGTAAATGGCACTAACAAAAGTGTCACCCTGTAGACTAGTTACATGCTTAAATGACTGTAATAATTAAATTTAACTTGTAGACATATACAATTTATAGACTTTATATTAAAATGAAAACAAATGCTATGAGGAATAAATTATTGTCAATAAAAAGCTCTAATTTGACAAGCATTGGTGGTCGAGTGATCAGCACAGCTGTCTTACAAGCCATTGTCCCGGGTTAGCGGGTTTGCTTCCTGGCCAATGCTATGACACATGAAAAAAAAAAAGCTCTAATGTGATTGATCAAGAAAATTAAAGTCAAGAACTTTAGAAATATAAATGGACAAATGTATAAATTGTTTTATTATTTATAATATATGTTTTTATAATACAAACAAGATCAACTTTACCAACTGGAATATGAAAAAAAAGGTATTCCATTTTTGTTTCAATTATATTTAGTTTTTGTTTTTCAAATTTTACAATAATTATTTTGAATATTTATTCATTCAAGAAAATTTGTTATTATTATTTTTATATAAATAAATTAAACTTTCTCTCCACAGCATGGTTAAGTCCTATCGCATGAATTTTATTGAAAGTCGAAGTGACATAAAGACTATTTTTGTTCAAAAAGTGTTTTGCGGTTGGGATTTTGGGATAACATCCCTAAAGGCAAGCAAGTTGTGCCATCAGATTATTTTTAATGAATTAGAAGTGAGTCCTGATTTTATTGTATACTTTTTAAATATCGTCTGATTTTATTTTATTTTATCATCAATATGTTGTTTCAGGAATATTTAGCTTATTATCATAAAAAAAATGAAGGCAAACCCTATCAAAAGATCGCAGCCACGTATCTCAGCCGTCTGATGGTACACCTTCTTGTCGTGGGTTTACTTATTGGAATTGCTTTTGCAGTTAGATATTTTTTTATGACAACATCGTTTAAGGTGAGTTCTAAGAAAACTTTTACAAAATATTTTTAATGATATACTGTAAACTTTGCGTTAACGAATGATTGGCTAATAAATAATTATAGGAAGAAAATTATTTTCTTTTCATTTCAAGCAGTTTACTTTCACTTTATTTACTAACATAAGTCATTCATTTATTAGATTTACTGTAATTATTCACTTGTCATTTTTTTAACATTTATTTTGTGTGTGTTTGTATGTGTGTGTTTTTTTCTGGGTTATCTCTAAAAAAACGACAACAAAATCATGTTTAGAATATAAAAGAAAATGTATTAATCTATGGCTTTTAATAAGCAAAAAGATTATGGATTGTTTTCACAGATAAGCAACAATAATAGCTAGCAAGCTACTTCCAAGAGGAGTGACCAGATTTAGTGATATTAATAATATATGATCATCTGCTCAATCAATAGCAATATTTAAGATGCTCATTTACCGAGTCTTGTAGCATCTTAAGAGCTTATAATAACAGACATCTAATATTCTTATATGCTGTTGATGTGCACTATCTGTTAATTAAAAGATTTATAAAATTCTAATTAGCATCCATATTTTTATCCATAAGATCTCTACACTGCCTTTATTTTTGCTTTCATTTGTTTAGAGGTTTCTTTTTTTAAATGCTTTTTACATGATCTTACATCAGTTTTTCCTAAACTTGCCTTATTTGCTCTGTTCTATGTCTTTTATTATCATGCATAATCAGACCGTTGTTTCTGAGATATTCACAAATGTCCATACCACAGGAATGGCTTTATTTTGATAGAAATCAAGATTTGGATCCAATATTTTAATAAATAGTGAAGAAGTTATACAACAGATGCAAACAACGTAGATGAATGTAAAGTGATATTTTATATCATTATCGTCTTAAGGAGTTGCTTGATAATATGGACAAATGTGAAATGTTAGCCATCTCTTAATGATTTCTACAATATTACTAACATCTTAGTAAGGTGCAGAATATTTTTTTCATGTAAACCATGGGGAATATTGATTATGCACCAAAAATGTATTAAAAAACAACATTTTAATGCATGTTTCGTGATATTAATCACTCAGTAGTTTCTTGATTATTATCATCTTCAAGGACTTCTTATATATTTTACATCAGAATTATTTACAGGAATGTTCATTCTTTAGAGAACAATGGAATTTTTGTGCCAACTAATTGCGTGCAGGCTTGTTAGTGTTAATGGAACTTTTTGTGTCAATAGTATTGATAAAGTTGTTCACATGTAATTAATTGTCTTTATAGTTGTTTAAACAAAAGTACCATATTGGGATTCCTGTGTTTACATTACATAAGAATGACATCAAAATATAAATTGATTAAGGCTGTAATAGAGAAATGAAAGAGCTGAGGCATTAGCATTAAAAGTTGTAATTGTGATTGGAAGAGAAGACTTACAACATCTTTTATTTATCTCTAAAGAGTGGCAAATGATACCAGTTAACACTTTAATGATACTGCTGACAATCTTCTATGATGAGATGCTAGCTAATTGACTTTCTATTCATTTGATGCAATCAGTGTTCATTTTTCTCCTTTTATTATCCTATTCAAAACCAATGACTTGAAAATTTAAATATATTAAGGATTGCAACCAAACCATCTAACTAATGTAGTTATATAACAAGATAAGGATGATACATTCTCGCATGTATTTTTATTGTTTTGTCATTAGTGGTCATTCATAAAGAATACTTACATCTTTATTCCAAAAAATAAAACCAGGAAGCTCTTCACATTTATAATATTATGAAGAAATTGAATGTTGTAAAAGAGAAACAGATATCACTTACATTGTAATAATTAATGTAAAGACACATTGGAAGAGTAAAGAAATAAGTCTTTAAAACTTTTGAAAGTAAAAGCCTTCTTTAGAAATTAAAAGACAGGACCACTAGATGTCAAATAAATAGACTAAAGGAAGTAAATGTACTGTGTTTCATTGATTAGTTTATATAATCATTGCAAAGCTCATTTTTAATGTTTAGTTCTTCATTATTTAGAAAGAATGCCTTTTTTAGTACATCATTTTAATCTTGGAGTCTAACCAAGTGTTTAACTATATTTCAGATATTATTGACTTGTTTTACATCAGAACTTCCAATGATAATGTAATTCATAAGATACTATTGTTTTGAGTGTGGCTGTTTTCAAGCTCCTTGTAGTAATTTTTATTCCTAAATAAACTAGATTTTTTTTAATGTGTGTTAAACAATCTATGAGTTGTGCAAAAATTTAATAATGACATATTTGAGTTCACTGTTAAAGTGAGCAAAGATATCATTATGCAAAACAATTTTGTAATATTATCTTTCTAACAGTATTCAATTTTACTTCTACGATAAATGTAATAATCTAGAAAGCGTATGCAATATGCAAGTTGTAGAAGTTATAAAAATAAAAAATATTAATAACTCAGTTAAGGTTGAGTGCTTTCGAGGATCCATGCCTCATAATCATAGCCATATTGAAAACTGTGGATATGTTTACGTTAGACTTTTAAACAATTTTGCAGTTTTCAATATGCTATGATTATGAGGCATGGATCCTCCAAAACGCTCAGCCTTAACTGAGTTATTATCGACTTGTAAAAAATTCCACAGTTTTCAATATGGCTATGATTATGAGGCATGGTCCTCGAAAGCACTCAGCCTTAACTGAGTTAGTATTTATTGTTTTTATAACTTCTTTGTAGATTATTATATTTCATTGATACATGTAGGAAATATAAGATTAGAACATATCATGTTAGATCTCATATGTATAATAAATCATTTGTTTTATGACATTTATATAATACAGATGACTTAGAGCACTAAATATGTGTAATCTATTTTATACATTTTCATCATCATTTTAATCATTGTTGAGAAAGTTTTAAAAATGAGAGAAATCTTAGATTTATCAATTTTTTAGAAATAAATTTCTTGACTGATTTTTACAAAATCGATTCTTCTAGTCTTAAGTGTTTTAGACATTCTTGTATATCAGGGGTAGTCAATCTTTTTTTACCTACCACTCATATTTGTATCCTTGTTAACAGTACAATTTCTCTACTGCCCATCGATGCCAAATAACTTAATTTAGTGCTTATGGAAATAACTATACAAAAAAGAATTTCTAATAGTATATTAAGTAGCCACAAACATATTTTTTTTCAGACATGGGTTAAAATTGATTAAAAAATTTATAACTTTTTGCAAATGGGCTTAAGATCATATTCACTTAACTAATCTCAAATACTCACGGACTCCCATAGATAAAGAGGTAGACCACACGGTTGCTACACATTGTTTGACTGTTGTTACAAATCCTGCCTACAGCTGATTGGTTGTTTTCTTGAATTGCTGACCAAAAGTGTAATTACAAACCATATATGAATGTCAATATCAAAATTGGAACTCCTGTAGGTTTGTATCATGTTACCATATTTCATGAGAGCCATAAGTAACTTTGCAAAAAAATTTAAACACATGTTGCTTATCTACAGTATTCTGTGGAATTTTTTAAAAATATCTAACAAATACGCCATCTGAAATCTTTAATTGCCCAATAATAGGGACTAGCTTGGGAATTCTTATGCTCTATATCTGAAAGAGACAAAGTATAATACATAGTTTTTTACCGATAAAACTCCCTTGTCTTATGCCACTAGAGAGTATTTCAATTGTTTATAAGAAAGAAACTTAATCATGAAACATTACATATATATTGGAACAGTAAATGAGATCATCAAACCTGTTATCTCAGTTGTGGTATATTTTACCTATAATTAATATCTGACTGTGGTGTTAATTATGTATCAGTAAATAGAGCCTTACATAATAGTAAATATTCCTATAATGCTTCATTAGTTCTTAATTGACCTTATGTAGTGGTAATACTTCATTACTCTGGGTTTGAACCTTAATCAATAATATGTAAACTAAATATAAGATGTTCAATGTTTGTCAAGCATTTATCAATAATAATTGATGTAGAAATATCTCACTATTTAGATTTGTAAAGCTTGTAAACACTATTTCACTCAACCAAAATTAATTTAACAAGAGGAATGATGATGATGGGGGGGGGGGTTGTTTTATCATTACAATGACTCTCAAATATTTTGTTTGTTTAAACTTTCTATTTTCAGAAATGCCAGGTACCAAATCTCCTCATAAGAGAATGTTTACTTGATATTATTTAATGTAATAACCATCATCATTTACTAATTTTTACTGTGACACCCCAATATATTACTCAGTGGTTCACATGTTCTCAGAGCTGTGAATATTTTCTTTTTAACTAGCATATATATATATTAAAGTTATATTATTTAATCATATATAAAAACAAATGAACAACTAGATTAATAAATACAATAATTTATTAATGCAACAAAGTGTAAAATAGGTTGTTTGAAGTTATGTAAATTTCAACGGTAAGTTTACATTTTGCGTACCATTATTCGGATGATTATAATCATAAAGAATTCATAAATTTTATTTTCTCTCCATTTAATAATATCACATGTCAATAAACATCACATGATCACCATTTCTTATGCTTGCTTATAACTGTTATTAAAACAGGTAAAACTATCCATACAGTATTGCTACTCAGTGCAAGCCAGAAATCTAGGTGCAAGGCTCTCAGATACAAATCTCCTTACTGAAGAAGGCCACAAACCAGAAATTAATCTGGGGATATTGGATGAGTAGGCACTGGATGGGAATTTTATGCACAAGTCTTCGGGCATCCATTGATTACTCTGGCTTGCACTGTACTGTATGGAGAGTTTTGCCTGTTTTAATATCACATGTATGAATAACAATGAAAAAAAAAGTCAATCATTTTTTTTTTTTTCTCGAACAGTTCAGATATTTCCGTATTTATTTTTTGTTAATTCCACACACATATTGTTCTCTATATGAAGTAAAACATAACACCATCCTTTAAATTATTTTGCATTTAAATTTATAATCATAATCTATTGATAAAATACAGGATACTCTTTTCTAGAATATTTAATTTATTTTAATCTTCATAAATTTAAAGTCTTTTTCCATATTATATTAAGAAATAGCACAATCTTTTATTATCTTACCTTTCACCAATCATTCTGTTTTTAACAATTACATTCAGTCTTTTCATTAATTGAAACAAATGTTAAACAAATAGATTAGCTTTGCATTTGTGTATTATGCCTCCAATAAATATTAGTTTTCGATAATTTAATTGCATAGTCCAGTCTTTCCTCTTTTTTTTGCACATTATAACAGTTTATATTAAAACTCATCATATGCTTCATTTACTAGACTGGGCAGTATGCTCAGGGTTTTCAACCAATATGCTGTTTGTTTTTAACTAGCCTCTCATGTTAGAAAGGTTTTGTGATATAATGTTTCGAGATTTTCTTATAAGCTAATAATTGTAATTAACAATAAGGCAATTTTTCTTTATATGGTACACTTCCACTGCATTTCTTATTGTTGTCAGTGTAGAACCCCATTAATCCTCCCTAGAACGAAGCTGATTGTTAACTTTTTTTTTTCTGCTCCTTTATCTACCATGCATATCATTATGTAAATTCTCTTCTTTGTAATAAAATTTTGTTTTTAATTTTTTTTTTTTCCATTTATTTAAAATCATCATACTCTTTTCTATTAAAATTACCAAGATTTTATTTTTAAAATGATTTGGAATAAGTTAAACGAAAAATCTCCAAATACTGTTTTATTTATTAACTATGTATTTTCTTCATATCTATTATATATCTATGTGTGTGCAGTGTACACACACACATCATTCCTGAAATCTTCTTAAGTAGCATTTACATTTTTGCTACTAGGGTTATAATATATATTGTAACGGTCAGAATTCGCACATTTCATAAACAAGTTGCACAGTTTCTCCACCACACTCGAAAAGCAGCACCACAAGTGGGTTCAGGGCCTGTCATACCGGATTCGAATATAGCAGATCGACTGCGCAACCACATACGATGGAGCCCGAACCCGCCATCACAATAGCAACATCTTTTCAGGCCGTGGTGGTCAGAGAGAGAGAAGAGACTACGTGAGATTTATAAATAAATTAACAGCTAGCGTTTGGAAAGTCTTAATAGATACGTGTATAACCCAGACAATACGAGACAATGAGATGAATCAGAAAATAAACACTAACGTAAAGAATTGATTAAATTAACATGATTTATTAAGTGGCTAAATATGATTTCTGGCACTATTTATTTATTAAATAGTGGCGTCAAATGGTTAACTACAATTGATTGAATCATTTTACTCATTAATCTATAACCTGGGTCAATTATCGCTTACGAATGTGCCTTACTAAACCTTGAATACATGCGAAGCCCAAGAATAAGAGTACTGGAATTATTTATAATAAAAGATATTAAATAGTTTTACGATAAAGGCTGACTTCAGAAGAAATGCAGAGCAGCTCCAATGAGCTTGGCAGCAGCGACTTGCTTAGTGCGGAAATATATGTGTGAGTATGATATTATCTTAAAGTACTTAAAAGGGATTCAGTGGTACTCGCAAGGTTTAGGAAACGATGGAGGGTGGTAGTCCATTTAAACTACAGGAACTTTGTGACGACAATAAAGAAATAAATCATAAAATCAGACGCATATGTTGCACCCCACATTGGTCTCGGCCGTAGCCCTAAAGATCGGAGTATGCTAGCATATGGCTGCGAAGAACTGCGTCAGCATTCCCAGGTGTGATGCTCTGGTACACACATTGACTGGAAACCACAGGAAGAAGTAAAGGGGAAACGGACTTGGCCGTTTAAAGCCCTTTTAAAGAACAAAGTGATCTCAACATCGAATACCCTTGCCAGCAACACTAAAATATATATATAATCGATTCAAAAAAAAGGAGACATAACGAAAGATTGGGCACTTAAGCAATTCACTGCATTGATGAAAAGCGTCTACACTCTCCCAAACTCAGAATAACAATAGAAATACTTAAAACAAATAATGGGGTTTAACATTAAAAGGACGGTGTGAGTGCGAGAATTTAAGTAAAATGTAATTAACCCACACACTCCCACATCTGCCAATAGTTATTCCCACACCTCGCATACATCCTGGAAGATTATGAATCAAATCTAGGTATTATAAAGAAAATAATATAGTCATCGAACGAGCGGCTTACTAAATCTCATTTAAGGGAGGGACTCATGAACGTAAAATTACATTCTTTATAAGGAATGGGGAGTATCATTAATTAAGATTTGCTTCGCTCGGTCGATGCTATGCAAGCCCATAAAATACGCAAATAAAACAATTTAAATTTGATATTAACCCAAGGTTTAGATCGAGCAATAAATTTAAATATACATTTTTAAAACATACATGATAATAAGTGTGGCGAGAAGAAGGGAGTTTGTTTTTGCTATAGCGGGTTTTAGATCACAAGAGCTCTTGGGTTAATTTTGTTACCTTTCAGTTGCTTTGGTGGTTGAAGCTGGAGCACATTTCAGGAGTGGATAAGATTTAGCAGCATGTTAATTCAGTCTCTGTTTGCAGCAGCATAGGCGGTTCCTTAAGGCATATTGGTGATGCGTCAGATGGTACATCGGCAGCGGCCAGCTATTTCCGAAAGGAAAATAGCCACGGTGCCGACTCTACTCAGTCATGTTGGCGGTTCTATGATAGGTCAGCATTTTGTACATTTTCTTGAAAGCGGATTATTTAAGTCACGGATGGTCGGTCAGCAAAACATCAGGATCAGCATACCGAAAATAATAGTTCAGACCGTCCGAATTCTCAGAATAAAAAAAAATTATAACCTCAGAAAATAAAATCAAAACGCAAAATCCAACAGCAGAAAAACAGCATCAGAATCAGCTTTTGTTTCTTCCCTCCTTTAAACAAAAGAAAAACATTCAATATATACTGTTTATCTTATAAAAGAACCTGCCTTGGGGCATGACAAACCTTTAACCTTTTGCATTCTTATCAATTAGTTATTTCTTATCTGAACATCAGAAGGAATCCATTTTAAGGTTTTTTTTAGTTTACAATTATAAATTCCAGTAAATGCTCAGATTGAAAGAAGATTAAAACATTTATTTCATTCTGTTGAAGACTTTTGCTAATTGGAAATTCCTAAGTAGACATACGAAGTGTGAATTTATAATCCAAAATGTTTTACTTTAAATCTATTATATTCTCAACCTAGCCTTATTTTATATTTATATAATTTTCAATGGCGGGAACTTTATAATTTTAGAAAAATATTAAATTATTTCACATTTAGATTGTAATTGCATGAATCCGTTTATAAACTACTTTTAATAATTATTATTTTACCTACAATAGAAAATAAATATTGCAACACAATATTTTTAAAATAAATGAACTCAACAACCACAATCCAATAATATAATTCCAATGATTGATATTAATATTTAACAGTTATCATCATAGTCTGTGTGTAGTTTTACCTATATAACCTTTTAAATGAATATGTAAACATGCACATACTCGACATTTATATATCAAAAATAAAGGGTTGAAAATTGGACTCCACGAGTAATAATGCCTACGTGGTTTATTTTAGGTGGGATTTTAGTATATAAATGGCCGTACAGACACACTACGAACGATTTGGGATTCGAATTTAGGTATAAGGGTAGGTGAAATGTAAGAGAAAGGTGAAACGAAGACTTGCAGAGCAATCTTCCTGTTTCAATATATATATATAATTAACTGAACTTCTGCCATTAATATGTATAATATATATAAATGCTATAATAGGGTGTATAATTTAATCTTTATTTAATAAACCTATTTTGAATGTGCTAAAGTTATAATTTGATAGTCATGTATAGAATGCAAACACATTAAAAATATCCCAGGTTTACTGAATAAAGATTATATACTCTGTCATAGTGTTTCATATATATATATAATTTTTTATCATAATATTTAGTACTGAATTTAATACAGAAAAGAAGGTGAAGGGAATAAATCTGAAAACAATAAGGATTCTTTGTTTTATGATGGTGGTGATATTAAAAAGAAATGTCAAAACATACACTTAAGAAATGGGAAGAGTAGAATTAAAATAAATACTTATCAGAGTTAATAAATTAATTAGTTCAAGTTATAATGATGGCTTGGGAGGAATTGTATTTTATAATTAGTGTTTAAATCAATTATCAAATGTTCTGATATTCTTGGTTGAATCTTCTACTTCTTAACTACCACATGCTTTTGTAGTACTAGGATTAACTAATTTATGTTCCAGTTTTACATTGCAAAACGATCTGACAATTTTCTCCAGTCAGAAGGATAAATATTTCAGATTTATCTTGCAGATATTCTTGTGTAATAATTTTGGACTATTTCTCAATCTTTATTATTTGGTGGATTTATTAAAAATGTATTTTCTGAGAAATGCATTTTTCTGACATGTTCTAACCAAAGTAATCTTCCGCTGTTGCCATGAGGAATGAACCTATGGCATGCTAACTTTGCCTTCTTATTTGAAATATATGGGTTTGTCAAAAAACAGTACAAGTGAAAACTCTTTAGTCATTCTTTTTTGCCTTAAGCATGTAATCCAGATCCCACATCTACATAAACTTTTGTAGATCATCTTTTATTGCCCAAATTGTTTTTGATAGTTTAATAGCTATACAATCAAATGGTTAATTATTCAGGTCATAGAATGTTTTAACATTAAGAGTGACAGGTGGAAGAATTTTTAAATCCTGAGTTTGAATTCTTATTATACTAAATCAACCAGAGCACTTTACCAAATTTGAATGTGGAACTGAAGTGGAAAGTATAAATGCCTTGTCAGCAAACATCTCATTTAAAATTAAATATATCTGCAGATATACAATTAAAAGTGATAATGTTTGAATTGATGAACCAACATTGCTTTAATTCGATCTTAAGAGGATACCTAGTTTGGATACTTTGGTTACTCCATATAATTTTGGATATGCACTATCAATTTTAGCATTAAGGTTTAACTTTTAATTTCCTTATATTATTTGAGAAATATCAAATTTATTGTTTGATTCAGTTTGAAAAACATCAAATTTAGCATCAAGCTTATCAAATTTATTATTTGATTCAATTTGAATATTATTAAGCTGGTCCTTTAACTCTCAAAATATTTGTATTATTTTTTTGGTTAAATTCTGGATGTACAATATTTTCCAACATGGACCTAAAAATTATGAAAATGATTTATTGATATAACTAAATAGCAAAGGGATTTTATTGCATCTCCTCATACATCAGGTGAATAAAATGTTATGATGGAAATGGTGCAAATGACTGAAATGAAGAATAATGTTTCTTTTTAAGAATGTGTAATAAATTATAAGATCATGTGACCATACCTTATATATTTGGAAAACATGTGGATTATAAGTCTTAACTAATTAATGACAAATGAACTCGATAATTAACAAATAAAAAATCACTTTTATTAACAATAAAATATATTTTAAATATATATATAAATGTAATAACAATAACAATGAGCTCTCTAAAAAAAAAAAGATAAATAATATTGCAAAGCTATACTTAATAAGTACTTGCTACTTTAATGATAAATTGCCTGTGTGATACAATGATAAGAGCATTCCATTGGAGAAAATTGTGTGGATTTAACTTTAAAACTTAAGTACTAACAATAAGCACAATATGAGAATGTTTTATTGCATCCTTAGGTATCAGACTCGTAAACTAAATCCTTTATAAAAATGGAGAGTATTAACCCAAATTATATATCTTATTCTTATAAAAGTATGATTTTAATTTGACCCGATTATCCCAGTGCTGATGGCATTACCTAATATCAAGCTTCTGGAATGAGGATCAGCAAGATAATATGAGGTATCAAGTATCTCAGGAAAAATATAATTTTAATAAAGGAAGCTAAACACAATTCTTTAGAAGTCAGGCTGCCAAATTAAAAATCCTAAATGCAGTTCCCCTTTCCGAACGCCAAATAATGAGAATAATTCAACGTAATATGCCTAGGCACATTGATCAAACCCTTATTTCTGCTGATAGGTATATAATCAAAGAAGTTTCTGAAATATTGGAAACATTAGAAACTTGTGAGAAAACTTCCAAAAATAAATGCAAACACCTTAAAGAATCCTCTCACTGTTTATTCTATATCTAATATAAACATGTCAGAGCTGAGTTTCATTAAGGTGTGAAATATGTAATAGGAGTAAAAATCATTGTTTAGATAGACGATTTCCTTATAATAATCCAAAATCAAATATTGTGAAGGACAAAGAACCAGTGGTTAGCATTGGTGGTGCAGGTAATTATCCTACTAATGAAATACAAATTACTTTTAAGAAAGTATT
Source organism: Epiperipatus broadwayi (assembly GCA_028023455.1). Lineage (NCBI taxonomy): Eukaryota > Metazoa > Onychophora > Udeonychophora > Euonychophora > Peripatidae > Epiperipatus > Epiperipatus broadwayi. Next base: position 323,899 of record JAQFVV010000436.1, on the reverse strand, counting down.
AGGGACCAAAACTAAAAACGTATATTAAACTAAAAGGATCTTGACATGTTAGTACACAAAACCTCAGGTTAATAACCCACAAAAACATAAGTTTAAAAAAATTTTCAACATTTTTGAGGGACCTTTCCAAATTGAGTAAAATAGGAGATAATAACTTTTTGCTAGCAACTCCAGATGGGATACAAGGTAACTATAATAATGTATAATGTTTAAGACCTATGTCATATTTGTAATAAATAAATATATATATATTATGGTCTAAAAATGATTAGTTTTACATAAAAACAATTATTACAGATATAAGCGTAGATAAGTTATTTTGTAAAGATGATTAAAGACTTATTGCAGTGATAAGAGTCATTTGGAGATGTTTAGATGAATAATTTAAGATAAATAAATTATTGTGCATTCCAGAATTACACAATAGAAGTTTAAATGGGATAACTCATTCATTAGAAACAATGATGTATATTATTCACATGATCACCATTAGGCAGGATTGGTGTTAAACCACTAAAAATCACATGATCACCATCTCTTATGCTAGCACATAACTGTTATTAAACAAGCAAAACTCTCCATACAGTACTGCCACCCTGTGCCAACCAGAGTAATCAATGGATGCCAGAAGCCTTGCTCTAGTTGGCAGTACTGTATGGAGAGTTTTGCCTGTTTAATAACCGACGTATATTATTAAAAAAAAACCCCAATGTTCTGCCAGATTGTGTAATCTAGAGTAATCAATAAATATTAGATGGCAGTGCTAAATAAGTCTTTATCTAGGGGTATCCTATTTACACCACCAAACTAGTTTCTAGCTTATGACCATCAATATTTTAGATATGGATCTAGTGCATCTGAATTTTTTTGGATCTAATATACTTTTTCACTAGAAGATATTATTTATTCCTTTTTTACTATTAGGCTATCAGTCTGAAATTCAAAAACATCTTAATATTTTGAATCTAAATCAATTTGCTGTCATAGTTATAGATGTTTGACACCAATTCTATATATTTTGGTTTCCTCAGTTTTTTAATAACATAAGACATCTCTATTTCTTGATCAGGATAGTTATATATCACCAACAAAATATCACATGGCCTTAAGCTACATATTACCTTTAAGAAAGAAATTATTACTGCTTCACAAGTTCTTTCACCTTATATAAGATGAGCAATCATAGATGCCAAATGATAATGCTTATTAAATCTCTATCCATATCTTCAGGTGTTTATTAAACCAAGGACCTCAGAATATAGATACTAAATTGGTATCAGCTTCTGCAAGAAAGTTGTCTTAGTTTGATTGTAAAAAAAAGAGTATATAATAGTTGGTGAACAAATATTGCATCAGATCTAAAAATCTACACCCAAAGCTCATCACTGACAAAAGCAATTAGCTGGAAACTAGTCTAGGGATATGGATAGCATACCACTGATATGATTAAGCGCTACCCCCTGGAATCTATTGACTGCTCAAGCTTATACAAGATGGTAGAATTGCAATAGGAGAAATAGAATTGTTATTTAAAAATAATATATAGAAAGATGTGATCTTTTGGTGTTAATTTTTGATATAATAATGCTTTTTATCTTGATGCTAAATGGGTCTTAGAGTCTGCATTTAAGTTAAAAAAATCTAATTTATCAGTTATTTATTAACGAGATAAATCAATTTCGATGTATGTTTTGTTAAAAATTTACGAATGTGACCAATGATTACTTATTGATGTTGTGAAGATTTTTAATAGTTCCAATAGCCAAGAATAAAAAATAATTAATTAAATAAATTAAATGCTATCTGGAAAAAATATATATATTAGAAAAAAATTCTTTTCATGATTCTCAATCAATAGATGTGAAAAAAGTTATATAGATTTAAAAGAACCCCACATAATAATTAAAAAAACATAAGTTCTGAAGATATGCTGCGTCATATTTAAACATTTTATTATCCTATTTTCATCAATGACAAAATACATAGTGAACAAATGAACATGTTCAACAAATATTTCAAAAGCATTTAAATACAATTGTTATGGTTTTCAGCTGTATACTTTTCTTGAAGTTTCCCTATTAAAAAAAGCCATATAATTGTATTATATTCATGAAAATATTGGAATAAACCTACGCATGAGTATATAAAGAGTAATTTAAATTTTCAGAATTTTGTTGGCCTATAGATAGAAATATCAAATGTCAGTTTATAATCACTTATTTACATTTTGATACTTGAGTACAAGAATAGTATATTTACATTTTAATAAATATCTCAATGGGAATCTTGTTAATGTTTCATTGAAGATAAGAATTTCTTTAGAGTAAAATAATAATAATCATCTGTATCCAAGCACAATAACTATTGACAAAGAAAATGTGTTAGATTACTATTTATTTGCAATATGATACCTTTTTGTTTTTTATTTCAGAGAAGCAAGTTTTGAATCATCAATGCATGCAGGTCTCACTAAGTTTAATCCCGTGTCTCCATTCTCTAGCCTCTTCTTTATAACATAGGCAAAACTCTCCATACAGTAGTGCCACCCAGAGTAATCAATGGATGCCAGAGACTTGTGCATAAAATCCTCATCTAGCATCCATTGATTACTCTGTTTGGCACTGGGTGGCATTACTGTATGGAGAGTTTTGCCTTTGTTAATAACAGATGTGCTAGCATAAGAAATGGTGATCATGTGATTCTTTATAACATCTCAGCAAACTGCCTTATTTCATTCATTCATCTCATGCATTGTCTCTTTCTAAATTGTTTTACAATCTCTTCGAATCCAAAGACTTTAATTGTCCATTGACTATTATCTTTTCCAGTGTTATGTCCATCCCAGTTCCATTTCAGTTTCTTAATTTTTTTTAATGATGTCAAAGGTACTTATTTGCTCTCTCACCCATGTTACTTTGTGTTTATTTGTTGTTTTTCTAACATACATTTCTCTACATATTTTGATGAATGATCTAAAGTATCTGTACTGCACTTGTGGTAAGTGTATAAGTCTCATATCCACAAATAAGGCAAGATAAATCAAACATGTATATCTAAATATTTTTTATGAATGATCTAAAGCAGGTGTTCGCAACCTTTAGGAGGGGAAAAGGCCAGACTGCTATGCAATGTCTTGAAGAAAGGCCATGACACCAAATGTACTACAAATAAATCATCTTGACTTTAGATCACTCTGTCCAGAAATATGTCATTTAAAGAAAACAAGGACATCAATGTAATTTTATTTAAACAAGGTTACTTATTTTAGTATAGGAATAACAGTAAAACAACTACCTACTGCAAACACTACAAAAAAATGTCAAATTTCTTACTATAAGCAAAATACAATTAGAAATGGCAAATTAATTAAATGACACTTGCTTCTGCTTATTGTTTGCTAACTTCTCCAGATCAGGAGAAATGCTTGTTGATGCCAAAAGCAAAACATCATTGAGTTGGTCATCATGCAACCTTGTTCTTAAACGATTTTTTAGAATATTTCATTTTTGAAAAAAGTTGTTCACAACCATATCTATTTGCAAATAATGATACCATCATTTTTGCCCTATTCAAGATATTTTTATATTTTCCGCTTGGCAATAAATATTTCTTGTAGAAGTTAGTCATGGACTCTAAGTGAAATTTTGGTTTCAAAAATTTGTCACATTGTGAGTTGATTAATTCCAACTGATATTTTTTTGCCACTTGTTCCACATCAACTTCATAAGGAGAAACAAATAATATAAATCGATTTCTATATTATCAGAAGTCCACAAAATGGGAGGAAAACTTGTTTATCAAATCCTGAATAGAGCTCACAAAAATGTCTGGTATTATATCTTTCTTGTGATTTTGGAGATTTAGAAAAATGAGAATAGTTGCCTGTCTGAAGTTATGATTCCCACAGTCGAAGTTTTCTTTCAGGAATTTGACCAAACATTTCAAATATAGTCTTGTTCCTTCCTTGAAGCTCAAGATTCAAATTGTTCATTTTGGTCATGATGTCTACCATAAATGCTAACTTGGCAATCCACTGTGGATCCTGAAAGTAAGAATTATTTTGGTCTTTTCTCTCTAAAATAGCAATCTCTTTTCTCAATGTATATATTGTTCCAGTATTTTTCCTTGGCTAAGCCATCAAGCATTTGAAAAATATGTAAAAATGACATACTCTGCTTCAATTTATTTTAGAAATTCTTGAAACTGACAGTAGATTTAGTCCTCTTGAAAGTATAAAATTCACTGTTTTTATGACCACTGCCATGATATCATTAAAATTCAATGACTTTGCACATAATGCATCCTGATGAATAATGCAGTGAAGTTTGATTAGTTTGTGATCAATATCAATGCACTCTTGAAGCAATGAAACAAACCTCTTTTTCTCTCCAACCATCACTGGTGATTCATCTGTGGTTACTCCAATAAGCTTTGGTAAATCAAGATTTATTTCAGAAATAGATTTTATAATGCCTCCCAAAATATCTTCTCCAGTGCTAGTGTCCTTCGTAGGAATCAATTGTACAAATTCTTCCACAATATCAAATGTCAGTGTTACATCCTCACAAATACTTCAAGTTGGCAAGTATCTGTCATATCTGTGGTTTCATCAATAGCAATGGAATAATACTCCAGATTTGTTAAAATGTCCTTTAATCCACTTCTGACATTTCCTGCCAGTTCTTCACTTTGTCTTGTTACAATTCTTGCCGATAAATTTATTGCAGAAAATAATTCATTTTTTTTCTGGACAAACAACATCCACTACCTTCAACATACATTGAAGAATTTCCATCAGTAAAAGGTTTCATTTTTTTCTGAAATTAGTTTTGACACCTTATAGCTAGTATGAGTGTTTCAATCAATTTCTTAAACTTTTCTTGTGAAAAAGGATAACTGCTTTGTTAAATTATTTCTTAGCTGTGCAACTTCGTCATCTTGTGTTTTTCCAGTGAAATTGTAACAATTATGATGAGGTTTATAGTGCCATTTAATATTTGAAACTTTCTTTGCAGCAACAGTATCTTGACAAATCAAACAAAGACATTTCCCAAAGTGCTCAATGAAAAAATAGTTAAGGGTCCAACCTTCATTAAAATTTTGGCACTCAAGATCTACCTTTCTTTGCTTAATATTTGTGGGTTTGTTTTTGCTCAGAAAAAAAGAACTTCTGGAAAGAAAAGATAAATCAGTATGGGGAAATAAGAAATAATGAAAACAAATGTACTGCAGATACAATAATGTGATGAGATTTAATAGTGAATAAATTTTTATTAACATTTGCCAGTATACTGATATCTAACCATTGGCTACTAATTATCTATTCTCTAGATAATTGGTGTCCAGTTGTTAAATTGGAGACTGGACAAAAATCTCTTGCATGTGGCCCATAGGTCTGGGGTTGCCAACTCCTCTAAACTATCTGTATTGCACTTCTGTTAAGTATCCAAGTCTCATATCCATAAGAAAGAAATGATAAATCACACTATTAAAATCTTACTTTTCAAACAAGACATATTTAATTTTGATATTAAATTATTTTTACCAGAAACACTCCAGCCAAGTTTAATTCTATGGTTAATTTTATTCATTATGTTTGCATCTATATTAATATTATATATAGAGCTCGCAAAACAAGCTCTTAACAAGTTTTGCAAGCTCTATATATAACATTTGTATATACAAACTTATTAAATTAGATCATGTGACATCTGACTTGATTTTTTTTTTTTGTAATCTATATTAATAATATGATCATGGTATTTGTAGTTGTTAACTTATAATTCATGATTATCAATCTTTATTTTCTTCTAAGAAAATCCATTGAACATTTCTGTTTAGCATTATCTTTTGTCTACTTTCTTACTGATAAATCTTGCAACATTTCCTGAAGTCCTGAAGCATTACTAATGAAGTAAAAAGTTTTGGAAATATGGAATCATCCTATTATACATTCTTCCCAATGTTTAATCTTAATAGTGATTGCTGTTGCATTTTGTTAAATATTTTTTGGTATATGATAATATTTTAGATATATATCTCGATGATCCATTGCTTTAATTATTGTAGAAATGTTTATAGAATCAAATGCCTTTTCATAATCTATAAATCTATGGCCATTTATATTTATTGATCTTTTCTGTAACTTCTATCAATGCATGGATATGATCTATTGTACTTTAACCAGTTTTAAATCCAGCTTGTTCTTATGCTTAATTAAAGTCCAAAGTTTGCTGTTAACAAGTTGTAATTATTATAACAGGCAAAACTCTCCATGCAGAATTGCCACTCAGTGCAAGCCAGAGTAATCAATGGATGCCAAAAGGCTTGTGCATAAAATCCCCATCTAATGCCTACTCATCCAATATCCCCAGACTAGTTTCTGGCTTATGGCCTTCGTCAGTGAGGAGCCTTGAATCTGAGAACACTGCACCCAGATCTTAGGATCTCCTGCAACCCTCCAGCAGCCACCTTTTATCTCTACTTACCCTACAAAACTATGAGACTTAAACTGAAAGCACTATAATATTTTCAATCCAAACTCATGAGCTTATATAGTCATATAGCTCTGAACTCAGTTCATTACCTACACCTTTTATGACTACATAAGCTAATGAGCTTGGATTGTCTCATAGTTTTGTTGGGTAAGTAGAGATAAAAGGTGGCTGCTAGAGGATTGCATTAGATCCTAAGATCTAGGTGCAGCGCTATCAGATCCAAGGCTTCTCACTGTTGAAGGTCACAAGTCAGAAACTAATCTGGGGATATTGGATGAGTAAGCACTAGATGAGGATTTTATGCACGAGCCTACTGGAATCCATTGATTACTCTGGCTTACACTGAGTGGCAATACATATAGAGTTCTGCCTGTTTTAATAACAGTTAAGAGCAAGCATAAGAAATAGTGATCATGTGATGTTTATTGGTTTAATGTCCATTTTTTAAATTTGTCTGTTCACTTTTTGGGCTTGGATTGAAAATATTATGGTGTTTTCAATTTGTTCTCATAGTTATGTAGTTAAGTAGAGATAAAAGGTGGCTGCTAGAGTGCTGCATTAGATCCTAAGATCTAGGTGCAGTGCTCTCAGATACAAGGCTCCTCACTTACGAAGGCCACAAGCCAGAAACTAGTCTGGGGATATTGGATGAATAAGCACTAGATGAAGATTTTATGCACAAGCCTTCTGGAATCCATTGATTACTCTGACTTGCACTGAGTGGAAATACATATAGAGTTTTGCCTGTTTTAATAACAGTTAAGAGCAAGCATAAGAAATGGTGATCATATGATGTTTATTGGCTTAAGGTCCATTTTTTAAATTTGTCTGTTCACTTTCTCATCTAACTTTCACAAAGTCCCAAAATGACCCATTCAATACAGATCTTTCAATTTAAGCAATTTTCCTTTACTTGACATCGATTTTTATTTGTAAATACTTATATAAAAGATTATCAGTAAATAGGAGTTTGAGTTCGCAATCAGTGAATTCTTAGCATTCTCTACCTTTGGCTGACATTTTTTGTCTTGGCTGATGAATTTACAGTTTTCTGATATGTAAAACTTTAATATATGTTGATATTAAACATGCACACACTATATAATTCAAAACCAAAATATATATAAATCAAAACTTTAAAATAATATAATATATTGAACGATTATATAAATAATAATAAATTTTGTTGAATCTTCAAATGTTTTCGAAGGCATAACCTTCATTATCAAGAAGTACAAACTTTCTCTTCATTTTTTTTTTTCACAATGTACTAATATGCAAATATGCGATAAAACCAGGCAAAATGTGCAAATCAGAATCAGAACGTTTATACTTGCCATTTCTTCGATATGGCGTAAAATGATTCCCTTTTGTTCATCGCGTGTTCATCTGACATGATGTAACATGCCTCAACCCTCCTCCGCAGATTATTCCACTCTCTACACAACACTTTTGGTCTATCCGGTTTGCACTGATGACCCACAGTCATTGATTTCTGATAATAAAGACCACAATTTAGTTTTGGCTGTCATGATTGTAAAGTCAACTAAAATTTGAGTTGGGAATTATCAGGGAACTGAGAAAAAAGACCATAGTGCTTCTTGATTTTAAACTCAGAGGAAGCCTATCCATGTTCATTAACTATATGAATAGTCATATAGTAATAACAACTGTAATGACAAGAATCTATGGAGTGGACATTAGAAATTTGCCCTGATCAGGGTTTTTTAAAGGCCTCAAAGGGTCTCTTTTCATTTAACAGCAAACTCCTTTCTGCAATCCAGGTAAAATAATTTTAGTTATCATGCCCCCCCCCCCCTTATGAGTCAAAATGAAAGTAGCATAATAACTGTACTACAAGAATCAGAGATTGTGGGAAACTTCGAAAAGAACTCATTTTATAAACTATATTGTAATGGTCAGACTAAGCATATTTTAATAATTTACATTGATTTTTATTTATTTCCATAATTTATATGGGTGCCATCTGATTTTAGCAATCAAGTAATAAAAAAACACATATATTTAAAACTATTTTATGTCACTAAATAAGTGATCATCGCATACAATACTCATTTGTAATACCAGGCTAGATCACGAAGAACACAAGTTACTTCCAATGAATGAGGGTAGACCATACAATCTTGCATTTAAAAAAGTTAACAAATTATATAACAATACTTTAATTATAAAATATAATTGTTAATGTACAATTTATTTTCTATTAACATCATTCTTTTACTTTTATATACATTATTGCCTTCTATATGCAAGCAGAAAGAAAATTATTATACATAAATGTCCAAAGTTTCATTGCTAAGTTTAATTTTAATCTTCATTTAAAATATAATATTCATATAGAGCTCGCAAAACAAACTCTTAACAAGCTTTATAGAATATCCTCAACCTCAGACCGCTTTCTGCTACTGACTTCCTCAGTGAGATGCTAAGATATAACTATTAAGTAGAAACTGAAATTTTAAATTTTCAGACATCCATATGTCTTCCAATCCAACTATCTAACTTAAATAGCCATATGGGACTGAACTAAGTTCAGATATATCATATATTAATAGCTTTAGCAATATAAAATCACCAAAGCCATCGTAGCAAAAAATAAAATTACAAAAAAAAAATCAAGTCAGATGTCACATGACCTAATTTAATAAAGCTTGTGTTTATAAAAATGTTATATATAGAGCTCGCAAAACAAACTCTTAACAAGCTTTGTAGAATACCCCCAACCTCAGACCGGTTTCTGCTACTGGCATCCTCAGTAGCAGAAACCAGTCTGAGGTTGGGGTATTCTACAAAGCTTGTTAAGAGTTTGTTTTGCGAGCTCTATATATAACATTTATAAACACAAGCTTTATTAAATTAGGTCATGTGACATCCAACTGATTTTTTTGCGATATTCATATAGTTATAAATAATAGAGTACATTTACCATATAGCAAACCCCAATTTCAGTACACTTAAAATACAACTCTATGCATGTGTGAACCCATAAATATAAAACATTTCTTTGACTCCCGTTTCTTAGTACCAACACATACATACATTCTATATGGAATAAACATCAATGTTATCTTTGTATATCAATAACTATAAGGACAGGTCTTTTAAATCCTAATACTAATTCAATAAAACATATCTGTTATCTTTATATAACAATAACTATAAGGAGTGATCTTTTGGTCCAACTTCTAATTCAATGACTACAAATTAAACAAGGATGGCTCATTTGACTACAAATTAAACATGGATGGCTCATTCCAAGACCAATCTCTATCTTATTAAAATTAGATAGGAGGAATGTATTCTTCCATATGGATGCGAATATATATAAACTATTTAACAGTGAACAGAAAAATGCATATATATAATATAAATTCATCTACATAAAATCTAATTCTCGCTAATAAAATATAGGATTACGTATGAATGATGGATACAATATCATTAACTATGATTATTTAAGACTTGGACAATTATGCATAAACATTGTATTTACAGTATTATAATTATTTCTTTACTCTTTTAAAGTAATAATAGTTTGTAGAAAGTAACATATACTTACATATTCACTTTTTGCTTTTATACATTAATATTATTCACTTCAATAACATGTGCAATAACAGAGCAAATGCTTTTTTTAAAAAACTTAATTTCCACATATAATATCCAGATTATAAACTTTAAATATAAACTCAAAATAGGATAAAATTCAACAGTCTTTTAAATATAAAACAAAATAGCTGTTATTTCTTCATTCTTTCTGACAAATACTACAGTTCTTATGGAATTATAATATGCTTTCAAAAGTTCCATATCTGCTAACTGAAGTGAGCATTGTTCTGTATTTTCACTAGTTATTTGATGTAGTGTCAAGTATTCAAAGCTAGATTAATAGCTCATTGGTGTTTTTTTTTTTTATCAACTAAACAGTCACGCTTCAGTGGATTTTAAATGAAATAAGACTCCAATCTGACTGAATAAGAAAAGCTGATTTTATATAAAACTTAGTCGTCGTCCCCCCCAACATTTTGTTTCAGTTTTTTTTAAAACAAACTAATTTGCATACCACTTTGATTGCTTAAAAAAAAATTTTTTTTATTGAAATGAATAATAGACTTCATTTCAATATATTACATAAAATTATCTTAAATGAAAATATATGCGAATGTACTTTTATATCATATATACAAAGGATTTCATAGTATAATTAGTCAGATTGACTTTAGGTCAACATGGGTGCGACGAGAATCTGCCTGAGCATTCTATCATCAATTTTCAATTGTATGGACGATTGAAGAGTTGGAGTGGATTGAAGCCTGTCCATTAAAGTATGAACATTGGCTATCTTAATATATATCTGAGCACTTATTGCATATACATGTAAAGATGATAATCTGGACCAACTGATGATTACTGGTTTAGCATGAAACGTGTTCAAGTGTATCCAGTGTTATGAGATAGAGTGGTGAGTTGTGTGAAAGTCTGTGCTCATATACCCTATATATTACACGTATTGATATAGGTATATAATAAGCCTGTATTTCAGTTATAATAATTAGGGTAATATCTGCCATGGCCATGACCTGAGATTTGAATGCAGATCATGTTTAGGATTTTTTTCAGGCAGTCAGCCAATAACTATTTAATTATGAGTTGATAGTAAATCAAGGAAGTAATGCCATCATGTTTACTGTTTTTGGAGTTATTGGAAAGTTCTTTGCTCTGTAGTATTTTATTTAATGATTGTTTATCTCTCTTCTTTATGTATATATTTATAACTTCCAGTGACCAATGAATCAAGTCAATAAGTATTTCAGCATCACCGTCACCACTTTATTAGCTTGCTTGCCCTTATTTGAAAAAGTAATTAGACTTACTAATGTTTATATACAATCGGGACAGTTGATGCAAATGGTCATTTTGCTTTGGCAAGAAATTTAATGAAATGGGGGCACTGAAATATTTATCAACAATGGTTGGTTCTTTGTCAAGATCTGAGGATGTATATAAAATTGAAAATGTATATCTATGTTCTTTATATGCTTTTAGACTGATGTAACTTTCTTAAGGGAAATGAGTCTTGCTTTGTGCTTAACAATTGTCAATTATTTATCTCCGTATCTCTTTTCATTGCTTGCTATCATGGAAAAGTATGATAATCCAAGAACAGAATTGACTATAACCATGTTAAGGTAAGATATTCTTTTAAATGTATTGTTGTAGGTACTAATTCTAAAATTTATAAATATGTAGGAAACTGTTCTGCTTTTTATTAATAGCCACTCATCTCAACTCTATCTGCCAGAGTAGGAAACTCAGACCACCCTCTGAACTATGGGTGCATTTTGTGAACAAACTTCATTCTTCAGGTAAGCTAGAGATGCTAATACCTAAATCTCCATGATCAACTTAACAATTTGATAACTTTTATCATTATTCTCATGTAATATAGGATCTGGTTGATATCCACTTTCAAAACTTTATGGAATGGTGAATAGTTATTGTACTGTAGATATATATTTAAAATTTTTTGTCAATGTCTCTTTCATCTCAATTCTACCATATACAGCATAAATGTCTATAGCGCAATAATTGTTCAATCTTCCCAAGGTATTGAAAATGGATAGAAACCAATCTCTACTTTACATGGACAACAACAGATATCAAGCAGGCAACATGGATTGAAGAGTGAAGATTGTTCACAGAATACATGCATAGTTAGTGTGATTTGACTTTCTGCGCTAATAAATGTTCATGATGCACTGCAGTTGAAATGTGAGACATTGACAAAAGTATACAAGAAACTAATTTGATTGCTGCAAATCACTACTAAAATTTAGAAGCAGTAATTCCAGAACCATCTATTGGAAGCTTGACTAATAGAACACTAGATGGCCTTGTTGAAAATAACAAAATCATGCACTCTTTTTGATTATTACAAATATTAATCCTTTTATTATAACTAGTGTTTATCTTCAACACAATATTTATATTCTGATTTAGAATTTCTAGCTCAATTTCTGAAAGACATTTTAAATCAGCATTTAGAAAATAAATGTAGATTGCTAGGTGTAATTTCAACTACCAAGGATGGATGAGATTAATCCGTCCTGGGGTAATTAAGTTTTCCAAGATTAAATTTCAATTTTATATAAGCGTGTGAATGGTCTACATTGTATTTTGAATATGAGCACATGATCATATTAAATTTGTCTTTGATGAAGTATAAATTTTTTATTCATCATCTCTAAGCATTTTTAAAATCATTTAAATCATTAACAAATCACAATGGATCATGATTGACGTAAAACCTATCAATTGACGTAAAACCTATCAAATGTCTTTATTTTTTCATCAATGTTTTGGCCATGAAAAATAAGAGAAATGAAATATGGTGCGACTTTCATAAAGAATATCATACTTATATGAATATTGCTTGACACAACAAGGTCTACATAATTAATTGGGTGTTAAAAGTCGATAGAAATTAGTCCCTATCTTATATGACAGTGGTGTAGTGAAAATGACACTACAGAAATATTATTTATTGAATAATCTTTAGTCTAATGAATGATTAATAAAAATTATTAATATATTGTTATATAACAGTTTATATAAGAATACTTTAATGTAAACTGCTTTTCAGGAAAAATAAACTGAAGGCTGAGCATTCATGGGAGTATAATAGTCCTCCCTTACCAACAGTGAAGGCTATATTATATTACAGCTTTTTTTTTAGTCATCACAGAGATATCTGATTAAGCCAAATTAATATGAGCATCCATTTATTGGCAAGCAGTAGTTGGCTAATAGGCACAAATCTATGCTGACTACCCGAAAGAAATTTCCTAAATCTACTGTTTATTCATCCAAAGATTTGAATCCCAGATATGTTCGATAACAGATATACTAAATGTTACTTACTATTAAGAGGCTCTTCTTAGTTTTTATATCTAAGCATAATAATTATAAGTACTGAATAAAACTATATTAAAAATATTATTTTGATTGGCATCGATTATAATATTAGCTGCAGATACTGTTTGAATGAAAATTCACGATTTAGCAAACTTGAAAGCAATTATTACTTCTTGTTCTTGCGGATTGGAACTAAATCGATATTGTTTTTGTAAAATATATACATAAGCACGTGTGTGTATATTTACTGCATATATATATATGCACAAGTTTTAGAATAGTGCAATGTTGTACGCAAACAAGAATGAACCTTAAAAAAAAAAAAAAAATCATTTTATTTCATTGATTTCTGTAAAATGTTGCTAGCTAAATTTAAATACTTGTATTGTTATAACAGATGTCTAACCGCATTCAATATCCTCAGCTTTCTTTTCCTTTTCATTGTCTTTTGCTAAGCACCCATCTGTAAATTTTTCCTCACCCCTGAATGTGTGACCATTCAGGTATTTAATTGCCGGAGTAACAGCAGCTCCACCAATGACAATTCATCTCCTGCTCTTGCATGTGAGTCATAATAATCCCAGTTAATGATTTTTCTATTCTAATTAACTTTGACTGAAACATTATTATGCAAATGAGAAGCTCATTAGCATATTTGGCAATCTTCCAGCCCTTCATTAAGGGGTTAATTAAAAAACAATAGATAATTAGTTTTTAATGACTCTTGCATTATTTACATTAATTAACAACTAATTAAAATCTAATGAATATTCAAGCAATCAAGGTGTGACAGCAGTTCTGCAGTGAATAAAGCAGTTGAGCAGTTTTTTCCGAATCACATAACTATTGAACGTAATTAGATAAAAAGTGCTAATAAAAAATAATATATTTAATGATGATTAAAAAACAGGTTAAAAAAAAAAAATTAAGTGTAAAAATATTTACATTTTTAAATAAAAATAATTATATATATATTAAATGAGTGAACCACCTGCTCTATTATGTGTGTGTATCAATTTATCTCTATTAATATACAGTATACTATACACACACGTTATATATCTTATTCATTTTTTAAGAATATTTGTGTATTTTTTTAATTAAAATATTTGGTAGCTTTTTGTTAAAGTTATATAAAATACAAAATTATTTCAGAAATGATGACATTGAAATAAATATGATAGATTCATTATTTATTAATATGGGAGTTCCTATTCTAAAATAAAAAAGATGAGAGAAGACAAACACTAAAGAAAAACTATAGTTGTATTTTCATATATATTTCTATAAAGATAGTTAGAAAAAAAAAGAAAAGAAAACTGAAGTCAGAACCTCTATGTGTAAAATTAAAAGAGAATCCATAATCTCATTAACATCAGTGATAATTGGCATAAGAGACTTATGATGATCGGATTCTTTATTAGTATAGGTAACTGAAAAAGGTAAAATAAAAGATAAAAAGAGAAAGAAAATAAATGGAAGAAAGAGTATAAGTAGGAGACAGAAAAGAATATGTTAAAACAGTAAGTAGCATTTAACAATAAAAAAAATAGTCTTAAAAAATAAAACTAAAGATAGCAATATTAAAATAAATAATAGAAATGGAGGAGGGAGGGGGTGCTAAAAAAAGCAACTAATTGCTATATTAATTAAGTAGAATTATAAATATGTATGTATAAAACTATAATTTCTCTTCAATAAAATCCAATAAAAAAATAAATAATAAAATATCACTAGCATTTAAATATGGGGGGGGGGGGCACATTGTTAGGTTAGTAATGTAGTTTACTGAAGAGGTTCAATGTTAAGGTGAGTACCACCATATCAGGTTGAGTTTAAGAATCCCATTATTGATTGACTAGATTGAAATTTTTTTTCAGATGGGATTCGATGCCAAAATTGTTAGCACCTTTGAGAGCCCCTTCCATCATAGAGTGAAAAAAAAGTTGCAGTTAGTAATAGTAAGAGATTCATTAATCAAAATAAAGAGAGCGAGACTGCATTTTTAAAGATAAGATTGAATATATGCTCATCTGAATCAGAAATAAAAGATATTAGCAAATACTTGAATTGAGTTTATAACTGAGTTCAGTAAGAGAATGAGTGTTTGATGATTTTGGTAGCGATTTTTTTTTTCCCATTAATTCTGGGATCATTAATGGTACTTATAATTAAAATAGGTCTAAATTTAAAAAAAGTTATTTTAAAAATAAATTCAACACTTAGGCTCTCAAATATTTTGTATATTGTATTTTAAATATGTGTTCATCATTAGTTATTGAAATATAAGATCATACACAAACTTTAGGTCTACTCTTATTGTTCCTGTAAGCACAATTTTGTCAGTAGATGAAAGCTTTCATTTGCACGCAATAAAAAATAATGAGTTAAAAATTTTTTTTTTTCAAAACTTAAACTGAATTTCTAGCAATAATTCAAATCCAAATCCTAAGTTTTTAAAATTTATTAAGAATCATTAATTAAACTCTGGACACTAAATTAATATTAGAAATTCAGGATAGGATAAAAATCTCCTGGATTTACATTCCAACCTTGTCGTACAAGATCTGGGTAATGGATGATGTACCAACCCCCATCTGATCTCTATGACTGTTTCCATGCATAAAAAATTACAACTATCTGGCATTGACCAATCGGATATTCCTTCAATAATTAAGTGCCAAAGTAGTAAAAAGTCTAATCTGAAATTAATTAATTGGTTGAGGGGACAATTTGATAGATAAAAAAACAAAGTAAGTAAATGGGACCAAAAGTTAATTGTACATTTTATATACTTTACAATATATATGTATACATAATATTTAAATACATATATATTATCTATACTAAACTTAATGTAATTGTAAGGACTTGAACTCAGAACCCCCACAGCTATCCAATCCATTTTATACAACTGATACGACCACATACATGTGAAAAAGATCAATATGTATATATATGGGACATGCTGATGATCTGGACCAACTGATGAGTGCTGAACAAAATATGTATATTGGAGATCATTGATCTTTTTCACATGTATGTGGTAATGTGTATTAGTTGTATATAAGATGGATTGGATAGCTGTGGGGGGTTGTAAGTCTGAGTTCAAGTCCTTATAAATGTAAATGAATCAAATGTCACAAAATATATAATCTATTTAGGCAAGGTTATTTAAAAATGAATTGGATTATAAGCTTTATCTTGTTAATTAACAGTAAGCTAATACAAAGGAAGATTAGTGTAATTACCTCCAAAATTCACATTCAAACTAATATCAAACTGGATATTGTGAATCTGTTTAAATGAAAACTGACTTACTGTATTTGATGTAGCCTTATCTGCTTTTCTGAGCATCTGATAACATCAAGTTTGAATGACAGAAACACTTGTCTTGCAAGATATAATTGATTTTTCATTCACCATTGCTGTATATAAGATCATAAATTTTTATAGAGGGTGCAATAACAATAACAGAAGTCCAAATAGGAGACCTCTATTTATTATTTACTAAGGAATTGAATTATGTTGTACATTAATAATTGAATTCCTGTTCATGGAATTCAAAATTAAAGATGAATTTAATGAATCATAATAGTATATAAAAAACACACAATGCACACTATTTTAATATTTTAATGCATATTACTTTTAATCAAGATATGCACATACACATGAGAATAAAAATGTTGTGGTATAAATGAATATATTTACAAGTTCGTTGCATTATTTTAAGATAATGATTTTTTAAAATCACATTAACACAAACATATACTTTATAAGTGATTATTTTTAGCCAATAGTTATTCACAATAATCACATTTCAAGAAATACATTAGATATTATTATATTTAATTTAACCTCAGATGTAAACTTTAAATTTAGTAATATATATATATATATATTGTAACGGTCAGAATCGTCTATCTCGCTAACACACTGCATAATTCAAACCCCAGACACTAAAATGAACATTCTAGGAGGGGTTGCCTTCTAGATATACTAAGTTCGAATCTAAAGTCCAAATTTCACAGCGCCACCTACGTGATAACGCATCTGATGCTACAACTAGTATAACCTTTTACCGGTGCCTGGTGGTCAGGGAGAAACAAAAGACTCTATACTAAGATAAGTTTGGGTGGCTAATTAACGTCTATGGATTTACAAAAGAAATGCAGAAAATATATATATATATAGACCGAGACAGTGATAGGAATCAAATAAAATAAGAGATAAAATTTAGTTTTAAATAATTTCACACAATTTATTTATATAAATATATATATAACGCCACTGTCTGCTTATATGAGACAGGGACACGTATTAAATAATTGTTGGCATTTATATTTCAGTAATGACAAAAGGTTTTAAAACAGAGTGATATATTCTATTCCTCGGGCTAATAGCGTTACGATAATGTGCTTGACAAGATAGGAACATGTGCGAGGTGCTTTGAGTAAATAGACAAGTTTAAGACAATATTTGAAATTAAATGTTCTAAAATATTTATTGATTTCGAGAATAGTAACGGACTAAAGCTTACTAAGCAAACGTGGGAATGGGATCAAAGCATTTATTTGAGAATAATAATAGATTTGTATTGGGAGGTCAGTATTGCTGATAGTGAATTTATAAAGTTGGAGGGTGTGACTCATTTAAGTCACGGATGCTTTGTAAAATAAATATAAAATGAAACAATATTGAAGATCCGGAATAATTACGGAGGGCATCTCGCCGCTAACCCGTAGGAAAGTATTTTGACGAAACAGCCGAAACTTAGCGACTGTGTGACGATTGCGTTTAATTCCCAGGGGTGTCATTTGTGAACACCCTCTGCCTGGAAACTTGCAATGAGCGAAAGAACGGACTTTGCCGTGTAAAGAATCCTTGGAAAATAAAAACAAAGCGGTCTCAACAACCAATTCATGTACCAGCAATACGAGACTAGTGTATATAAAAACATACTAAATGGGTTTTACTTGTATTAAGAGAAATGCCCAATCAAATTCCCTGAAATTCATTTAAAAGGGTCCGCACATTCTCGACATCAATGATGAACTTTATAATTAAAATAGAACACGGTAATTAAAATAAGAAAATGCATGCTTGCGGGTTTGAAAAGTAAGTATAGATTTATATATGCAATCATGCATTTGGGGACACATTTAATCATTGACTTCGCACATACTCTTATATTAGATTAAAATCAATAGCATGTAGATTTTAAACTATGTGATTATGTTACATTAAAGAAAAGAATCGCCCTCGAACGAGTGATTTGCAAGACAATAAAATTGGAAAATTATAAATTTAAAATATGCCTTAATAGCGGCGTCTTATTTTCAATAGAGGGAATAGTTCACTCGGTCAAAGACGATTCTGACACATTATCATAATAAAATAAAAGAAAGCTTTATAAATAGAAAATATTAACCCAAGGATAGAGAGCAAAATGTTGAGCATATTTAAACACACAAAATAAATACACAATGAAGTTGTGAAATATAAGAAAACAATGTTAAATAGCTATAGCATGTTAGTTAGTGATCACAAGAGCTCTTGGGTTAATTTAGGTTACCTCTGGAGAAGCATTTGCAGGTAGATGTTCGGCAGGTTTTATAATTCAGCAGCAAAATCTGGAATGTTCATATTTGGCAGCGGCAGCAGCAGTTTCGGGATCCGTGTGATAAATTTTTGATGGTATGGAGCAGCGGCTGGCTATTCCGAAGGGACATAGCCATCTTAAACGCCTCTACTCGGACATGTCAAGGTTAGCAAATTATTAGAATTTTAGAACAACTCAGAAACTTTTAGACAACTCAGAATTCTTTTAAAAGCCTAGAAACCTTTAAGAGCTTAGAAAGCTTAGAAAGCTTAGAATGGTGAACAAAAGAAAAACATCCTTTTTATAGTAAAATTTAACAATAGACTTGTCCTGGAGCGTACAAAATTATTGGACTTATCTGCTGTAATTAAATCTATCCGAATGTCTAAAGGAATTCAACATTAATTAATTTCTTTTGTTAACTTCCCCGTCGACATTCGAATTACAAAACTAGATTTGATTAAAATTACTGCTACTAATTAAAGAAAACTTAAGTGGACAGCTGCTGTTTTTAGATAAACTTATATAATTAAACTATTGTCCCTCATTTATTTTAACAGAAATATTTGGGATGATTTTTATTAAATAAAACGAAAATTATTTTATTTTAAATTGTAATATTTGAATCTATCTACTAAACGAATATTTACTAAATGAATTTTATTTTAAATCAAAATATATTACGACGGTAATATATTTGTAAATAGATCCAAACAAAATAACTAACAATTTATAATTTTGATATGTTTTAAAATGGATATCATAGTGTGTGCGCAATTACGACTTATATAACTTACTTTTTAATAAATGTAAATTATGTGAACAAATACATAATTCATAATATTTTATTTTATTTGGGAATAAGTTATATATATAATACGAGCATTGTGCTCGTGGTTTAAAATTAGGCGGGATTTTCGGTATATAAGTGTATTGCAGACACACTACGATAGATTGGGGTTCAAACTAAGGTATGAGGGTAGGAAGTAGGTGAGAAAAGGTGAAACGAAGATCTGCAAAGCAGACCTTACTGTTTCACATTCCCTTAGTGACGGAACAAAAAAAATTGTTAAAAAAAAAAATCTTACAACAGGTGTCCACCTATGAAGCCTGCATAAAAAAAAAATTTACAAGATAACCCATAATGTACAGGATATAAATATAATGAAGAAACGAAACTGAATTATATACCCGGATCATATTAATAAATCTACCGTCTAGCGAACATTTTCTATTATTTCCCCCCCTCTTTCAACAAAATTTTATTTAAAAAAACTAATCGTTTAACACTGTTTATATCCGATCTCCTTTTTATATTATTCCGTGACGTGTCCATTTGTTTTTTTTTTTGTTTGTTGTTTTTTTT
Organism: Epiperipatus broadwayi; assembly: GCA_028023455.1. NCBI lineage: Eukaryota > Metazoa > Onychophora > Udeonychophora > Euonychophora > Peripatidae > Epiperipatus > Epiperipatus broadwayi. The sequence continues at coordinate 303,495 of JAQFVV010000436.1, read as the reverse complement.
TAAAAAAAACTACTATAATCCTGGGTCTGGTGGGTAATAACTGCTTTTATAATTTGATGACTGCAGTCTCGGATTATCAGGTCTCTTTACCTTGTCTGGCGGTTCTTTGGCCCAGGGACTGAAATCCAGAGTGGTTAAGAATTCGGCCATTTCCTCCACCTCTTTGATTCTGCTGCCCGCCATCAGCTGTTGTATCGGTAGCGGCATATTCTGTTGAACGGTACGTATAATATGAGTATCAGAAAACGCAAACGTGTTAAGTGATCGAAGGCGATTGACCTGGCGAATGAAAAATTGCGTGTGTGTTTCCTTGATCGCTCCGTACTTTTCCTGGCAAATGGTATTTAGAATTCCGCTCTGCCGATCCTCACTCCAATAATATCTTAGTAACAGGCTACAGTAATTCGTAAAGTTGTTTGGTTTTTTCGCCAACATGCCCCACCAATCTTTTGCATAGCCATATAAATGATGGCTAGCGATAGCAGTCTGTTCATGCGGATCCGTTTTATAAAACTGAAAGAAATCCCGCAGGCTATCCAGGTGTGGGTGGGGGTTTTCTCCTATTTCTCCTCGAAATATTTTAACAGTTAATATCTTAGCAAGTTGGGTTTGAACCCCGAAATCTGGAATTAAGGTCCTGTGGATTGTATCTATCCCACTACTATGCGCTTGAGGAGGTGGTAGATCATCGTTAGAGGCCTGACATCTTTGGTTTAGGTCCACTGCCTCGTTGATGCTGTTTGTATCGTCAGGTTCTGTTTTTGCTATCAGGACTTCGTTGTCCAGGTATTGTATTATTTTTGGCTCAGTTTGATCTCGGCATTCGCTCATTTTTTTTCGATTTCCTGAGCAGTATTCTTCCAGTTTCCGTTGGAGAGCCCTATATCCTTCTCTCGCTTGTGCCAATTCGTCGAGGAGCATCCTGGTAAACTTTTTATACTCCGTCTCTTTTCTTTGGGCTTCCTCTTCCTGCTTTCTTGCCCTCTCTTCGCTTCTCTTATATAATTCCACCAGATCATCCAGATTGGAATCTTCCTTGGTCGTTTGCTGGACAGTTCTCATACTTATTGGAGGAGATTCAAGAAATCCGGATGGGTCCGGTTCTTGATCAGCGTGGTTGTTGTCCATATTATCCCTGGCTTTGGATGATTATCGTGATCGATGATGATGATTACTTTTTATTTTATCGCTAACTATATTAATATATCTTTAACACAATGTATCGCACTGATAAAGAAAATGTTTAAACTGTTTTACGTGGAGCTTATTAAAACTAATACGGTAAAAAAAAATACTCTTATTATTTTTCCTTGTTTAATTCTCTGCGATTATTACGTTTAACTTCAAATTTTATTAATGGCTAATAGGCTATCTCCCTCTCGGTTCTGTTGGCCTAATTGCTGCTTTTATATTTATCACTTAAAACCCCAACTACTGCCCTCTTACTACTGCTAAAATTTCTCGCTTAAATCTGCTGCCAACATATATATTTTTAACTGCCCGTATATATAAAAATCTCAAATTCTACCTGTCAAAAATATTTCGCTAACATATATATTTTTAAACTCAAGCAAATTTTATTTATATATATTAACATTCGCTAGATCCGGGTATAATTATTTCGTTCCCTCTTATTTAAGATTTGCAAACATATATATTTATTTACATAATTATTGATCCGATTCACGTCTCATTATTTGGTCTAAGAAAAATTTACACACGTTAAAAAAAACAAATTTCATACAAAAGAATTGAGCCTGGTGACAAAATTTATTTTAGAAGTAACTCCGTTTAGTGAAATTACCCTTGGGCGCCATGTCACCAGTTAAAAATATCCATAGACTGTTAGCTTCCCAAAATTAATTTTAATAACTATTCCATTTAACTACGGGCACTCGTTAAAACATTCGCATTTTTTTTTTTTGATTACAACATTTGATTTATAATTATTTCTGAATTCCATACGATAGCCTATTATATCTAGGTCATTACCGTACAAAATTATCATTATGCTATATTGCGCGTTGAGCCGATAAAACTTTATTTTGATAGAAAAATACAATATTTGAAATCTTTATAATTGTCACAATATTCACTTGGGACAATATTTAAGTAATTTACGCTATGCGTACATAGCGTGATTTAAGTGAAACAATAAATACAGATAATACAGATGGCTCGTATCGCACTATAGCATGTTTGGACAAGTTCTGATTATATAGGATAAGTAATTGAATGCCCGAGTCAAACAAAATATATGAAATATACACGCAAATAAACAATATAGATAGTATAGAGTTTGAAAAATATTATATATATCAAAAATATAAAGGATTTGAGTGATTAAATACGAAACAAAATGCTAAAATTAAGCTACAGGGATGTGGGTGTTTAAATAATTAAGATCTACAGGGATGTGGGTGTTTAAATATTCGAGGCTCCACGTTTGGGCAAGCCATGGACCCGGAAAAAAAAAATTTACTATGTAACGGTCAGAATCGTCTATCTCGCTAACACACTGCATAATTCAAACCCCAGACACTAAACTGAACATTCTAGGAGGGGTTGCCTTCTAGATATACTAAGTTCGAATCTAAAGTCCAAATTTCACAGCGCCACCTACGTGATAACGCATCTGATGCTACAACTAGTATAACCTTTTACCGGTGCCTGGTGGTCAGGGAGAAACAAAAGACTCTATACTAAGATAAGTTTGGGTGGCTAATTAACGTCTATGGATTTACAAAAGAAATGCAGAAAATATATATATATAGACCGAGACAGTGATAGGAATCAAATAAAATAAGAGATAAAATTTAGTTTTAAATAATTTCACACAATTTATTTATATAAATATATATATAACGCCACTGTCTGCTTATATGAGACAGGGACGCGTATTAAATAATTGTTGGCATTTATATTTCAGTAATGACAAAAGGTTTTAAAACAGAGTGATATATTCTATTCCTCGGGCTAATAGCGTTACGATAATGTGCTTGACAAGATAGGAACATGTGCGAGGTGCTTTGAGTAAATAGACAAGTTTAAGACAATATTTGAAATTAAATGTTCTAAAATATTTATTGATTTCGAGAATAGTAACGGACTAAAGCTTACTAAGCAAACGTGGGAATGGGATCAAAGCATTTATTTGAGAATAATAATAGATTTGTATTGGGAGGTCAGTATTGCTGATAGTGAATTTATAAAGTTGGAGGGTGTGACTCGTTTAAGTCACGGATGCTTTGTAAAATAAATATAAAATGAAACAATATTGAAGATCCGGAATAATTACGGAGGGCATCTCGCCGCTAACCCGTAGGAAAGTATTTTGACGAAACAGCCGAAACTTAGCGACTGTGTGACGATTGCGTTTAATTCCCAGGGGTGTCATTTGTGAACACCCTCTGCCTGGAAACTTGCAATGAGCGAAAGAACGGACTTTGCCGTGTAAAGAATCCTTGGAAAATAAAAACAAAGCGGTCTCAACAACCAATTCATGTACCAGCAATACGAGACTAGTGTATATAAAAACATACTAAATGGGTTTTACTTGGATTAAGAGAAATGCCCAATCAAATTCCCTGAAATTCATTTAAAAGGGTCCGCACATTCTCGACATCAATGATGAACTTTATAATTAAAGTAGAACACGGTAATTAAAATAAGAAAATGCATGCTTGCGGGTTTGAAAAGTAAGTATAGATTTATATACGCAATCATGCATTTGGGGACACATTTAATCATTGACTTCGCACATACTCTTATATTAGATTAAAATCAATAACATGTAGATTTTAAACTATGTGATTATGTTACATTAAAGAAAAGAATCGCCCTCGAACGAGTGATTTGCAAGACAATAAAATTGGAAAATTATAAATTTAAAATATGCCTTAATAGCGGCGTCTTATTTTCAATAGAGGGAATAGTTCACTCGGTCAAAGACGATTCTGACACATTATCATAATAAAATAAAAGAAAGCTTTATAAATAGAAAATATTAACCCAAGGATAGAGAGCAAAATGTTGAGCATATTTAAACACACAAAATAAATACACAATGAAGTTGTGAAATATAAGAAAACAATGTTAAATAGCTATAGCATGTTAGTTAGTGATCACAAGAGCTCTTGGGTTAATTTAGGTTACCTCTGGAGAAGCATTTGCAGGTAGATGTTCGGCAGGTTTTATAATTCAGCAGCAAAATCTGGAATGTTCATATTTGGCAGCGGCAGCAGCAGTTTCGGGATCCGTGTGATAAATTTTTGATGGTATGGAGCAGCGGCTGGCTATTCCGAAGGGACATAGCCATCTTAAACGCCTCTACTCGGACATGTCAAGGTTAGCAAATTATTAGAATTTTAGAACAACTCAGAAACTTTTAGACAACTCAGAATTCTTTTAAAAGCTTAGAAACCTTTAAGAGCTTAGAAAGCTTAGAATGGTGAACAAAAGAAAAACATCCTTTTTATAGTAAAATTTAACAATAGATTTGTCCTGGAGCGTACAAAATTATTGGACTTATCTGCTGTAATTAAATCTATCCGAATGTCTAAAGGAATTCAACATTAATTAATTTCTTTTGTTAACTTCCCCGTCGACATTCGAATTACAAAACTAGATTTAATTAAAATTACTGCTACTAATTAAAGAAAACTTAAGTGGACAGCTGCTGTTTTTAGATAAACTTATATAATTAAACTATTGTCCCTCATTTATTTTAACAGAAATATTTGGGATGATTTTTATTAAATAAAACGAAAATTATTTTATTTTAAATTGTAATATTTGAATCTATCTACTAAACGAATATTTACTAAATGAATTTTATTTTAAATCAAAATATATTACGACGGTAATATATTTGTAAATAGATCCAAACAAAATAACTAACAATTTATAATTTTGATATGTTTTAAAATGGATATCATAGTGTGTGCGCAATTACGACTTATATAACTTACTTTTTAATAAATGTAAATTATGTGAACAAATACATAATTCATAATATTTTATTTTATTTGGGAATAAGTTATATATATAATACGAGCATTGTGCTCGTGGTTTAAAATTAGGTGGGATTTTCGGTATATAAGTGTATTGCAGACACACTACGATAGATTGGGGTTCAAACTAAGGTATGAGGGTAGGAAGTAGGTGAGAAAAGGTGAAACGAAGATCTGCAAAGCAGACCTTACTGTTTCAATATATATATATATATTGTAACTAGTTGGCTATGTAGCTGCATTAAAAATAATTAGATAAGTTGGCAACATGCTCATCAGTTTTAGCTTAGCATTATTTAATTAATAGGGAAAATAGTATTTAATTTCCTATGCCTATTTTTTTTTATAATAATAATGAGTCTTCAATTAACTAATTATTTTAAATTCCAATATGAAAATTTTCAAACATTTAATTTATTAAATAATATGATTTTAATATGAGAATTTATTAATAAGTTATAAATGATTGTAGAATGGAGAGAAATTTATAAAATAGTGTAAACAAGATGGTTTTTTTCTTTCTCTCTCTTCAGTAATTATAATTAATTAGCAGTTTTAATTTAAACTATAAAAGTATATTAAGAGAATTTTTTTTTGTAAATTATTTAGTAGATATTAATTCTAACTTTAAAAGAAGGGTAAAGTTTTATGTTTAATAGTATTTTAAAAAGAAGGGGGGGATAAGATTTTAATACTTTTGGTAAGTTTTATTTTAATTTTTAAAGTTGTGGGTCTTTTCTTTTCTCTTTATGTCTATTACAAAAAAAATCAAATCAGTATAATTAACTGATTATCTTGATTTTCTTTTTGCAAGAAATTTTGTTTAATTAGAAAGAAATTTTATGATGCTAATTTAAGTTCTTGACTTATTTTTCAATGTCTATGATTAAGGAGAGAAATAGCTGAACAATTATATTTATAAAAATTTCTCTAATTGGCTGTTATAAAAACTATCATGTTGGAGACAGATTGTGATTGGCTTGTAGGTAAGATTATTCTAGAAAAAAATAGGTATTGAATAAGTCAGAAAGGATCTGGTAAGAAGATATTTCTAACTTAGCTGTAGAAGAGAGAGTAGTCAAGTCTTAATCCAGTTGATAAAGAAGAAAGAAGTCTTAACCAAGCTATTGCATAGAATATGAGAAGTTTTAATCAAGCTTTTACCATACTATGAGTTTAGTCATAATAATGATTTCTACAATGAAAACCATATGCTAAATTTAGCTAAAAGCTAGACATCATTCCCCTCCATGTAACCTGTCTTCACTGGAATAAAATATAGAGAAGCTTTTTCCTAAACTAATCTGAAACCTTGTCTTCAACCAAGAGCATGAGTCTCTGTATGTGTTAGTGTCACCTGGAAATTTTAGTGGATAGAAATGGGCAAAATTTTGCTATTTTTAATCTGGAAATACTGCAGACTTGCCTTAATTTTATTAACTGTAATCTTTTTATCAGAAAGATATAATCTTATAATCATTGATTAATCCCAATTATTAATTTGAATTTTTTTAAATTTTATTTCCATTATTTATTTGTTGATTTTCCTCAATTTTAGCTGAAACTAATGGAGCTCATTTGACTTTGCAGAAAGAGAAAGAGAATTACTCTCAGGATTTAACACTGAATATAGAAGAAGACTTGCCATAATTTTTGTAGAGAATATTCTAGAATATTAATAGTAAGGATAATTACAACATTATTTTTTTTGGATCAAATATTAATTTTACATTAATAATAAGTATAAAAGCAACAATAATCTCATTTATCTTTATTTGAGTTCAAGGTTCATACTCTTGATTTTGATATGATAAACCAATATTCCTTACCTGAAATTTTTTTCTTCCAATTAGTTTAGGAATTTTAGTAATCGTTATAAATTATAAAATTATTGTACTATCATAATTTATGACAAAACCCTGAACAAAAAACTCACCTCTTATTATTAACTACTAATAATAGACTCATTTATGACAAAACTCTGAACAAAAAACTCACCCCTTATTATTAATTATTAATAATAGACTCATTGTCTTATGAAATTATGGATCATTACTTGGTATTTCTTTATTATTTCAAATTATTACAGGAATTATTTTAGCTATACACTATTCCGATGAACATCTCATGATTGCCATTTCTTATGCTTGCTTATAACTGTTATTAAAACAGGCAAAACTCACTTTACGTATGGCCACACACAGCAAGCTAGAGTAATCAATAGATGCCAGAAGGCTTGTGCATAAAATCCCCATTTAGGGCATACTCATTCACTATCCCCAGATTAGTTTCTGGCTTGTGGCCTTCGTCAGTAAGGAGCCTTGGATCTGAGAGCGCTGCATCTAGATCTTAGGATCTAATGCAACCCTCTAGAAGCCACCTTTTATCTCCACAACTACAAAACTATGAGTCTTAAATTGAAAACACCTTAATATTTTCAATCCAAGCTCATTAGCTTATATAGTCATATAGATCTGAACTCAGTTCAGCATCTATACATTTTGGTGTCTTTGGTGGCTGCTAGAGGGTTGCATTAGATCCTAAGATCTTCTCACTGATGAAAGCCACAAGCCAGAAACTAGTCTGGGGATATTGGATGAGTAGGCACTAGATAGAGATTTTATGCACAAGCCCCCTGGCATCCATTGATACTCTAGCTTGCTGTATGTGGAAATACATATAGTGAATTTTGCCTGTTTTAATAACTATTCCAATGACATAGATCTACCATTCAAATCTTATCTATCACATTTCTTGGGATGTAAACTGTGGATAAATAATTCGTTTTTTCATAGAAACAGAGCATCTTTTTTTTTTATTTGCTTATATATTCATGTTGGATGAAGAATTTTCTATAATTCATTTAAATTAAACTACAACTGAAATATTGGAATTACCTTATTACTAACTATAGAAACAGCCTTTCTTGATTATGTTCTTCCATGAGGACAAATATTCTTTTGAGAAGCCATTGTAATCACAAACCTACTATCAGCCATTCCATATATTGGAATAATCATTGTAAACTGATTATAAGGAGGATTTGCAGTTAGTGGTGCAACCTTAACCTAATTCTTTTTACTATATTTTCTTCTACCATTTATTATTATTCCTTCATCAAAAAAGAACAAACAGTCCTCTAGGATTGAATTCAAACTCTGATAAAATCCCATTCCATCAATATTTTTCAATTAATGACTCAATTACAATAACATTATTTATTTCAATATTATCATATTTAATTCTATTCTTCCCCATATTCTAAGAGATCCAAAAATTATATTCCAGCAAATCCATTAGTAATCCCAATTCATATTCAACCAGAATGGTATTTTTTATTTGCTTATGCAATCTTACGATCAATTCATAATAAATCAGGAGGAGTAATTGCTCTTTTAATATCATAATTTTTTTTTTTCCATTATTGCAAAAAGTTGCTTACCATTTTCATTCAATAAATGGAATCAAATATTTTCCTGAAGATACATTAGAATTATTATTCTCCTAACATGAGTTGGAGCAAATCCAGTTGAATTGCCATATATTATCTTTGGCCAAATTTTATCAGTGTCTTATTTTTTACATTATTCTTAGCACCATTGTGGAAGAATTTGTTTTGAAAACCAAAAATGAAAATTCAATTCACATAAAAGATTGAAACTAATGCAAAATTGTTTTCACTTAAAACAGCCCAATCCAAAGCCCATTGAATTCATTCATGAATGGGTCCAATTAATAAAATAAACAAAAATAATGAATGAGTCCAATTAATGAAATAAAAATAACTGACCAATTAGATATAACCTTCTAATCTCAATTAATTCCATCCCAATAGGAAATGGAAGAATTGAAATAATTGTGATCAAAAAAAAAATAATAAAGAAAAAGGTAATTGCTTTGACCTAAATGAATCGAATCCACACTCAAAAAATGAATCCCCCCCCCCTGATTTTTATCTCTTCTTTTAAAAAAATAATTATAACTCTTAATAACATTACTACAATTAATAATACTACAAAAAACACAATAATTAACACTAACATTATGACTCTCACCAATATATTGAAATAAACAAAAATAATCAAACAACATCAACAAAATATCAATAGCAAGCAGATGCCTCAAACCACAATGATGAATTTTAGAAAAATGTTAATAAAATTGATGTTACAAACAAACTAATAAAAATTTCCCAATAGATGTAACCCATGAAATCCAGTTGCAACAAAAAAGTTGTTCCATACACAGAATCAGAAATTGAAAATCTAGATTCATAATATTCTATTCCCTGCAAAACTGTAAAATATAATCCAAGTAACACAGTAAATAATAAGCCTTGAACTTCCTGATTATAATTTCTTTCCATTAAACTATGGTGAGCTCAAGTTACTGTAACTCCAGAAGCTAACAATACAGCAGTATTTAATAATGGAACTTGAAATGGATTTAAAACCACCACACATGAAGGCAGTCAATATGACCCAAGATCTATTATTGTGGCTAATTTTCTGTGAAAGAACACCCAAAAAAACCTAAAAAAAAACCTCTGATAAAATGAACAAAATCATTCCTCATCAAAGTCCAAAAACAACATTTCTAGTATGCAATCTTTAATATGTTCCTTTATGAACAATATCACATCACCATTAAATTATTTTTATAATAATGATTCCTTCTAACAACAACTTAATTAAATAATTATAAAATCAAGTTTCTAATCCAATTATTAATAATAAAGCTCTACCTGCTCCAATAATTGGTCATGGACTCAACTTGACTATATGATATGAATGATAATGACTCATTATTAATAAACCTCACTCGAATATAATATGACTGAATTAAAAAAACTGTACTTTCAAATATTAATAACAATAACACAAATATTCCTAAAATTCACCAACCAATCTTAATAACAAATGTCCAGCAATTATATTTGCTGTTAATCGACAGACAAAGTCAAAGGGAATAAAAATTATTAATTCTTTCAATACAAACCATAAATGATATTAAAACAGGAGTTTCAATTGGAACTAAATGAGCAAACATCATTATTACCTTATTTATTCATCCAAAAATCTAACCTAATTCATAAAGGAATGGCAAATCTTAAAGTCACTATTAAATGTGATGTTCTTGTAAATATGTAAGATATTAATCCCAACCTGTTATTAAATATAATTATTAAAAATAAGCATTATTCCCTTAATATTTCTTATTCCTAGAAGTACTTTATATTCTTTGTTTAAAATTGAACATATAATTACTATATCCTGAGGGGATGACATTAAAGAACAATTAATCATGTTCATGTGTAGAAGCCTTCAAGAAGCAAAGTCAACTAGAATTATAATTGGCAAGGACTCCACAGAAAAAAGATAAAACCATGGTTGAAAATATTTTTTTGTGTGCACATTTTTTTAAAACTTCCATTTTTTTTATGAAACATTTTTCCCTCCTAAAACTTAACAAAAGGTTAATTACACTAAATGAAAGATTGTTATCTTTGATTTTGAAAATGTTTTTCCAACTCTTAGTTATTTTAAAGAAATGACTTAATTAATTAAAAGTTAATTTATGAACAGAAATCAACTGATTGATTATAATTTTTATGAAAATATACTTTTTGATGAAGTGAATGCTTAAAATTTCACACTAACATGTCATTTTTTGTTAATTGTTAATCAATTAGTTATTAAATAATTGTTTTAAAAATATTTTTTAGTCTTAATTTTTTATTCTATCTAATTCCTGTAGTGTGTATGATTTTATTTCACGACAGCCTAATGTTCTAAAAAATTTTTTAAATGATCCCAATAAAACTATTTACTTATCATAGGGTAAGTCTAGAAATTATTTAAAGTGTTTTATAATAAGATGTTTTATTTATTTATTTCTTGCTCACAGTAATAGTTTGTAGAGTTCTTGCTTCCTGAGCTAGATTTGTGCATAACAGTTATATGGAGTAGGGATTTATGTTTAATGTTATGGACATCCAGATGATGATGATCATGGTTGATGCAAAAGGGATATCGTTTAAAGTCCATACACCATATTTCATTTCATTTATTATTTCTTTAGAAATTTAGTGTATAGTTGACCTGGCTAAGTGACCAGAATATTGATGATGGTCAGGATGTTTTTAGTATCATCGCATCATTTGACTTATTGTTGTATTTTGATGGGGTAGCACCTAAGTATGTATATCCAGATAATTATTGTTTATATTACTGTCCTAGGTTTGGCAGTGGCTAAATAATTAGTCTAGTCCATAGAGGACCACTTTCAAATACCATCACAAGAATAACGATCGATTTATTTTTATTGTTGATTATTCATGATGATGAATGATTATTAGTTTTGTGTAATGCTGGTGAACTTATGGTTAGTTCTGGGCTGATCTCTCATGCTTATTGCTTTGATATTTAATTTTATATTTTGTTTATTTGTGGATGATGATGATTTCCCATTTCATAGTTTAATCCTAATGTGGTGGATTATTACAAATGGCTATCCAATTGTGGGGCATTCCAACCTCTATTTTCTGTAGTTATAATTGTTGCCCAACTTGTGGAATCACTATCTTCGTGTTGTTACATTTTTACCTAACCCAAAATCTTATATTTCTAGAAATTATTATAAACATTCATTCATATATTTCAAACATTGTTTATGTTTATTATAAAAATAAAACACATGCTAATGTGTAGAATCAATTCAAATCTCTTTATTTAGGTTAAGTTACATGTAGTTCTTAAATAATTTCAATAATTTAATAATTTGAAAGTAAATAATTATTTATGTGGTTTATTAAAATTATTAGAATTTATATTTTAATTGTTATTTAAAATAGTGAGTTGTTTGATTGAGACTTTATGAAAATTCCTGCTAATATAAATTTCCAATGCATTTATTCTCAGTGTTTCATTTACTATTCATGTAACATCATGGAGATTAGGTTTTGTTTGACTCATGGATTAAAACGTCATTATTTGTAAGTTCATGCTTTCATTCCAAGATGTTTTAGATTGGCCTATGTAAGTGAATTTAAATCCTTATTTTGTTTTTTGATTCGAAAATATTTTTTGTATTCAACTAAACATTGATGAAGTATTAAAATGATATTGCAGTACATGTGTGTAGGGTGTAATTCCCCTCTGATTAAAATCATATGTGAATATTGTGCTAGTAAATCAAATAGAGAGTAAAATACCTTTAATATGTCTGACTTATAAATTATTCTTATGATACACATATTGGAATCTTATTATTATTTAAATATTATTATACTAATGATGATGATGTGATGATGAAATTTTCATTATTTATATATTGTCAAATTCTCAATAAAATATGCAAATATATATTTCAGAGATGCAGTTCTAAAAGGTGTCAGTTTGGGAGCATTTTTGTATTACTGGTTTACTCGCAATCCCCAATCCACCTATGAGCAGAATATGGAAGCTTTACTTTCAGTGAAGGTAAGCATGTATAAAAAGTAATATTGAAAAAAAGTTCAATATTTAAATAATGACATTTATATTTATTCACCGTCTTATATAACATTAAATTATCCTTTGATGCCGTATGACACTAATGAGTAATTCTGGAGTATTGATCAAAAGATCACTGGTTTCACGCGAGATTGAATGTAAGATAGTTGAGTTTTTTTATAAATTATTATTTTTCAAATAGCCAGTGAGTTAGATAACTGAAAATATAGTTGTTGTTCTGACATTATATCTTTATAGCTAGACGAAAAAGCTGGTTTCTTAAGGCATTAGTGCAAAAACAATACTTTTCCCCCAAGAATAGTAGATCATGTAGTAATCATTGATTACTCATGCTTGCAGGAATAGCTTTGAAAAAAGCAAAAATTACTAACTGATAAATGGAAGAAATTTTTAAGCAATGGATGATAAAGTTAGCACTTGTAGGAGTATGACAAAGTAATTATGAAGATTGCATCATAATTATAATTATATTGTTTTATAATCGATCTCATCACTTATTAGACCAATTCTTTTTACTAATTGTATCTAAATACTCATTTACTAATCAATAATTAAATAATTCTCTGGGCTAGCTGCCGCTTGGATAGCTTAAGTAAATACCAATTTTCATTCAGATTCAAACCCAGGTCATGAGCATGATGGCAGACATGCGAATACTACAAAGTCTTTCTTACTCAAGCAATAGACTTTTATTATGCAGCGTAAGCTCTGTACTTAAATAGTTTTGGTTTACTCTAAGGTTTTGATTTAAAATAATCTATTTTTTAGCTATATAAGTCTAAAGTTAATTCAGAAACTGAATTGTCATAAGCTGACCATAGCCGGCTTAAATTTTATTGTATCGTAAAAATCTTACCTACCCCCAGACTTTTTTTAATACTGAATAGTCTATGCTGTAGTCATTGGAATCTGGAGGTATTTATTACTTTGTTACATAATTTTTAAATATGTTTGTGAGATAAAATGTTCCAACCATATAATAAGATCGTGGAGCTTTCTCTATATTGTACCGGTCGAAAATGTATGTCCATCCAACAAGATTTAAAATCTAAGCAAAAGTACCCCAAATCCAATCATGCCCGAGATACACAGGTCAGGAACAATCATGAATTCTAACCTATTTGCCCATTCCCAAAATCTATAACCCTATGGACAACACCTACGGTGATACCACATAAATTCATTATATCCTGGCCTGGTGCTACAATGTTTTACATGAGAACTCAACTGGTGATGATGATGAGAGGTTGAGTGAACCCAAGATATAAGTTAAAAAAAACATAAGATAACTATATTAAGGAGATTCGAACAACTGGATTAAAGTTTAAAATAGAAATATTTATTTGGACAAAATTCCAAGATGATTTTGATATATATATTTATATATGATCAATTTCACGCTTTTAAAACTTTGTTTTCATTATAAACATTTAAGAAACTTGATACAATTATTTTTATTTCAACAAATATTAATTTAGGGTGATGGTTACAATACTGAACATATATTTAAAAATAGGCTTTTATTCAATGTTACAAAAATGGATTTATCTGAATGGTTTGGTGGACGTTTTATACATTAAAATATATATATTTATAGAGATACAATAGAGTTTCGCTGATTATACGATTTTAATATGATGCCTTTAGCATTTGATACATAAGGTTATTTTCATCTAGAGACTATATTTATAACAATTAAAATAAGGATACATTTTGATCAGTAGACTAAAACATTATTTATTTTACATTTTCAGCATTAACGATAGAATATAGCGAAACTCTATAATTGCGGGAATGGCTTATTTCAATAAAAGGGGAGGGCAGCTTCATGAGAAGTTGATTTAAACTCCAACAAAAAATATTACAAAGAGGAAAATGTTTTATTATCACATATCATTATGATTTATTTTGCTAAACAGGCTAGAAAACTAACTATAAGAAATGGCGGTGCTTGCATAATATCAGCGAGAGGAAATGACACATTTGGCCAGGACAAATTCATTCTCCAATATTTTAAAGGTGGTACACCCCAGCTTTATACTAGAGTGATACAGAAAGTAAAGGTAGGTAGGATGTTTCTATGGGCGGACCATGGCGCATCCATACAGAGCTTCATCTACTCTAACCTGCTTGGTCTAGAAGTAGACAGACTTCTATCATGAATGAAGATGGGAGGCTTTGAATCCCTGGAATGAGGTACAGGCAACTCAAAGCAGTATATAAATATATACTTGGAGGAGAAGAATGATGAATGAAGAGGATCATGACTCTCTGGAGTGAGATACAAGCGAATCAGATCAAAGTCCTATGCGACATTAATAATTTGACATATGCCAGCAACACTATCATAATAATATAAAGTCACTGAATTTAAATATTAAAGTAAAGCCTTAAATGGTTTAACAAATAAATAATAATATGCTAAAATAATGACCCATGTAAACTAAAGTTATTTATCATAAGTTAAACTATAATTAATGAAGTGTGCATTGCTCCCCCTTCTTGAATCAATATTTTAACATATTAAACAAAAAACTAAAATTCATGCACTTAAAAGTGCAAATTACAAAATAGATTTAAGTTGCCAGCCTTTTGGCGATGATGATCAATAGGAAATTCATAAAATTAACGGACACCAATATCCACCCCAGATTGCAAAATATTTATACATTTTGTATAAATTTACGATAAAACATTTATTTAAAAGCATGTATGTATTTAAAATACAAACCCAATCTTACGAGATATTTAGAAATAAATAACAAGAACCCATTAATCCCCCTGTCCTTTCTATTCTACAGCGGAATATAGAAGTTCATAAGAGTAGGTTTGATTGGCATTTACAAATAAAATTAAGTGAAAAATATAAAAATATCATTAAAATTAAATTATAACTGCGCTAAATTATAAAAATAATACGAAGTGTGAGTTGGATGAAAATCTTGGTAGTAAACATTAATTGCATAGTACAGAATTGATACAAAAGATTAACATACTCGCCGGTTAGCGAGTTTTAAAAAAAAAATAAGGTAATCGTCTGAAATCTGGGCAAGACCACTTGGGGCGTTGATGCTATACAAAAATCAATCAAATATAACGTTACTGGGCCACCGACGCAACTTTTTTTTTTTATCCAACATGTTGATTTTTTTTTGATTAAACAAATTTTTTATTTCATTTACAACATGATTTCTTTTTTATTAAACAAATTTTTATATTCATTTATGTTGTTGTTGTTTTTTTTTAAACCTGATATTTTTATTTATCCAACAAATTTTGGTCATTTAATTTTTTGAATTTTAATTAAAACTTTGGACTGTTTCACGATGAAAAAACTTGTTTTAACCACGCCGAAAAAATATAATGGGATAATTATTTGTGACTTGTTTTGACTTTGGTCTACCTTTTTTTTTTGCTTGACTAAATTGTTTTTCTTCTTGTTATTAAATCAAAACTAACTTTTATGTTGTTGGGGGTTCAAAAATTGTTTTGAAATCCCCACCCCCACCTTCGGATCAATAATTGTAACATAAAGTCAGTAATTTTACTTTTTTTTAAACAACTTATATTACGTTTGAATTAGCCTTTTTTTTTGGCTGCTACAATAAACAACTTTTTGGGGGGATTTTGTACTGTTATTATTAACAAAAAGTAAACAAAAATGGTAAAATATTTTAACAGCGCTGAAAAAAGATAATCAACTTTGGGACTTGTTTTGAATTTTTTTTTTTTTGGTTGACATAATTGTTTTTCTTAATATTAAATCAAATTTTACTTTAGTGTTTTTGTCGATTAAAAAATTGTTTTTAAACAACCACCCCACCCTCAGATTATATATTTATCACAAAAAGTCAATAATTTTTAATTTTCAACTTTTCCACCCCCAATTTTTAATTTTATTTACATTTTGTTTGACTTTTTTTTTTTGCCTTCTACAAAAAACTTTTTTTTTTTGGATTTCAGATGATACCTTTTGTTATTATTAACAAAAAGTAAACAAAAATAGTAATTAATTAAAACAGCGCTGAAAAAAGATAATCAAAATACTTGTGTCAATTTCTAATCACATTAAAAAAAAATACACAAATTTTGTATTTTTTGAAATTATTTTTATTTACTGATGTAATAACTTTAATTCAAATAAAATAAACAAGATTGTCTACTGTTTATTGGCAACAGCCATGTCAGATAGGATGGATAGAAATAGGTCTTCATCCTTATGCATACATCTCCATATGAACTCTGACAAGTAATTTTCCAACAAGTTTCTGTCAGTTCCTCTTTTCTTTTTTCAGAAGACCCCAAAGATGCTCAATATTTTGTGTGAGAGTGCCCGTGGTAGGTTCCACAAAGTAATGTCAGTGGTTCACTGTTAGGTGCTGGAACCCAGCTGCCTTTAATTCCGTAGTCTTGTATCCCCTCCATCAATTGGAAAAGATGGTCGATCCTACCTTGACATTGTCTTTGATGAATTGCAAGAGGGTAGCTGCAGAGCAGGATAGAACAGAGTGAACAAAACATTCGCCCCTTTCACGGCAAATACCACCGAACATCCACTGTTGTGGTAGTATCCTACCCTGGTGGTTTATCCTGCGACTATACATAGTCTCATCTACTTCTGCTGTCAAACCAGGCCCACCAATTTGATCAGCAGGGTTGGGATGCCAGGCTCTCACAGCACAGTTCTCGTAAACCAGTTGTCCACTCCAACACAGCACTTCTGCACATGTCAAGCTCTGTGTGTATGTTCTCAAGTGTCATCTGGCCGCGGCTTCAATAATACACGAGTCATAGAGCTTTTCAAAACATTATTTTGCAGCCGTCCAACCAAGTATTTTTACGTATCAAATATCTTCGCTTACACAATCGTGAAACACATCTAAATTGCCATGTTTTTTTATACACGTACAATTTCATACTTTCCCCACACTCGCGTCGTCTTGTATTTGGTATCACATTATGTGCCTGAAAAAATGAAACAGCCTCACTTTCTATACTCAGCAATTCTGAATATTTTACAAAATGCACATTTTTAGCAGACATTTTATTGCTCTCATATATTTTGCACGCTGAAACATGATTTTGCACGTGATCTTTGGCGAAGCGTGTTCGAACATACACTTTGCCAATTTTTTATATATTAACATTTTTTTAGGGAAGGGTGGGGACCATATGACAATTATTAGTAATTAACAACATTATTTAAATATAAATGACATTACTCTATTACGGAAATTTGAAAAGTTGTACAGACTTGAAATTCAAACACCCTCAAGTGATACAGTAATCATCTATGAATAGAACAAATACGCGTAAATAGTTTTGAAACACAAAATAGGCTGTAATATTTTTGTGCAATGTCATGTAAAGTGGCCTGCCAAAATGGATTAATACAATATTAAATGTTGTATTAGCCATAAAGGCCGGCTGTGGAAATGGCATTTTTATGTGTTTTGTACACATAAACAATGCCCCAAGCAGCTTTGCCCAGATTTCAAATGATTACCAAAAATAAACATAAAGAAAACATTAATTTACAAATTAAATTATGAATTAGAATTGGCTAATGCGATTATACTGTCTCTGGGCTGGTTACCTCAGGATTCTATGAAGTATTGACAAATCTTCTGTGGCAGGTGGTATTCTTTGATGGCATGGTCACTCTTGAGCGGTAGGAGCTACATCTTGGCATGAGTTGGGCTGAAGATGGAGGTGAAAGCGGCTTAGGCTCCTCAAAAATTAAATGGACATGAAGTCGGCTAGCAACGACTGACCAAACTCTCTGACACAATAGATTTTTAGCCCTGTTTATGTCAGATTTTAGCCACTCAAAGAATGTTTTAATTAGACTTCCTGACTCTAATGGATCCTTAATTTACAAAAATCTTTTCTCTATTGTTAGTGGAGATGCAGTCATGAGATAACTGTCCAAAATCAATTCAAACCAATTTCCGGATTGGAAATGGATTTGATAAAAATGTTAATAGCTAACTAAAATCCATTAGCTTTGTTTTAGATTTTACTTTTTTTACCTTTAATTTACAAATTCCTTCTAAAATCATGAAACAAATTTCCCACCCTTTAATTATTTTTGGACAATTAATGACTGCACTTTCCATCTTGAATTTTTATGTAGTTTTATGACAAAAAAAAGTAATTACAACATATTAAAATAAAACTAAAAAAAAAAAATACTATTTTAACAGACACAAAATTATTTAGTATTTTTAATTATATATATGCTCCTGTAATATGTGTATATATCTGAGTCGCATCTATAAAAGTTAATATTCACAATTATTAAAGAAAATTTTTATTTCAGATTTATATTTATAAATCTTATAGATGCTTTTCAAATATATACATATAATTTATATACATTTTACAAAAAAAAAAAAGAGGAGCAGGATGAAACGTGGGATGTGGTAGAACAGTGGAACTCGATCTAAGGTCGACTGTTTCAATATCCACAACTTGAAGTTTGAATCTGGACAATCTTTGGACTTTTTTTTCTTGTAACTGATAATTTGTAAGTGAATTCATAGTTTTTTTTAAAGTGAGTAAATGGGTATTTAATTGTTCTAAATATCTAATATACAAGAAAGCAAAGTGTAAAAACCATATCCAATTAGTACTAGTTTTCGGTGGAGAAGGTTTTTTTTACCCTTAACATAGAATGCAGAAAATTAAGAAAGGAGATTTGTGTGATATTTAATTTTATATAAGCCATTGATCAAAGTCAGTGAACCTGTAATTGGTTTAATACTCACATTACAAGAATAAACATTTTTTAAAAAAGTAAGGCAGGTTGGATTAAAAATTTCAGATTGTTCAAAACTTTCACCACCATTAGCTTAGATAATATAAAAGGAATTTTTAAAAGATCATGATTGGATACAATTTTTTGTTACTATTTTGCCCACTTGGGGATTCTGGAGATATTACTAATATTGATATTAGTTGCTCTCTGTTTTTATAATGCCATAAATGCAAATGGACAATGTATTCTGCATAATGATGAGATTGCAAATTTGAAAAGAGAGATCATTTATCACTATTGATATAGAATTAGTATACATACAAACACACATAAAATGGAATTTCAATCCACTGAATAGTTTTGAGAATAAAGAAGATGTTACAAAAATAATAATTATGAAAGTTTTTATAAAAGAATACAGTATATGAATTAAATAAAAAAATTTAAGAATATATAAATGTAGTAGATGTTATTAATTGTGTCATATATGTCTTCATTCTGTGTTTTTGTTGATTGATTTTATTTTTATTTTATCTAGTGCTGGGAAACATTACTTGGTTCTGAAATTTATCGACTTGTTATTGTTGACTTTATCTTTTTTGTGGCTATGACACTTTTCTTTGAGTTCTTTCTGAGGTAAGACTTTGTACTTTGATTCACATTTTGTCAAAATTTTTACTTCAGTTTAAAATTTATATTTTGGAATTTTTTAAATTATAATTGAAGATACATTTGTATGACATATATTTTATAAACTTTCAAAAGTGCTTTTATAAATTGGTTGGGATTTGCAAGTGTTTTTATTTATGATGAAAAGATAAGTCTTCTAAATACTGCCAATATTGCAGAATGTTGTAAGAGTGAACCTTCAAAGATATTCTTAACAGTTTATAGACAGAAAAATGATATAAATATATTACGATCTCAAATTTATGGATAGAAAGACGTAAACATATTAGGTATTCAGTTTATAGATAGAAAAACATAACAAACATATTAGATACCTTGTTTATAGGCAAAAAGGCATTGTAGACATATTGAATAGCACCTACGTTAGTAGCCTAGGTCATAAGAATAGCAAGTGGATGTGTTTTCTCTGTATTGTAAACTATATATATTGAACGCCGTAATTCTTTTTTATGATTGGTTTTCGGAAAAGATTAATCTTTTGTCTAATTCACTTAAATGGTGATTTGAGTAAATTTGTGTTATTTTGACTGGTGACATTAAATTAGCATAAATAATGAAATTGCTGTTTAATATTTCTATGTGTAATACTTTGCTAATTGTTATATTTTAATTTAAACTTTTATTACAAATTTTAACTACAATAATAATGTACTACAATAATAATGTTAACTATCATTTTACCCTTCCGCATGATGCTAAAAGTGGATAGAATAGGAAAAGAATGTTATTGGGGAAATATGTAACTGTCAGCATGGAGAATCAGGTGCTTGGTATCTTTAGCTCACTTGATGAGAAGTTATTCACAAAATGCATGTGTAAAGATAGAAAATGATTTGAGTTTTTGCATCGAAAGGTGGTTGTGATATAGTGAAGTTAAGATGAGAGATGCATTGATACAACTAAAAAACAAAATGTAAAAATATTTCACATAATAATTAATTCTGATTTGTGGCAAAAGAATGAATGTTATGTGGATTCCATTCAGAGATGGTTTTGTAATTCACCAGAGTAGTTTAAGTTTAGACTGTCAAAATAGTTATTTGTTGTTTTTATTCTTAAAATAATAGTGCATTATTGAAGATAAAGATCGTATTTCTCATATTTCAAATGAAGTCAGGCTCAAATAAGAGTTTGAAATAGTAGGATTAAAATTCCAGTTTTAAAATGATTTTCAGAAGTGCACATTATAATACAAAACTTATTAATATTATCATTGTGATCTCTGGGATTATCAATTGATATTTAGCTTATAAAGTTTTTTTAATTGGTCACTGTAATAATTTTACTTTAATCTTAAATATTTTTATCTAATGGTGTCGTCTATTATTTATTTTTCCAGTTTGGTTCGAAAATGCCTCAATTCAAAAACCATTTTCCAGATAGAATTCAACATTGCTAGGAATACCCTAGGATTGATTTACTCACAGACTCTCTGCTGGTATGAAAATAATATCTGTAACAAAAACAAACAGATATAGTAATTTTTAAAATAAATTATTTGTTTTGTTCTTAAATGTAATAACTATAATTTTTTGTACATCTCTCTATTTATAGGATTGGATGGTTTTTCTCCCCTCTTCTGCCTCTTCTGATGATTATTAAGTTTTTTATTATATTCTATTTCAAACGGGTAAGTTTTTGCATATCTTGTGCTAATTTTTATAATGATAGGGCTTGATTACTCCAAAACAAAGCATTACATGATATTCTAATTTGCATTTAATATTTGCTTCAATGTCAATAATTTATTCTCTTAAACAAGGCAAAACTCTCCATTCAGTAATGCCACCCTGTGCCAACCAGAGTAATCAATGGATGCCAGAAGGCTTGTGCATAAAATCCCTATCTAGTGCCTACTCGTACAATATCCCCAGACTAATTTCTGGCTTGTGGCCTTCGTCAGTGAGGAGCTTAGGATCTGAGAGCACTGTCTTGTTTAATAACAATTATGTGCTAGTATAAGAGAGTATAAGAGATGGTGATCATGTGATGTTTAATAATTTATTCTCTACTATTCTAACCTAAAACTATTGATATAAGCACCAACAAATAATGGATTCTAGACATCTTTTTATTTTATATGCATTATCTTTTTACCACAGGATCAAAGTATCTACTGTTAGTATATAACTAAGCAAAGATATCATAGGAGTTTTTATCATGTTAAAATATCACAGAGCTTTTACCAAATTAATTTATTATATTAACATTTAATCAATATTATTTGTCAGTAAATGTATGTTTATCAAAAAATATTACTTCTTTGTCTGAGAGCAGTTTCATCATCTCATTGTGACCTAGCAGTCAGACATGGTTATCAGTTGCATTAGCTTCCTACTCCTCCAAACAGTCTATTTTACATCATATAGTTGTTAAGATATTTATATAGACAATTTCCTTATGTAAATAGTTCATTCTACAGCTTTTTGCATAAATTATGCATAAGTCAAAAATAATTATAAACAATTGTTACTAGAATGCATTAAAGCATGTCTTCTTAAGTCAGTACATTTATGAAGAGTTATTATATTGGGACATATTATAAAAAAAATACTATATTTGTATTATCACATCATAATAGTATTTAAAATAATAGATGCCCTATAATTAGCAATTTTATAACGAGTAAAATTTATTCTCTTGCTAGTTAATCAAAAAAAAAAAATGCTCTCCCATTTTTTTTAAAAATATTTTTAAGTTATTAAACTTTGATTAATATATTAAAGAAGAAAAGTTAATTTGCTCTACAGAAAAAAAATATGTTTTTCCCTTTTTGTTCCACTCTGAATGCTATGATATATTTAACATGTTTTGTATGGTTTCAGCAAACTTTGTGCATTAAATGTATTAATGTAAGTACAGATTTACCTACATCGGGTTTAAATATTAAGGAATTATCTGAATTAATTGAACCTTGTGACACAGTAGTTAGAACATCTGTTTGACATCCTCATGATCTGGTATTAAAATCTGTATCTGGTAAAATTCAAAAAAATTTTCAGCTTGCAAACAAGCTTAAGGATTTTATTTTCTGATAGCTGGTGTATTCAACCATCCAGTTTGGTGACCTAATGTCATATTTTTATAACTGGGCTCAACTATTTATGATATGGAAACTTTCAAGCTATTAGATTGAACAATATAAAAGAAATAAAAGGATTGTTGGATGGATGTAATCCAGTGTTTCTCAATCGTGAAGGCAAATAGCAAGTAGTCCCGTAATTTGATAGGCATTATCATCTGGTATCCATTGATTATTGTTGCATAAAAATGATGATATAATAGTGTAATGTAAAGTAGATTACTTCTGTTAATCCAGAAGGATTTATTTTAGTAAAGATTATTATTTTACATTTATTTTTCTTTATTTAAGACACTCCAAAAAAAAAAAAAGGAAGACATATTTAAAAAATCCATATTTTAATATTATAGAAACTTTTTTAGAAGAAGCAGAAAGTACCTATAAATAATTACCAAATTTGTTCACAATAAAATAATTCTTTAAATAATCAAACTTGCTTCTGTGCTCAAACTGAGAAGTAATTTTTTAATGAACTTAGCAAAACAACAAATTTATGTCCAAATAATTTATGTACAAGGAATTAAATGACAAGTTAATAATGAAATGTTATTATTTTTCCATGAGGCTAAATTAATAAAGTAATTTGCTGTAAACTCTGAGTACATTTATTCTCTTCACAAAGTATATTATCTATTTATCTTTCTTTATGCATAGATAAAATTATAAAAAATCAAACAAATCCATTTTTCTTTTTACATTTTTCAATACTTATTTTATTAAATTAAAATTAATCCGTCTGACAGTTTTGATTTAAATGCAATCTTCCTCAGAGCATTCTGAGGAAGATTGATGATTAATTGAAACTGACAGGTGGATTAATTTTAATTTAATAAAATAAGTATTGAAAATATAAAATGAAAGGGGATTTTTTTACTTTTATTTTTAAATGATTTATTCATGAGGCAAAATGGAAACAGTACTATTTTAATATAAATCTATAATCATCATAAATTTTTGAACAATTTAATTTTGATACTTTTTAACCGAGATAAATTTTTATAACAAAGTGACTGATAATAAAGATATGATATGTAATAGAAAATTTATTAATATTCTTCTATCCTCTTTTTATTTTCTATATATGATTTTATAACAAATATAATTAATAACTCTTTATCATTTACACTTTATTCAATGCAAATATTATTCCTACATTTAGTTATTTTCTTTTCTTACAGTTTCGACTGCATGGCAGTCTTCATCAGAACTGTTAACTAAATGTAGGAGCAGTATATTTCATTGAACCAAATATAAGTGAAAGAGAGTATTAGTTATATTTTTTCTAATTATAAATGTAAATAAACACACTTCAATGAGGTTGGAGTATGGTGGATTTAGTTCACTCCAGTTTTTTTTTAAAAATCATTTCTCAATTAATTTGTTAGTGTATATATATTTACTAATTCTGTAGTATTTGTACTAATTAACTATTCTATATTTTATTTATGATCCACTGCTTTGTTTCAGCTTAGTGTGATGCAATGCTGTTTATCTAAGAGGAAATGGAGAGGAGCTCGAGCAAAGACAGTCTTCCTTATTTTTACTTTTTCCTGTCTCCTGCTATCTATAATCTCTACCGGTTATGCTATTGTTTTGTAAGTATTACTGGAAACTTTATTTAGCTTTTGAACATTTGAAATATTAGTTTTGATTTTTTTAAGTTTTTACTTTTGAACTAATGGATAAAATGCACACACACACACACACACACACAAATTAAATAAATTTAAAAAGGATAAACTATAGCATTTTAATTAAACATAATGATTCAACAAGTACTTCAACTTTGACCCCATCTTTTTTGCAGCTTTTACTAAAGCAATTCTACTAAATTATAAAGTGTTTTGTGAGATAATAGATCATGATTTGACACTCTGCGAATTGAAAAGCCCTTATCATCTTAATGACTAATATTATTTTTATAGAATTCTGCATTTCCTTTTTACATGAATTTTATTGCCAATAAATAATAGCCTAAGAATAGATTAAATTATCACTATGTACTTCTTGAACTCATCATTTTTAGCATTTAGAAAGTTTTTTATAGCATAGAATTTTCTATTTTCTTTTCGGAAAATAACATTTGATTGGTTCTAACCACTTATGTTGATCACTTTTAATATTAGTACAGAATTTTTTTTACAAGAACTCAATCACTTTCAGTTTCTGACATTTTGTATGTGCATGATATTTTTTACCTATCTTTTTGAGCATCTTTAACAAAATGAGGGTTTAAAAAGATTATTCTAAAATGAATCGCATCTAGATGATCAATAGAAAAAGAAAGTTTAACCTTTAAGAAGTTTCAATCACCTAACTTTTACTTTAGCTATGAATGGAAAATGACCATGTGTAGCAGAAATTTTATGTATTCAGAATGTAACTTTTTTTAATGGTTATTCATGGAGGATCATTATTAGAAGTCCTATCCAGTATGCTAAATTTAATTAGTTTCTATTTAATAAACTTCATCAAATGATTATAGAAATGGTCAGTCTCAGATGAATTGTTTTTAGCCATTAATTATCACATGATTACCATTTAATATGCTTACTCACGCTGTTAAAACAGAGGCAAAACTTTCCATACAGTATTGCCACCCAGTGCAAATCAGAGTAATCAATGGATATAGGAAAGTTTGTGCATAAAATTCCTATCTAGTGTCTGCTGTTGTGACTTTCATCAGTGAGGAACCTTGGATATGAGAACTCTGAACCAAGATCTTAGCATCTAATTGGTTATTCTGTCTTGTATTGCGTGGCAATACTATTGTTTTTAGAATTCATGTGTTTTGCATTATTTATTCTATTATAACAAGATATTGTTCAGTGACATCTTTTGACTCATTAATACATATAGGTGATATTTGGTAGCAAAATGCTAACTACATTAAGAGATTGGAGATTCGCGTGCCTGGTATCTAATTTACTTGATGAATAATGGTTGTTTGTAAAATGCACGCATAGTGAGAGTGTGATTTCAGTTTTTGTGCTGGTGGATTGTTGCAGTACAGTGAAGTTGAGATGAAAGATGTATTGATGAAAACAAAAAAACTTGACAATGTTAAGGGAATGTTTGCATTTTATTTCAGAGTGATCTCAAAATCTTTATACATGTAGTCAGTGATTATGTGGTCTTTTACAATATCATATTCTAGCAACTTTCAGTCTTCTTTCCATCATCAGTCTGATTAAATTTGTTTTAGTATTCCATCAATTCTACTTGAAAGCCAAATTAAATAATATTATTTTTAAAGCGATTTTGGATGAATACAAATCTCATTAGATATTATCATCACTCTGCTGAAGTTTGTATTGGAATATTATTATTTATAATACATTATTTCTTTCACGCACAATTCAGTAGGCTAATAATCTAATAGTGGAGGACTAAAAATCTAAACTATTGAATTCTAGCCTTATTTAAATTTTAAAAAATTAGAACACAATGTTCTTTAATTCATGCTTATAAAATATTTTATTAAAGCCTGAGCTTTCTTTAGTCTTTAAAAATTTCTCATATGCATAAGTATCTTTATCGTACAACAGTTATTTAAAATTACTTAGACTCACACTTGTTTTAACTGAACGTTGTGATATTAGTAATAGCTTGGAAAATCACACTGTAGTCCATAGCAAGGTTGATGATATTGTTCGGAATTACTTTCAGTCATTTATGTGGTGATGGAACACATAGGTAGAAGAATTGTAAAAAAGTTTGAAAGGTTTATACCTGATAAAGTGATTTTAAAATATGCAAGAGGGTTCTTTGCATGTTGCATCTAATGATGACATTTTTGAGTGTAAGACTAATTTATTTCTCCAACTAAACATGTTTTTTATTAATTTTTTTCTGTTTCATCTGTGACATTTTATATATATGTAATTAGGGGATTTGAACTCGGGATTTTTCAATCCAATCATTTTCCACTCCATCTCGAGCAATCAATACACATAACCACATACGTGTGGAAAAGATACATGATCCCCATTATATGTATTTTGTGCAGAACCAGCACTCATCAGTTGGGTCAGATCATTATCTTCCACACATATATACAATCAGTACTCAGTTTATATCAAGATAGCAATTCCTCAATCTTTAATGAACAATATAAGCAAGTTACATACTACTTTAGAATTATATATATATATTTGGTTCGATTCTTACTTTTTATGCTCAAAATATTTTGAATGTTTTGATTCAAATATTATAAGATTTTTAACGGTTTCAATGGTTTCTTTACATCTTTAGATTGAACATCATCGTGATCACACACGTCAGGGAATGTACATTTTGTTCCATAGATTTAGACCAAAGAATAAAGCCATACTGCAGATATTTATCATTGTAACATCTAATGAAGGAAGATTTTTTTTTTGTGGTATTTCATTCGATTTTTTTTTTTGAGGGGTTGAACTCTTATTTAAAAAATGAAATAATGTACCCAAGCCTCTTTGTGTTCATCTTATTAAAGGCTAAAAATATCAAATTTATATTAATATTTTATATATATTTTTTCATTTTCAGATTCATCAAATCCTTGTTAAATATATAATTTTATAACGAATAAAAAATGCATACAAAAGCTCCCAACAGTTGTCAAAGCGTTGATGGCCTAATTGTTAGCATAGCTGCCTTCCAAGCAGCTGACCGGGTTCGCTTCCCGGTCAACACATTTGACATATGAAAAAAAAAAAAAGCTTCCAACAGTTAGTTTAAAATGCTACTTCTCTAGTTTTGCTCTAATGGTGATTACGATTTTAAGGAGGAGTTATTTTGTTTTTAGTGTAACTTTTTAATACAACAAAAAAACTTTTTTTGGTTTACTTGTACATGAGGGGTCAGATTGACTTTAGGTCAACATGGGTGTGATGAGAATCTTGGCCTCAAGGTGGCCTTTGAGCATTCCATCATCAGATTTTCAATTTGATGGATGGCTGAAGAGTTGGAGTGTGGAGTGGATTGAAGCCTGTCTATTAAAGTATGAAGATTGGCTATCTTAATATATATCTGAGCACTTATTGCATATATGTGTAGAAATGATAATCTGGGCCAATTGATGATTGCTGGTTTGGCATGAAATACATTTATTGGTGATTATTTATCTTTTCGACATATATGTGTTCAAGTATCTCAGTATTATGAGATAGAGTGAAGAGTGGTGGATCATATGATAGTCTGTGCTCATATATCCTATGTATTAAAAAAAAAACAGAATAATTCATGTAAAGAAATTATTAAATATTCCAGCTTTTTTTTTTATCATTACAAATTGTGTTGATAAATATTTATTTTTATACAGAACAGTATTCTTGTTCTTTGAAATCTTTGTTTATAAGTGGATGCAATATTAAAACAACACGTGTGAAGATTAATTTACTTCTGAATATATTACAAATTATTTAAAAAAAAAAAAAAAAAAATAATATTTGATTTAAGCCGTTCATTTCACTGTTTTTCTATTATACTTTATTCTCATTATAATAAATATCTAATAAATATACTATTGAATTTTGTTTATTTTTTATTTTACTGTATAGAATTAAAAAAAAGAAAAGTTCAAAACTATTAATTATTTAAAATGTATCATGAAGTCTGACAGCACAAATTGTATAATAGGGCAGAATCTGTATGAGATCAGAGGCATGTTAAAGTAGATTTATTTTTATTAAAAACTAGTTTTGAAATTTATTTTGTAATTATCAAATTAAGGATATTTTTTTTCATAAATCGGTAAAATTTTTGTGAGGTCTGGCGGTTTGAGAAACACTTGTCTAATGAATTGAATATTTTCTGACTATGTCTTTGACCTAGAATTCAAGTCCAAAGATGATGAATTTTGGAAAGTTTTTTAGTCAGAAGCAAGAGATAGGAATTTTTTTTTTTTTTTTAGATATTTACTCATAGATGGCCTAACAACCATTCAGTGTTTGCCAGTTAATCTAAAATCTAGCTAGTTCCAAATTATTAATAATTAGTGAATCATTTCAAAGTTGTGAGTGGAGTAATTGTGACATCTATAAATCAAAATGTAACAATTTAATCTAGCTAAGTGCTGATGCACTGATTAAAATATGCATGGTCTTCATCCTGTGGGGGAGGTGCCATATTTCTAGCAAGGCTACAATTTATTTGTTTTATAGTATGAGATAGTTGGTTTTCATTTTCAATATATTTAAAAATTTGCACTATATTTTTCTTTTATGTTCACTCACATTAAGAAGATTAAAGTCATCATTATTATAAATCCATTTATTTTTCCAAAATTACTTACATTTCAATAATAATTTAATTTAAAGCATGATAATTTAAAATTTTAATAGTTGCTTTTGACTTAAACTCTTGTCTGAAAACAATGAATTCTGTTATTCCCATAAAATTTGTACTTAGTGAGGCCCTATTAAAACAAGGCAAAACTCTCTCCATACAGTAGTGCCACCCTGTGCCAACCAGAGTAATCAATGGATGCCAGAAGGCTTGTTTAATAACAATTATGTGCTAGTATAAGAGATGGTGATCATGTGATGCCCTAGTAAAAATTTTACACATGCAAATCACATTTTAATTCTTTAAATATCTTAATAAATTTCACAGAGTATTAGATATTAATGACATTTCCATTTTATCAAATAATTTTTCTTTATCAGTTGTGTAAATAGTTTTTGCTTTTATTTTATAGTGTTCCGCCATCTGAAAACTGTGGCCCATTTCGGCACCTTCATTCAACATATATATACCATACTGTCCTACGTTTTTTGGAAAACTGGAAATATCAAAGAAATTTTGGGAGTTTTGTAACCTTCATCACAATGCCTGGATGTGTGGCAGCACTTTTGGTCATTATGTGGTAATTTAAATCTTTTAAAATAATTTAATATACCAAAGTTAAAAATAAGTACAGTATAAAAGGTGGGCAAGTCATTTTTTTAGTATGCAAACTAGTAATGGTTTTTCAAATCACTTATGGACCATAAGTGAAAATGAAATTTTCAAGATTTTATTATAAGTGTGAAGAAGAAAAGTTATTTAATATAAAAGTTTTTCATCATATAGTATTTCATACTTCATTACATGTATATAAATTTTAGTAGTAAATATTTATAAATTTGCATATCTGTACATATTTAACATTATATTAAAAGATAGAAATTTAGTCATCATCATCATTTATTTTCTGCCAAAAAAAGGGAAGTGTATTGCAAGAAAAGACTTTTTTGTTAAAAAGTAATGTTAATATATCACAAGTCCAACAACAAATCACATGATCTTAACTTTCACATTGCCATTCATTAATAATTCTATTCTCACTACTTTGGTGCCATCTACTGTAAAATTTAGTAATCAGTAGATGCCAGATGGTAGTGTTTAAAAAATCCTTAATATATTAAGTCACTTTAATATATAGATATTGAACTGGTTGAGATTTACTTAAATATGCAAGCAAACAAGCTTGGTTTGAAAAAATTTAACTATTTCAAATTGAGCTGATAGCTTGACAGTATAACAAAAAGTAAAAAAAGGCTGTTAGAGGAAAAGCATATTAAATCTAAAAAAAAATCCAAGTGCACTGTTCAAAAAACCAAAAAGCTTCTCACTGATGAAAGTCAAAAGCTGGAAATTAATCCAGGTATATATAGATAAGAATTTATTAAGCACTATCATCTTATCTGTTGACTACTAAAACTTATACTAAATAGCATGAAAGTAGTGGAAATAGAAGAATTTGCTAAAAAATATTGTTTTGAATTGTATTCTTTAAATACAACAATATTTTCTAAGTTTATTTATTTGAGGACTTGCAAAATATTTACAATTTCAAAACACAAATAATGGAACAAATTTAAAATTATTAATATAAATTGTACAAGCAAAATAAAAATGGATGGTGTGCATAAAATAATTTACATTGATTGTTCCCAAGACTATTAAATAAGATTAATAGACTGCTAGGCCTTGGTTTTACTGTGCCCAATCATATGATGGCAATGTCTGCACTGAGATGAAAGAATTAATGGTAAGGCGAAACATACCGATCTGATAAAATGAGCGTTAGTGGTTTAGATGACAGTTAATAAACACAATACTCTTTCTGATTTAGCATAGTGATAATAATGGATTTAAGAGCTAAAAGTTCCAAAATCGAGGCCCAACCTCTCACTTTCAGTGCCTGAATGTCAAATAATTTCTTACAATTAACTATTTAATTAATTTTTTTAAATACCCAATTATAAAAGCAGCCAAAATGTATTAATTTCTACAAAATTTACAAAAAAAAATCCCTAAGGAAGCCAGAAGCAGAAACCGGTCTGGGGTTAGGGATATTCTGCAAAGCTTGTTAAGCACTTATTTGCGAGCTCTTTATATAACATTAATAATTTCTATAACATCAAGGGCCTGATAAAATGTTCAAATGGCCTGTATATGTTTTTCAATAAAGTGAAGCATCAATTAAATAAGCGGACACCATTGGATGGCATGCATTAAAATCAAATTGATTAAATTCTCAGCAATCAGTAAAATGAAGAACTTCAGACTTAATTGTGAAAATATGGCCAGGAAAAAATTGAAAACGGATCACAAATTACTTGTGTGTGAAATTGAAAAAGAACTAAGTCCACTATTCTCAATTGTGCTTAAAAATATATTTATTGCTATTGTGAATTGATTTGAAAATTTGAATGTACGATTGGAGAAACCATATAAAATGTGAATGAAAGTAAAGATTAAATGTGTAGAAAAATTAAATGAATATCAGAACAGAACAGTAATAATTTCAATGAAAAGCAATAATTAAAAGTGATAATCTCTTTCAAACAGGCAAAACTCTTCATACAGTATTGCCACTGTATGGAGAGTGATCATGTGATAATCTCTTTATGGAATTAAATAGAAAATTTTAAAGATTTTTTAAGAAAAAATAGAAATATAAAATAATTTTCAAAAACATTACAGATGAAAATATTTAGAAAAGCAAAATTATCACAACATGATATGATTTTTAAAATCTAAAATATAAGGAATAAATCATTTATGTTGCTTTTTCAAATTAAAAATAAATCATAGATATAATAAAATATCTTTATCTAACAACAAAATGATATATAACAATAGCTGTAATATAGTCATGTAATCATCACAAATAAAAATAACATATAAAAGCTCTTTTCGGCAAATTTTAAATTTTTGCCCTTTTCAATATGGCTTAATTACAAAAATAACCTATACTGCATACATAAGGTTATATAATATGTGTTGTTATAAAGATATTTAAGTGTAAATATAGGCTTGTGTTAATTTTATATAGAGCTGGTAGATGTCACTATGTATGCAGTATAGGTTATTTTTGTAATTAAGCCGTATTGAAAAGGGCAAAAATTTAAAATTTGCCGAAAAGAGCTTTTATATGTTATTTTTATTTGTGATAATTGCATGACTATATTACAGCTATTGTTATATATCATTTTGTTGTTAGTAAAGATATTTTATTATAGCTATGATTTATTTTTGATTTTCATAATTTATTATATTAATAAGAGCATCTTTTCTCAATTTATATACTACCTCATTTATTGTGAGTTGATTGGTTACTAATGGTAATGCAATTTCTTTCCCATTTCCAGACTATTTTCTGGCTTTTGTTTATCAATGAGGAGTTGGGATTCAACTCACACTTACATTAGCTGAGATCTGAATAAAAATAAAAGAATTGCTCTTGTTAATATAGTAAGCTTTGAGAATCAAGTGATGTATTGGTAATAACATTTTTAGCCAAGAGAAAAAGATGAATATAGTTACAGTAGAACTGAGATTACTAGAATATATATTTATTGATTTAAGTAAGAAGATTGAATTTGATTCAAAATCTTAGGATTTTTTAATTTTAAATTAAAAATTTGATAATAAAAAAGAAATTATAGTTGGATTCCAAATGCCTAACTGCATGAATTCTCAAATCCTTGCTAATAAAGCCATAAATTGATCTGGGAATGGTGCTGAAATTGCTCTCTTTACCTGGTAACCATTGATAATTTAAGTATATAGTAGATAGCACTAGAAGAGAAAGAGGAAAGAAATAATCTCATTAAAAAATGCAATAAATCTTTCAAGAAATTTTTGAAAGCAGAATGAATTTTAAACTTGGAATGAGTTTGTCTAGTAACAAAGATGTCTACTGCAATAATATCAATCAGGATACTTTTGATGAGATTTGTTACTTGATGGTGTTCTGGCTCGCCAAAACACCTAACAAATGCCGTTTACAAGGCCTTCATTACGGCTATAGGAAATATCTAATGTTTGTCTTAGCCATTAGAAGGCCGTTGATGATGACGTAACACAGAAATAATATGGCCTATTTCTGCTTCGCGACAGTTATTGTGAATCCACACACTTATCTTTCGTGTACAGTTTGATATATATGTGTGTATATTTTTATTAGTCAAATTTTTACAATATACGTTACACAATCTTTGTATTTGTAATGAATTTAAGAAACCTGACTTTATAGTAATTTTCCAAATGGCCACACCCTTATTTAGAGAAGGTGTAATGTGTAAAAGCTTTCCGAGAGTACGTCAAAGGAATTCGGCCGAGTTCGCGTGCGAAATCTCGTTTTCACATGAAATACCACGTAGTTCATAAAATGTCTGGCGATCGTAACTTTTTCCGCAGTTGCCGAAAACAGAAGCCGAGTATTTCTGCTGTCCAATAAAAATATACACGATTTTTTGTAAATTTCATAGAAAGCACATATTATAAACATGTTTGATAAGTAAAGAAGACATTTATATGTGTTTGTTGTTGTTTAAAAAAGTTTGAGTTTCTTTCTTTTGTCCGACTACGGTTACGATATTGATATTTTTTATTTTAGCATTACAAACAATAGAACACTAACCCTAAACTAACCCTCAAACTAACCCTAAACTAACCCTCAAACTAACCCTAAACCTAACCTTACACAGTTGTTTTGTTATGTAGAAAGCAAATTAAGGGAAAGACATCGCAAAAAAAGTTCTAAAAACAGCGATTTAAAAATAAAAAAAAGCTTGTCATTTACTAAATCCAAAATTAAAATTAAACAACTTTTTAAATAAAAAAAAAGTTATATAAATTAAAGTTAAACAACTTTTTAAATAAAAAAAATTTATAGCAATCAATAAATTAATAACAAAAAAAAAAAACAGCAATTCGATTTAAAAATAACGTGACCTCGAACATTGTATTGTATTGTTTTTGACTGCCAACAACACCATCAAGTGGCCAAGCCCGATTACGTTATAATTACCAAAAAAACTTTCAGTAACAGAAAATTTAGTTTCAAAATCATGGTACCACATCATGCATTTAACAGAAAATTAAAAAAGAATCAGAATGCTGACTAAATTATATTAATTATTTTGGAAAAATAATACATGTTCTATTAAGTTAATAAATCCATTTATGTTCCTATACAAAGAAATAAGCCAAGATTGTGGAATTTAACTTAAAATATCTTTTATAAGAACATGTTAATGCAGAAGATTATACAGCATAGATGAGAATCTTGCATCAAAAAAAGAATTGCTGGATGTACAAGCTAATTTCAGGAATGGTTAAAGAACAACAGACATTATTTTTGACATTTGCTGAATTGAAAAGACAAGCATTCTACAAGGAAGTCAGTATGTGATACATTGATTACAACAAGGCCTTTGACTTAGTTAATCATTCAAAATTATGATATATTTTCAGAAAAAATGAGTGCCAATATTTTATGATACATCTGTGTATGAGACTAAAAGATATAATTAAAATAGAATATGAAGTATATTGTTTTCACATTGGAAAAATAGTCCCTCTTCCCATCAGTTGGTGAATATATAAAGAGGAAAGCCATATAGGATAAAGGCAAATATAGATCCAAGTTTGGTAAATGAAACATGAATAGGTTACTGATAAAAAAGATATAAGGATACTTAGCAAAAAAGTTAAACACCAGAATGAAAAGATGGGACTATGATTAAATACATAGAAGGCAGAGTTTATAATTATAAAATTGGCAACTATTATAAAAGAGATGGTAAAGATATAGAAGTCATTGACGGTTTTATCTTAACAGAGAATATAACAGTCAAAATATTTGATATGGAATGAGTTTTGACAGAATTGCAATGAAAAACCAGAACATTTTAGATGCAGAGACATCATTAAAAAAATAATTTATCCAAATTGTTCAATATATATTAATTCATGTGAAAGTTGAATGCAGAAGAGGAATTGAAAAAATATTGATCCTTATGAAGTGGGTTGCTGCTAAAAGTTTTTGAGAATATCATGAACATTTTGAAGAAATGGAAAAATTGGCATTATTTAGATTAAACATCAATATTTAGCTGGAATATAAATGGCCATTTGGTCATGATACAATTCTCTCTACTAGAAAATTCATTATACTTGTAAAAGTGAGAGAAAAAGGGGATGATCATCACAGATATATGATTTCTACCAACATAATAATGAAGCTACCATTAGAAAAAACCCTAAAAATGAAATTTATAACAGATCATTCTGGAGAAATATTATTCGTATAACTTTTAGAAATTTAATTCTATTTGACAGTACTGAAAAATGATCATTAAATTACTTTGTGTCTATATATCATAATTTTCAACTATTTATCCACAGCTGGATATTCTTTTCAAGTTTAATCCAGTTTTTCTGATCCATAACTTTTCTTCTACACATCAGTCCAGCAAATTTCTTTTATCTCATATGTGGCTTCTTTCTAGGTCTTTTACAATCTCTTGGAATAGCTTAAGAATTTATTTCTCTGTTAATCACTTTTTCAAATAACCTGTTTAACCCAGTTTCATTTCAGCTTCTTAAATCTTTCAATGATATTTCTCACCAATGTTATATATTTCACTTTTGATCCTTGTTACTGTCAACATATATCTTTCCAAACTTTGATAAGTGATCTGAAGTTTCTTTGCTAGCCTTCAGATCCATATGTAAGAACTGATAAACACATTATTAAAAACATCCTTTTCAAACAAATAAGCATATATCAATTTAATATTATTTCTATCAAAATCATTCCATCCAAGTTCAAAAATTCTTTGATTAATTCCATCCATTATGTTTCCATCTATATTAATAAGATGTTTGTAGTTTTTAACTTCTAATTCATTACTATAAACTTATCCTTTTGTGAAAAGCAAATGATATTTTAGTATTTTTATAATTTATTCTTTAGTTCTATCTTCTAGCCTTTGTCTGATAACTATTGTAAAATTTCCTCTGAAGCATTATTTGCAAAAATACATACTTGTATCACTACTCTACTTTATGTAAGCACACACACATTTATCACTTATTTGTATGTGTACACTTCTAATTATTCTGCATAAGTACATCCATTATGTAAATAGATACATTTTTTTAAATGTCATTATTTCAATATAAGATATCAATTTTGAAATACTGGAGTTGATATTTGATTAGGATTTCAGAATCATGGTATTGTAATTTCTAATATTTATTATAATTACTGAAAATATACTAACATATGCAAGGGAAAGCCAGAAAGTAAAGGCAATTCAATAAAGAAATTGAAATCCAATTTTTAAACTTGTTTTCACATTATTTTGTTATTCTTACTTATTAAACATGGTGGCTCCTCTCTAATTACAACGTTAATGGTAAATATACTTTTTTTTTTTTTTTGCTGGGCAGTGATAAAACGTTGACGTTTACAGAGGGTTGATGGTTCTTAGTTTCGTGTGGTGTAAAATGGATGAGTCAGAAAAAACTGGTAAAGAGATTCAAAAGTGCACCCTAGCCATAAAAATTACATTAGGGGTCTAACTTGGAATCTTCAGAAACTTAGGA
Source organism: Epiperipatus broadwayi (assembly GCA_028023455.1). Classification (NCBI taxonomy): domain Eukaryota; kingdom Metazoa; phylum Onychophora; class Udeonychophora; order Euonychophora; family Peripatidae; genus Epiperipatus; species Epiperipatus broadwayi. The sequence continues at coordinate 266,565 of JAQFVV010000436.1, read as the reverse complement.
ACTCATATTTCTCTCTTAAAGACAAGTAGAATTATAGTATATATGCTGCATCAGAATAAGTCAAAATCTTTTTTCATAACATCAGGAAACATGGAGTCAATTCAGCCCTGTAAAGCATTAATAAAAAAGATATTGAAAAATAAATTAGGTATTGGGGTGGGGATGGTGGTAAATAAATGAGAATAAATTGTCTTTACTTTTAGATTTTTTTTTCTTACTATATGAGATGCTTATATCTTTAGATATACTTTTTTTTTTTTATCCAGTGTTTCGGTTTATTACTTGCATGCAGTTGCAGCGGGTCATCATAAAATGGTACAGCTTTTAAAAGAACAACTTTTACTGGTGAGCATATATATGCAATATTCACTAAATAAACAAATAGTTAAATAGGCACTAGCTTACATTCTATTTTTAAAAAAAAACCCAATAAATATTATTTTGTTTTTAGGAAGGAAAAGATAAAGTGTTTCTATTAAAGATGTATGATGCAGCAACTCATCAGTTACAAAATCAAAACAGGTTTGCATACGATAGTGCTGCTACTGGTGGCATCCAAGGTAACTAATTTTAAAGTTCATAAAAATTCCTTGATTTATATTCCAATATCTGAATATCTGATGTCATTATTAAAATTTCACATTTAGATCAAGCCTATTTTCATTGATATGTTTTCTCTCATTACGATTTTTTACTACTTTCTTGCCCCTTTTTTACATCTCTTTAGTGCATTTACATATTTTAAAATAATTTTTTTTATAAATTCCTATTTCTTTTATATATCAATGAAGCTCTTTTTTCATCTGCATTTATTGTCTAGTTTGTATATCCCTGTGAGATGTAGAGCCGTGGTAGAGTGGCAATTTGGGAAATAATATCTCATGGATTGGTTTCTTGTTCTAAGTGGGGGGAGGGCATATCTCAGTTTTGATTAATTTGTTGTCAGTCTGCCACTTGGATACTACAACTTTGTGATTTCCTGTTTAACTAATCATCTGATTATTATATATATTATTTTACATTATTTTTTCCAATAATTATAAATAACTAATAATTTTATTGATTCGAAATTCATATGAAGTTCAAACACTGGAAATTACAGTCAGAATCGTGATCCAATGGACTTTAAACTCTAGAATTAGCTATTCTATCACTACACTATATAGGATATTGTAATTATGATAAATATAATTAGCACCTGTATAATTCTTTAAATAACTTTATATATATGGTTTTTTTTCTTTGTTTATTTTATATTAAGTTTTGTTGGCAATTTTAATAAGTACAATAGAACACTTTTTAACAGAACACATTTTTAATAATTATATGTTAACAAGTTCTATTTTTAATTTTAGATTACGGTGATTCACCACAGGTTTCTTCAAGACCAAACCAATCTTTTCAGCCAACATCCTGTCCAAAATTGGAAGGAATGTTTTATCCTCATAGAATGGAAACTTCATTTGCTTCTTCGCAGCGCCCTCTTCTGGAGTCTTTTGATCAGTTTACTTCTCCACTCTAGAAGCTTAGTTGACAGAATACTAACTTCATATCGCATTCTGACTATGTTGGACGGGTATTTTTAAATTATTCCTACATCTTCTCTAAGAGAAGCTCTTTAAGGCTAAATGTTACTGTATAGTATTCACTTTTACCAAATATTTTAAAAATCATTATATTACTATAGTTTTTTAAATGTTCCTTTTTTTTTAGTTTTGTTTATAAGTAAAATATTTTCTATTGAGCAGTTTAATTTAGTGATGGAGTTATTCAAATATTAATTTCTGGTTGGTCAGTTTGGTGCAGGATATCATTTGACCTCCCTAGCAATAAATGTATAAATAAAATAATATTCATTTTTTTAAGAAATATTTTGTTATTTCCAATATTTTTTATTCACTATTTCCATATGTAATCTGAAATTGATTTAATTTTTTATTATAGTCACCAAGATTACATTTCTATAGACAGGTATGTGTAATAGAAAATAAAATACTTTCAGCAATGATGAATATAAACTCATTGTGTTGATATAATATTCTCTTTTTTTATTATTTCATGACACCTAACCTAAACACATTGTATGAAAATAACATAGAGTATTTAGATTAGGAAGTTATCTTTCCAACTATATTTTATATATTTATAAGATTTTAAATATCTGTCATTAATATATGCAAAAAGAAAAAATGTTATACTAAAGTATATTAAATAAAGATTAAATTATATATTTTGTTTTAATTTCTTTTAATATTCTATATAAGTGTGTGTGTACATATGATATCATGATTAGTCTTCACTAAAATATCATTCTATGAAGGATCAATATGTTCCTTTTTCAAAATTTTATGCACCTACATGCAAGCATATATAAATTATTGGAATACTAGTTATGTTACATGCTGTGTGTCATGAATATTAAGCTTGAATTGAATATATTTCAGTTTTCACATTTTCAAATAAGGCTAATAATAAATTTGCTTAATATAAATAAGATCCAAGGCTATTCTGATTTGTGGGTTAGGGACATTTGAGAATTTAGTGCAGCCTTATGTTGTATAATTTATATTCAAAATTTGGCTATTACATCTTATTTTTACAATAAGTTGACAGTGGCCACTTTAATTCTCTGTTTCTCAGCATTTTTTTATACAGTTCTTTAATATATTCATTTCCATAATGGCTTACATTATGATATTTACTTTGACATTTACTAAAGCTGTATTAAATTTTATATGATTAACATCTGTTTAGTTGTTAGTTAAAAATAATACATAGATTTTCTATAAGGAAAATTATTTTATTCTTAAAAACAGTACATAATCAGCAAACATTCAGCAAGATCTCAATTTATTTAGATGAAATTACCATAGCCATTAGCAAAAACAAAAACAATGAAAACAACTACAGATATTAAAAATGTTTATTATTGAAAGCATTGACAATCATGTGATTTAGACATTGCAAATATGATAAATAAAATTCAGGACTGGAAGAACCAAAGAAATTTTAGAAAACATTTTATTGGCTTTTATGATAAATATCTATTAGTTTAATATTAAGTTCTGAAAATGTATACATATAACATGACTGGTTTAACAGAACTATATATGGGGTAAATTTGCATTTTCCAATGCTTTTGGAAAAGGTTTCTCTCAAATAAAAAGTCTTGGAGTTTTAATTTAATGTTTTCATAGTGTTGGTGAACAAACAGGTACCACAAACATCATTGAGTTAATAAACTGAAATGGAACTGGGCTAGACATAATTTCTAGAATAGATGGGCAGTTTCAATCTTAAACAAGACCCTTAGAAATTATGAGACCTAGAAAGAGACCACACAAGAAATGGATTGGTGCAATAAAGTTTACCGAGTGTATTAAACTAGGGATTGGAAAAATTGCATTACCTATGAAAAGACTATCTTATAATGGGTTGATAATGGTTGGAAATAATCCTATAAAATATTAGACAAGAAATTTTGAGTAAGCAGATTTCCTTATTGAAATCTAATTCAAAAATGCAAATTTATTGATTACATTTTAAGAATATATTTCAAAGTAATCTAAAACAATTGCATTAAAATGAAAATTATGTATATTTATAGGTGAATGTGTGTATTTGCACACGTAATCATATAAATAGTCAAGTTTTAGAATCGTAAGGTTATTGCTAAAGCATGACATTTAATTTTATACTTGTGAATTTTCAAGTAAATCAAAATGGCAGCCCATATTTTTGATAAATCTACAGTTTCGGGGGGCCCCCAAAAATGTTCACAAAAAAATGCCTGCTAAGAAACGTTGTATTTCATATTTACATTTTATTTTTTATTACTGTTATTTTTTTTTTAAAAAAATCATTGTGGAAAAATTAATTATAATATTTACAGTTTATTTTCTTTTTTTTCTTTGGATTAACAGAAAAATGAAAAAAAAAACAAAAACAATATTTACATTTTATTCTTGTCAGTGGCATGCAATCATATCGTGACCATTAGCACACACTTTTCAGAGGACAGGATCCCGTACCTTCGGAAATAGTCCACTGCATCACATTCTGTGACAGGAAGGTCCCAAATTTTTATCATTATGACAATTTATCAAAAAAAAACTGCTGATAAAAAGAAACACTGATTGAACCAAAGTACGACAATGTTAAAAATGTTTCATTGCTTCCCATGTTATAAATAAAAAATTCAAATAAAACAATGAAATTTATCAGAATTTATTCCTTTTTTTAAATTTAACAATCGATTTATTAATTTTGTTTTAATTTAATAACTAACACATCTTTGGTAGATTATAGGCCCTTGAAATTACATTTATCAAAAATATGAGCTGTCATTCTGGTTTATTTGAAAACTCATAAGTACCTTATTTTTTTTCTTAATAACAATCACATAAATAGACCTTTTTTAAAAATAAAAAAAAACTTGTAAAATGTTTCAACTTGAAAATAATTTATTCTGTTTCACTAGTAAATTTTTTGTTTTGGAGGAGGATAAAGGAATGATTAAAAAAAAATTAGCATATGATGTAAAAGTGTTCACAAAATAATTTTCAATGGATAAACAGCACTTATAAATAAATTATGAGTAAACTTTTTAGCCAATACTTTAAAATGTCATTTGATCTTAAAGAACAAAGAAATGAAACTGCATTATTTAAATTTTTTCCTGATAAACTGAACTAGTAATAATAAACAGCCACTCGTAAATAAGTATTGCCAATTCTAAGGCAACAAAAAAAATGGAGAGAAAAATTATTCTAGAAATGAGTTGTTGTGATAACTATGCAATTCAAACAGTGAAACACAAATTTATCCACATGTAGAATATGCTGGTCCATTTTTCTGTTTACTTGATATTGTATGATGTTGTTTTCTATTTTTCAGAAGAAACGTTTCTTTTTGAAATATTTTTACACATCTAATTGGAGCTCTCCAATGTTGCACTTCTTCAGAATGTTTTTGAAGTAATGCTTATAATACAGATGGAATCTACCTCTTCCATGAAAACCATGTGAAATTCACCATAGAACATGCTTTTCGGCAGTCTTGCATTCTTTAATCCAAACTGTAATTTATACAAATGCTGTAATTCAATCTTTTAATAATAAAAATTATTCAATTTGTTTTCAGATATATATTTTTAATAAATTAGTTTAAAAATCTGTATGAAATGAAATGTTAATGATTTTAGGTAAATTTTCACACCATATTGATAATGTAAGATTTGTGAATTTTCTTTTTACATTTTAAAAATTAAGCGATTGAGTTGTACATATATAAGAGGTCATTCTGTTTTATATTAAATAGTGATTATGAATATTAAATTTCAATATGTACTAGACAGCATCAATATATATATATAGTGCAGCTATTAATATTACATATTCAATTTATCATTTATGTTAATCAGTGATTAATTTAAGATTTCAAATAAGACTAATTATCTCAGCGCCCTACAATGTGTTTAATATTATATGATAAGTTTGAACGCAATCAAAAAAATGCATTATAGTAGTCACACCTTGAAAATAAATATATCTCAAGAATCTATTCTGATATGGTTAATAAGTGGTAGACTTTTATCAAATCTGCCAAGGTTGGTTGATCTGAAACATATGTAGTGTGAAAGGTTTATGTTAGATAATAATTAACAATATTAAATTTAAATTATAGTAAAAGGCACCAAAATTTGTTTCACAATTGTTATATATACATATATATTAATTTTTTTAATGGTCTAATAGGTGATAAAACGTTTTTAATAAGTGGGAAATTCACTTTTGAAATATTGTTAAAATTTCAAGCCATGATGTTTCCAGGCAACAACCAATTAAAAGTTGTTGTACAAACAGAAATGATAATACATTGTCATTTGGCTTAAAATTCTAACTAGCTTAGACAATATAATATTATTTGAGCCTGCATAATAAATATGATTGATTATTATTTTGGAAACATCATGCCTTAAAGTTTTAACTAGATTTTAAAAATGGAATTCTCATTTATTTAAAATATTTTACCACATATATATGTGTGTGTTAAAACGAAGATTTTCATGGATGTAAAATATATTTTTAGTTTGCCCATATATATATTTTTCTATTGATAATATTAGCATTATACTAATGTTTTAACTAATTCGTCATCTAAATAGTAAAATCAGTTAAGAATATTGTAGAAAAATCAAATACTGTACAATAAAATTCAGAAACAGGCTATAAAGAAGGTAGGTGGGTGGTAATAGTAAATGAAAAGACAGATTTGAATCTAATGGCTTTTTTAATCAATATTTCTTATATATATATATATTATCCAACAGAATGACAAAAACCCAATTTTCATAGTATTGCTAATTATCCTTTAATAGTTTTGGGTATTTGTGAAACATTTCTGACATGATCACTATTACTCAAAAGATAGCTACTGGATTCCAGCCAAAAGCATTGATACAATGCAAATATTAACAAGTACATGTGTAAATACAAAATATATATTCACACATACATATATACACACAATGTTTTAAAATCCAAAAAAATAATTGAATGCTTTTAATTACTATTTTGTCCTCACTCTTTTTACTTGTACATATTTTCTTAACATAATGACTTTTCAAAAATTTTATATTCATAAAGCTATAAGATATTTTTGATAATTTTACAATATATAAATTTTCAGATGTTTAAACATTATTTTGGAATATTATTGACTATCGTAAATTAAAGAGTTTTTATTATCATCATCATTATTAATATTGAAAAATGATATATAGTAGGATGATTGATCTTTTATTATCTTATCATTGATCAAAGGAACTATATAACATTACATTTTATATAGAGAGTCTCTAGTTCACATATAAATAAGATTCTGAGTCAGTAATAAAATAAATCAAGCAAAGATCCTACAAAACATCACATGATCACTATTTCTTATGCTAGTACATAACTTATTAAAACAGGCTAAAACTCTCCATACAGTAGTGTCACTCTGTGCCAACCAGAGTCTGGGGATATTGGATGAGTAGGCACTAGATGGGGATTTTATGTACAAGCCCTCTGGAATCCATTGGTTACTCTAGTTGGCACTGATTGGCACTACTATATGGAGAGTTTTGCCTATTTTAAAAATCCTACAACTGTTAATTTTTTATGGCAAATATGTTTAAAAGTAGTTTGAGCAGAAAATATTTTTTCTTTTGATCAGATGTGATTGATAAATTGCAGTCAGTCATATCAATAAATATTTATAAAAATTTAAGTGCAATATTATGCAAATAAATACTTAGTGATGCAATTTTTATTAGATAAAAAGTTGTGTAGGCAAATTTTAATTTAAAGAAATTTGGCAAGAAAATATTTTTTTTGATATACACAAAAAACATTCGAGTTCAGACTAAAAACAATCTTAACTGGATAATAAATTTAATACTTTTATTACATACATCAATTTTTCTATATTATAATTTTTTAAAAATTATTTAATGTATTATTTTCACTAATTCTTTATCTTTCTTGCGTTTTTTTTTAAATTTTATAATGAATAGTCTCATTTTTTTTGTATGTATCACTTTTCTACCACTAATTACTTTATTTAAGATCATATATATCATAATAAATTTTTGCTTACAACAAATAAAAAAAATCTTTATCAATATTTAAAAGTAGTAACATACAAAAGACTTTTTGAGTAATCTTTAATGAGAATTTTTTCTTTTTTTTTTTCAATACAAAGATGGTTGACATTTAAAACAAAGATGCATGCTTAAAAAACAAATCTATTTAATGGAATTAGAAAATTTCTTTTTGCTTTGAAAATTAAGATTTATAATGTATAAAAAATATTTTATAAAAAAATATATAAAAAACAAAAAAAAATTTTTTTAAAATAATGCTTTTACATAAGCAGCCAACTAAAAAATAGAAAAATAATCTGATTAAAAACACCTTGTGTTGTTTTTCATAAAAGCATTTGAGGCCTTTTTTGAGTTTTGTGATCTCAAATGCATTTATGAAATAACACATGTTTTTAGTTGGATTACTTTGTTATTTTTCTAGTTTTTAATCCGCTGTTTACATAAAAGCATTATTTAAAAAAAAAAAAAAATTAATATTTTTTTTTACTTTTTCATTATAAATAAAACATAATTTCAATTAAAATAGAATAATTTTCTTTATCATTCTCTTTGTTAGTGTGCAATATTATCAACATGTTGTTGCAGTTATTTTTCTATAAACAATAAACGTATATATATATATATATATTAATTTAATTAATGAAGAATGAGTTAAATCAATATTAACAAAAGTTTATTTTACAAATGTAATATTTTCGTCAGATATATTTGTTTTTCTATTTTAATAAATACGAGTTAAATCAATATAAACAAAATTCTGTTATACAAATGTAGTTCCCATTGGCTCAGTTGCTAAGGAGTTTTATTATGAAGCATAAGGATGTATGTTTGAGTTCTAAATGGGAATAGATTATCTTTCATTATTAATTTTAAAATGTGGATATACTAATAGAAACACATACAGGGCAAGTTCACATAAAAGTATTTAAAATCTGCTTTTATTTAATTTGATTGATCAATAATGAATTTAAAATAAAAAATTTTTTCTTTAATCACAATTTTAGTTGATACATATAACATAAAATAAAAGCATGAAGCATCCATAAATTAAATCAATCAGTAGTTTTAGATAATGTAATTGAAATAATTAATTTATATGTATCCCATGCTTTTATTTAAGTTGCATAAAACAACTAAAATTTTTTTTGTGTGTTTTTAGACACTACTGAACAAATTAAGTAAAAGCTTTATATATATATCAATTTTTTTATATTTTAATATTCAAATATTATATAACTGACTTTTTATATTCAAATATAAAAAACACAGTCAAAACAATGTTGATATACTTCCAATATTTGAAATGAATTTCACATGCATTAAAAATTATTTACGAAATTTTTGTGCTTATAAAGGCAGTATTTAAAAGTTTTAGTGCAACAAACAAAGGAAGATTTCATCATTTATTTCTTTTCCTATTTTAATTAACTGAATTTTAGTCACAAATTTCAATGAAATTGTAATTATAACTGATATATGATTATCTATTGCATGTAGCTGAAAATTTGTTAAACTGATATCAATGCAGTTTGAAATGTGGTCTGTCACTACTATTAGACTGGACAACTTAAAACATTGCACTATCATCATTGTCTAACATATATAAATTCTGATGAAAATCCATGTGAAAGAAATAGGTTTAAAAATCAGTTACAAAACTTTAGCCAAATAAACAAAGAAATAGAATTTCTAAATTAAATAATGACATTAAAAAATAATTTCACACATGTATTATTGATTGTAATAGTACGTTTAGAAATAGTTATGAAATATTAAAGAATTGTCTCAAAGATTTTGGTCTGCTATAAATATTAAAAAGACAAGCTACATAAGCTATCTAAATTTTTCATTTATTTTTCCAAATAGAAAGAATATATTTTTTGCCGTAAAAACCTTTTTTCTGATTCCATCAATTTGATTAACGATAACCAAAAATTGTTAAATATAGGCAATCATATGAAAACAAACAATGAATACAGTTGAATTATTGAACATTAATATGATCAAATCAATATGGCTGTTTAAAATTAATGAATAAAATTAAGATTCTCAAATTATGTTTAATAAAGCAAAATTCTTTGCACAACTTTATATGATGTAATTTTTAGCATGAGAGAGACTTTTTTTTGAAAAAAAAATTAAATTATTTAAATTTTTATGCAGTCGTATTTGAATTAGTCATGATGTTAATTGAGCAAAATTTAAAATTATTCATATTTGACTTAGGTTATATATGTCGAACCGGATCTGCCCTTTTAACCTTTTTTTAAGACTATTATCATTACTTATTATAGTTTACTTTTAATATCTTGACTTTACTCATGTTTTAACATTTTACTTTAATAAGCTTATTATCAAGCTCAATACATATTTATTCTTTATATTCCATTTTATTATATTCAGAACATTATTTATTTAATAATATCTTCTAATACTTATCTTATTTATTAACATTTATTATTTATTATATTTTCACTTTATTTATATTTTGTGGTTATCTTTTTTTCTATAATGACTGCAGCAGCAGATTGGAAGAGAGTAGTATACTATTAATAGCTTAACCATCAACGATACCTATGGCCAGATCGAGGCTATATGAAGCATAACCATGACCACCTTTCCTGACTTAGCCCATCTCCATACTGCTGGGAATATATCTACTAGCATAATGAATGGTCCTAGGACTTTCTCTACTGGATCCTCATCCTAGAAATATGAGACTCTAGCCCCCTGATGCCTGTCATGAGTCTTTTCACAAAACAACAACAGCCTACACTTAACACACCTTCCTCAACCTTTATCCAAACCTTCCTCCCCTCCATGACTCTATCAACTTAAATGCATCTGACACCTAACATAAAATTATAAAATTTTTTATTTATTCTTGATTACAGATTTCATTTTATTTATTATATGCTTTATTCAATTTATTTATTTTTGAATCTTGATTCTCTACAAAAAAAGCTTTTATTTTATTTATTTACTTTTATTTCTCTCACATATATTGACCTTCCAAAATTCTTGTTTTACTTTATTTCTTGTATGTAGCTTTTATTTCATTTCCATTATCATTTATCAACTCTCAAAGAAACCTTATTTTATTTTTATTTATGTACTCTTTTATTTTCATTATTAATTCTCAAAAGAAAAACAATTTTATTTTGTTTATTTAACTTTATTTCCATTATTCTTATAATCCATGTACAATAAACCTTTTTTTCTCTTTTTTCCTAAAATTCCATTCAATTATTCTAACCTTAAACCCACCTAACCTTTGTCGGGTGATTTTTTTTTTTTTCTAACTAATTTTATGAAATAGGTTCCTTTCTCCCTTTTATCTGTTTTTTTGCTTGTGTTTTTTTTTTTTCATTTTAAACTTATTTTCTGTTTCTAGTATTGTCTCTGGTTTAAGAGTGGTCTGCAAGTAAAATTTAATTACAGACATCTTTTCTGGTATTTTATTTGTCTTTTCATTCCTATTATCGTCTTCACTATTTGAATGTAATTCCATTTTACCTATTTTTTTTCCTAAAAAATTCCTTTTTGTTATGTTTTGCTTCTGACACATCTTTCTTTTTGGATTCAAGATTATCATTTGAGTTAGAAATATTTTTTGGTTCAGGTTTATTTACCATATTCGAGCTATTTAATTGCACATACTTATTTGCATTTTTCTGTTCCGTACTGTTACTCTTTATATATTCTTAATTTCTCATTTTTCCCTATATTTCTCACCTTTTAATTCTACTACTATTCTTTCTGTTACCTTATTTATATCTATTCTCTCTACTCCATTTTTCTCTTCCCGTATTATTTCCTTTTCATGTTTATTTTCACTTTTACCTAATTTATCTTTTGTTTTATATCCATTTCTATACTTTCTATTATTTTTCTATCTTCTAGTTGGACTCTCCTCATTTTCTATATCAACAGTTCTATTTGTTTGTTGAACATTTCCATATATTTCTCTAACTTTTCCTCATACAATTTGCTGAGTTCATTTATTTCTATATTACTTTTTTTGCTTTATAATTTTGAGCCTCCATTTTTGTTTTGGCTCCAGTAAACATTAAATTTACTTTTATAATATTAGTGACTCTCAAAAACAAATTTTATTTTACTTGGTTTATTGACCTTGATTTTCTTTAGTTTTAAATATTTTAAATTGAATGAAGTGTTTAACTAATCTTAACCCCCCCCCCATCCTCTCTATTTACCATCTAACTATCAACAAGCCTCAATAATAAATTTATTTATCTCTCTGGTCACTTTTTTTTATCCTCTCTCCTTTTTATTTGCATTATATATCTTGTTCTTTTTATATTTTTAATTATTTTATACTCTTAATATTATAATTTGCTTGCCTTGGTCTATTTTTTCACACTGCTCACTGAATTCAACTTTATTACAATACAACTTAGTATTTGTTTTAATTTTTAGTTTCAGACTTTATTTTTTTAATTTTAATTATGCTGGGCCATTTATGGCACTTCATCCCCACATTGGATATCATTTGAACCAGATCCACCTGTTTAACCTTTGTTAAGACTATTATCACTACTTAATATAGTTTACTTTTAATATTTTGACTTTTCATGTTTTAACATTTTGCTTTAATAAGCTTATAATCAAGTTCAATATATATTTATTCTTTACACTTCAGTTTATTACATTTGGAACATTATTTATTTAGTAATATCTTTTAATATTTATTATCTTATTTATTAACATCTATTATTTAGTACGTTCCACTTTATTTCGTGATTATCTTTTCTTCTATAATGACTGCAGCAGTGGATTGGAACTTCAAGCAGAAGGGAGAATACCATTAATAGTTTAACCACCAATGATATCTATGGCCATATTGAAGCTATACAAAGCCTAAGCATGACCACATTTCCTGACTGTAGCCCACCTCCATACTTCTGGAACGAACACCCATTATCCAAAGCATTTTATATATTTTGAGAATAAAACTCAGATACCATCCAACTATATAAGTTATATATAACCAGCATATTTGGACAACAGGCCAAGAATTTAGCACTTGGAATATCCCAAACTAACTCCTACTCTTAATCAGGGGGTCCAGCACATTTAACTTAACACATTTACTATTTACACTCTTAAATTAATGGTGATGCAGTGACAAGGGAGAGAGAATAGACCAAATAATAATTAGCAAACATTATTTATTCACATACACACATATTTAATATAACAATAAACTTCACATAAAGAAAATACAAATATTAAGTTAAGGCTAAATTTCATGATAGTCCTTCATTAGAGTTCTTGTCATTCAAAAATAAAGTGTCTAGACAGCTATTATTGAAAATATATTTACCTATGTTTTTTGTGATATGAAGATGACACAGTTCCTTTGGTTTTCATTGGTTTGGATTTTCCAACCAGTTGGACTTTTGGTATCCATCAATGACTTCATGCTTTTCCTTCCATTCTTCAGATCACCAGTGGGAGAGTATGTGGCAGCATCTATTTCACAGTTTAGGTATTTGTTTTAGGTGAGCCAATAAGGCTGAGGACTCAGGGCATGAAGCCCAGTCAAACACTCCTACAGCTTTCTAGCAACACAGGTTACTATTTCTATGGCTTCTGTGTTGATATCTTCCCCAGTAGTAAGAACTTGCTCTCTACTACACTTAAATTTCTGGATATCTGAATGACTCCAAATGAATCTGGTGAATCTGCTTACAAACTTAAGTAAATCTGAGTATAAACTCAAAATTAAACTATAACAATAGCTGAGCTGCACTTTTATACTTCAACTCTCCCATTGTTTATTTCTTTTTCATACTTTTAATTTTTTTATAACTTAATCCAGTTTAATTAATTTTTCTTTAATCTAACCATTTTTCTAGATTAACCTACCATCTTATCACTTTTATGCCAATGAAATAGTTCACATTTTTTAAAATTAATTCAATTATCAGTTTTAATTTTTTATCAGCCAGTAATCTTTCAAACTTAATTGCATATTCCAAAAGTTTTATTTTACTAATTAATTTTTATTCTGATTTTTCACATTTACTTATTTTTTTAGAATTTATTCTTTTAATTTATTTCAATTTATAAAAAGGAAAGAGTGTGTGGGTTTTAAATCTTTTTTTTTCATTTTAGATTTTTCACTAAGATTTTATTTTCCCACTCTACTCTTAATAAACAACTTTATTCTAAAAAAATGATGCGGTCTTTTATTTTAATTCTATTTTTGCAAATCTTTTTTTTTCAAACTATCTTTCACTTTTCTTTTTTTAATAAATTTGATTCTATATTTTTAAATTATAAAATATGTAATGCTAATATATATATATATATGTGTGTGTGTGTGTGTTATAATACATATCTTGCTAGCATTACAATATGCATGTATGTATGTAAACAATGAAAATAACCAGAGATAACTTTATCCCTTTTTTACTTCTAAAATTCACTCAAATTATCCACAACTATGTTAAGATAAATATAAAATTTAAGTTTAGCTGTTCGAAGTTGAGACTTTATATTTATTCATAGAGCATTATTGAAATATCTTGACATCGAGGTGATTGATTTAAGTATTTTCTATTTTCAGCTAGTGATATGCAGTATGATATTTTCTAATATTCAGGGCAAAAGAACTATTATAGACTAAAAGATAAAAGTTATTTTGATTTAGGACTGTCAGTTAGTAATTGATTGTTTTCCTGGAAAAATCATAAGTAAAGTTATCTCTGGTTATTTACATGGATATAATACCTTAATTTCCATTGCTTACATCATATTAAGTCCATAAAAATGATAATTTATCATGTATATATAAAACATGAGGAGTCAGTTTAAATCCATTACCATTTGCTTCCACTGATTATTCAAACTTACACTAGATGACACTAGAGTAGACAGCTAATCAACAATATTGTGTTAAAAAATGATCATAGTGAAAAAAGAATCAATGTTATAGTTACTAATATGGTATGAGTTTTAATTAAATTAGCAGATTAGTTCGAGTTAAAAATTTTAGTTTGTGAATTTCAGACTATTAACTTGATAATGAAAAGTTGTGATTATTTATTAAGTGCATAGGAAGTATATAAATACTTCTTGAGAAAGGCTTTAACCTTTATCATATGTGCCTTGAATATTTATAATAGTCAAACGATGTTTTTTTTTTTACTATAGAGGGATATCTCAAACCTCAACACTAGATAGCGACTCTATAAAAATAAGAATGGCTGTCTTATCTTTAACTTAAATTCACTCTCATATAAACCAATCTGAAGCATCTTGATTTGAAAGCATGAAGCTGTTAGTTTCTTCACTTTTTAAGTCCACTATTTCCTTTACAAGTTATCCTTCATGAAGTTTTCCAATTTACAATTTAATACTACGATCTTTATATGGAAATATATAAACTAAGGATTATTTATTAAGTGCATAATAAGGCTTTAACTTTTATCATATAATAGTTAAACAATGTTTTTTTTTTACTATAGTCTCACACCTTAACATAAAATAGTGACTTATAAAGAATGGCTGTCTTATCTTTAATCTAAATTCCCACTTACATAAGTCAATTTAAAGCACCTTGATCTGGGAGCATGAAACCATTAGTCTCTTTATTTTTTACGTTCACTATTTCTTTTACAAATTGACCACAAAATCTTGAGATTTTCAAGTTAATATTACAATATTTATACTGGAAATATATAAACTATTGTAAAGTTGTGATTATTATTTAATTTGTAAAGGAAATAGTGGACTTAAAACATGAAGAGACTAACAGCTTCACACTTCCAAATCAAGATGCTTGAAATTGATCTATATAAGTAAGATTAAAGATAAGATGTCTGTGTCATGTTTGAGAGGCTCCTCTATACTAAAAAAAAAGACATTGTTTGACTATTATAAATGCTCAAGATGCATATGATAAAGGTTAAATCCTCTCTAAAAGAATTTACATACTTTCTATGCACTTAATCAATAATCATAACTATTTCTAGTATAAAGATTATAATATTAACTTATTGTAAATCCAAGATTTCATGAAGGTTAATTTGTAAAAGAAATAGTGGATTTAAAAGGTGAAGAGACTAACAGTGTCATGTTCCCAAATCAAGATGCTTCAGATTGGCCTATATAAGTGGGAATTTAGGTTAAAGATAAGATGGCCATTTTTATCTTTATAAAGTCGTTATCTTATGCTGAAGTTTGAGAGGTCCCTCTATAGTAAAAAAAAAAGACATTGTTTGTCTATTATAAATATTCAAGATGTATATGATAATGGTTAAAGCCTTTCTCTAAAAGCATTGACTTGATAATAATAAAAAGTAATTAAAGATGGTCCAAAAGTATATTTGTGTTCATTCCAGGTTTAAATCACAAGTCATCATTCATAAAGACTCAAAAGCCAGGCAATGGATGGGAATTAAATTGCGCTACCATCTGAAATCCATTGATTATTCAAACTCATAATTTCCTATATGTTTTAGTCCAGTGTTAGAGTGTCAAACTCTGAATGAGGCATATTATTTTCAGGTCATTTTTAGTTTGGGCACTTCTGAAGCTCAAACTTCAAATGATTTCCAAGCAAGTATTTATTCCAAGTTCCCAATAGATAATAATAAAGTAGTCAAAAATGAAGAAATAATCTAGCTTATAGTAGGCTAAAAAATCATGTGATGTTGTGTTGGAATATATACACTTTTTACATTTTTATTAAAAATAACAATTCATTGTATTTTTCCCAAAGTCATCTATTGTAAGCTTGGGTAATCAATGGATGCTAAATGATAGAGAGATATTTATATTCATAGTCTAGTTTTGGGCTGATAATTATCTTCAATGAGAATCTAGATTTACAACATAGATAGCTCCACCTTCATATTTGTATTATTCAAACCAATAATCCAAGATTAAAAAACACCTAAGGTTTTGAACTCATGCCAACTTACTTAAATAATTATACAGGTTTGACCCAAGACCAGCAATTATATGTTTCACTGGATTCAAATTAATGATGTCAGGTTTATTAGTTTTGATAATATAAAAGTAAGGGGCAGATAGGTGAGTGCAAATCTCTTCTAAATGAAGATGGCCAATAGCCAAAAGCTAGTTCAAGGATGTAAATTTAGCACTACCATTTAGTATCCAATGATTATTCAATCTTTCAGAAATGTATTATGAATAAATATACTAAATTAGTAATCATCATTATCAACCATTATCAATCCACTGCAGGATGAAGGTCTCTCCAAGTTTAAGCCATCTTTTCCGATCTTTAGCTTCTCTTCTCCACATCACCTCTGCATACTTTCTTATTTCATCCATCCATCTCACATGTGGTCTCTTTCTGGGTCTTTTACAATCTCTTGGAATTCAGTTTAAGATTTCAATTGTCCATCTATTATCATCTCTTCTAGCAATATGTCCAGCCCAATTCCACTTCAATCTTTTAATTTTTTCAATGAGGTCAGTAACACCTGCTTGTTCTCTTACCCATATATTGCATTTTATACAGTATATTTATTTTCACAATAATAGAATCAGCAAATTTTGTCTCCAGAAATCTGGATTAATTGGAGAATATCTATTTATGCTTATATATATTTGTGTAATAATGTTAGCATTTGATGGGTAATGTAATGATGTATTATGCTTGCATAAGTTATTTTATAAATTAGAACTTTATGTAGTGCTATAAGAATTCAATGACACTCAGAATACTTCTAATTGATAATAAAATAATTAAAAATCATTTTTAATAAAGGACTAACAGTTATAATATTGGAAAAGTGCTTCTAGTTTTACAAAATATCAAAAGAGCGATATCTGCTCGAGTCATTTATACAGAAACTCACAACTTTCTTTTTTTAAATATTATATTTTTTAGAAACAAAAACATTTTGTTTTTTAAATGTAATTAATTGTTATTTTCTTCTATAAATAATACTCAGTTTTCTAACCTAAATAATTTACTTACAAAATCAAGTGATAATATAATGAAAAATCTTAAAAAAAAAAAAAAAGGTTGATGGGTTATCACATGTTTTTTTTGTTATAATAGTCAACGTTGCATAGAATTCATATCAATCATATGACAAAAAATTGACTGTAATTTATCCACATGAAATTTCTGAGTTTCCTTCACTATGAAGTGGATCCACAGTAATCACTGGAGTTGAAGCAAAGACACTACCTTCAGGAAGTTCATTCAATGGTGGCTTGGTAATCAGGCTAAAAAAATACATTTTTTATTAAAAACATAAAGTGATGGTACATATATATATATATATAACTACAACCATTAAATGTCTGTATTTTTAAATTATATAATAATAATTCAAACAAATATATTTAACACAGTATTCAAAATTAAATAATATTGAAAGTACTTCTGGTAAAGAATATATTATTTAATTTTGAATACTGTGTTAAATATATTTGTTTGAATTATTATATATATACTCTAACATTTATTTAAAAAATTAGTGGATATCATACAAATAATTACAGAAGGGCATAACCAGCTCTTTACAACAAGCCCCCTCCTTCCCCAAAAAACCCAACATATTAATAGAGACCAATCATATACAATTGCTTTCCCATATTATCAGCCATCAGATTTGCAACCTTACAGATATCTGTAGATAATGTAAGTCTTTATAGATATAACATTTTAACAATATATACATTCCTATGAAATAATTTAGTTGAAAAATATTTACATTAAGACATAAAAAAAAAAGGAAAGAAAAAGCCAGAATAGTGAGAAAAGGAGAGAAAAAACACATTCACTTGTGTACTATATTCAAATCTAGGTGAGAATTCATATGTGGATGTTTTTACTCAATATATATTTTTTCACTCAATATTAAATCAGTTATAACTTTTTAAAAACTAAATTATGGATTTATGAAATTAGAATCTGTTTGATGATATTTGTCAAATGTCTACAACTTCTTTTGCAGAGAATTTCCTGTTGAACCTCAACACAAGGTAATTACTCTAAGTCAGATTGGAAAGATTCCTTTGTATTATCAAGGTAGAACATGTTTTTAAGATTCAATATAAAAAGTTTAGTAAAAAAAATTAGAAAATATTAAACCTATATTTATTTTTCAGTAGTATAATAATAAAATTGAAATCAAGATTAAATTACATAAATTTCCATGGATATGCATATGATATATATAGATATATGTTTATTGTGCCAAATCCTTACAATGATTCATTTGTGCCTTCAGACTTGGCAGAATTATCCTCATCATCAATTCCATCCAGCATTATCTTTAATTTTTGGGCTATTTAAAACCAAATTTTGTATTCAGTAATTCACAATAGCAATATGATAAGTATAAAAAATATTATCAAAATAACAATTATATGGCAAAGAGTGTAAGATGGAAAACAGGTGAATGAGAAATAAGTCGGAATGTGACTCCCATAGATAGGTATGCACACAAAATTTATAAATTCTTCATTTTTAACTATTAGTATATACATTTTAAACTGTGGTTAATACAACTGGATTCTCAGATTATGCATACATGAAGACAGCTATTTATTGCAAAATGAAATTTCTGATGACATTCAGCAAATTTTTAATCTCACGTAACATACCTATAAACCAGGGGTCCCCAACCTTTTTGCACTTAAGAGCACATTCTATAATACCGGCCATGTGGCGGGCACCATTTATTTTTTTCAACCAGCTGGCGGGCACCATTTATTTTTTCAATGTAAATTTATAGTTGGATCTTGCTAATAATACACATAATGTACAAAAAAATATTTATTTCAAAAATAAAATTTTAACATATAATTAATGTTTATATTTTTACGCTGTAAAAGTATAGTATGCCCTACAATTTGATTACAATATAATACAATAATTTGTAAGAAATTTTAAAAATTAAATTTATTTGTATCAGATAAATAATTTTTTATCGTGTTCGGATGGCGGCGGGCACATGTAAAATGGTCTGCGGGCACCATGGTGCCTGTGGGCATAGGGTTGGGGACCCCTGCTATAAACAAACATCTACTTATGTGCATAACCAGATGAAATTAATGGTTGCTTTCACCTGTAATATATAATTTATGTGGATTTTAAAGGTTAATTAAATTTTCTATAATAAACCAGGAAACTGAATAGGAAAAAAAAGCAGGAATTGCAAAAACAATCAACATTATGTTATGTGAACTATAGAAAATTAGCCTAAACATACAACTGTTAATTTTTTACAAGTTTTTTCATTAACTTTAATTTTCAGACATATTCTCTGAAATATTAACTACAGGCATGCATTCTGAAATAAATATAAAAGATGTTTAAAACCAAAGAATTCAAGAAGTAGCATGCTTATTGTCCATGAAGATAATTTGAAGTATAAAAACATTGTATCACATATTAATTCAAAACTGCATTTAATTAATTGAAAAAACAACTGGAATATGTACTAGACTAAAAATAGATGCTAACACTATTTACCTATTACATATTGTAGGTCAATACTCAATTTAAGTTCACAAAAATTCTTTCATTTATAGGGTCCAAACTATTAATTCATTTTTTTAAAAAATTGAAAATACCGCAGTACAGGAAAAATTAATAATGAGAGAACTTTCACAGACAACATTGTGTATCATGAAACTTTTTTTATCAATTCCATATTGCAAAATTTTTATAATTTAAAACATTTTTTTTCCTCTCATAAATATTGAATAATTAAATTTTTTAGTTGGTGATCAAAGAGAAATGATAAAAAAGAATCTTGGAATTCAAATCTAGGGCTGCCATTTAAGGGTGCCTATTTTCAATCTACTAATGCATATCTTTTAAGTGAAGGAAAGTCCAATGAATTGGAAGAATATAAGACTTTATAAAATTAGAAAAAAAAAAATGAAATGATGATTTAAAAACTGGTCATGTACTTTATTATAGAAGCGCAAAATTTAGAAAACAAAATGAGTTGGAATTTATTATTAACAAAAAGTAAAAGAATATTGTGAAGGGCAATGGTGTATCAGTCTGAATGATAAGAATACTTCTTTAACTCAATGGAAAATAGCAAATGAATATAATTTAGGTTTATACTTCAATAAGTTTTTATTCTGCTGAAGAAAGAAAGAATTCATAAATCTTATAACTGTCATGGAAGAATCTTAATATTGGGAAATATTTAAAGATGAAAGTTCAGTGTATATTTTAAATATAGTATGAAGATAGAAATGAGAATAAAATATAGACTCATGGAATTTATAGAGAAAAATCTAAAGAGAAAATAGGCATGGGGCCATCCAACATGAATTGGATATTTTAATAAACTTAAAATGCATGTTTCAAGATTGTGACATGCTCAATAGTCTAAACATAGGAAATTATCCTTGATTAAAAAATGTAACATATATATATATATAAGGAGTTGAATAAGATAGAAGAGAAAAATTCTAGGACCTTCTGAAACAGCTATGTATTGAGATTAAATTTATATAAATTCTACTTCATTAAATTATAATTATATTTAATTGCAAAGTTGATTTTTTACAAACAATAAAAGTCAAGCATTACAATATTAAATTATGAATATAATATTAATTCTGTTATCCAATTACAGTGAAGGCTTACAAAATAATAACCTGATAATCTTTAGCACACTTTAGACTACCTTTGGTATCTTAGAAAAGCAGAAATTCCACAAGAGTTAACTATTCTCTTCTTATATAGTTTTGTATTATTCCTAATTTATAACTTTTTGAGACTTTTACATCCTAGTCTTAAAGTGAGATCAGACTCAATAATTTTTCACTTTATCATTATTAATCAATTACATCTCAACAATTATTTGCGATTTTCTGAGATATAGAAGCTCTTTTGTAGAATCTGAGTATGAATTCTGGTATTGTTATTGATTATTAATCCAGATGTTGTTTAGAAAACAACTTGAATCCAAAACTTGTTATTTAATAAACACCATTATTTACAATAATAGTTACATTTTGAAAAACAATTGCTTCAACTGGGCACACACTTTTAATTATGCTACTTAATATCCCTGTTTAACTTTGTGTATATTTTTTAAACTTTGCTTACATATACACACACACAACTCTACTTACATAACTAGCTAATCAATACTCATAGCGGAATGAAATAATCCTCTTCAATTTACAATGATACAGATTATTGACTCTTCCACTTTCTGTTGTTTTATAAGTCTCTTCCTCTTTTTTTAACCGAAGCTCTGAATCTCTGATTCAGTCAACACATTTAGTTGATCAACAGTTAGATATTTTATTTATATTTTTTAAAAGTATGTATTTTTATATTGTCTGTAGATTTGTAGAGACAATATTTTAAAATATTTTTATTTTCATTAGACTGATAATTATTCTTAGGAAATATTATTTAAAAATTATTGGGTAGTTGAAGGTCATTGATATTATTAATATTTTTAATAACTTTATAAGACTTATGTAATTTTGAAGGGTAAAGTCTTGAAATCTTTATTCTCCTCAAATTTCAAAATGATATATTTTTTATTCTCATTCATTTACATTAAAATTTCTTATTAGATATAGCAAATTAATAAAAAAAAATTTTTTAAAAAAAAAAAATTTCTTTCCCACCTCTCCACTTACAAATTCATAATTACTTTTTTCATATCTATTACGAATGCCCTTTATGCTCAATAGCTAGAATTTCAAAATCTTTGAGACTGTTTTTACCGATTAAACTTCTTTTAAATTTTATTATTTTTAATTTACTAAAAGATGTTAATAGTTTAGTGCCATAATAGAATGGCGAACTTGAGAGCTAAGGATTTACATATTGCCATGCTTGATTTGTCACTTCCGATACAAGAACATCACATGACTTCCCGAGTAACAAACAATTCAGTTATTATTTTTGCTGCTAGCGATAGTTACAGGAAGTATAAAAAATAACAGAAAAATGGTTTGCATTTTATTAAATTTGCTTTCAAAACAATTCTACTTTGTAATTATTAAAAAATCTAAGAAATATTACTTTTTGATTTTTATGCGCAGGAAGTGAACTAAACATTATTAAAAAAATCCCACTGAAATCAGGTGCCTAAATATTGAAGTTCAACATTCAATATGAGATCAATATTACTGTGTAAATGTTATTTTCTATTAAATATGATGAAGAAATTTCTAAACAGAATCTTTTAGAATATTCAAATCTTTGTTATTATTATTTTATTTTAATTGTAATTATCATTTTAACAATTTGAGAGTTTGAAAATATATCATTAAAAATCTCAATGAAAATCATTTTCCAAGATTAAGTACTCTTCTTTATGCATGGGCCTGCAGACAATTTGTTCTTGTGATTTGATAGTTCATGTCATTATATTTACATTAATAAAACTTTACTTATAATGATAAATTATCTGTAGGCTTTAATGATTTTATATAAGTATCCTTTCTAATTAAACACACTGAAGTTTCTTATTGTAAAGAATTATCAAACACATCAATTCACATCTAGATAAGTCAGTTATTTATCCATTTTTGTAATAAAATGACTGAAGTCTGAAAACTTTTAATAAAATGATCAAAGACTGGAAATGACTGATTTTTTTTACATCTACTTTATTTTAACTATATTTTTCTGACTTTAAATTACATAAAAATTCTGAAATTTAATTAGACAGGTGTACAGTAAAAAATATATTTGGATTTTCTGCCTATAAATTTCCCAAACTATAACGAAGTGATTTGATGGCATAAAAATGAGCATTTGATAAGACATGCTCATCATCAAAAATAAGGTGACTTTAATTTCATCTTTCAAGAGCAGTGTAGCTAAAGGTTGAAAATCAAATATCCTAGGAGCTGTCTTTTACTAATCCTAATGGCAGCTGCACACGTCAGATGTGCACTGGATTGTGAAATTAGTTGGATATGTAGTGTTTGACTAACACAGATGATACATCATTACATCACTATATTCTTTATGGAATTTATAACTTTCCTTTAAAACAAGAACTTTGCCATCATAAATAAGCTGGCAATCTGAGCTTCTAATTGCTATAGCAACAATTTCCATTGACTACAAATCATCTCCAATATTGCAAGATATCATAATTTATGGTATTAGAAATGTTAACATGCTATATTTAATGTTATTTGTTTATATACTGATATTATTATCAGTCTGGTTTTGCTTGGCAATAATGTGACTACAGATATGACTCAACTAATATCCATGAGTAACACCCTTTTTTCTACTAGATATTCTTGCACAAGATGCTACCATCTTGTATTTATATCAAATTATCAGTACACTAAGAATTTGATGTTAATACATAACATTTTATATATTATATTGTTACTTTCTGTTCCTCATTTACAAATGCCAAATGCATTTTAGCAACTTTTTCTATACAATATTGCCCACTAGTGCAAATCACAGTAATCAATGAATGCTAGCATCATATGACTTGTACTAAGTGGCAATATTGTATGGAGAATGTTGCTACCATGTTAACAGACTGTATAAGCATAAGAAATAGTAGGTCATGTGAAATTATATCAAATGCATTTTAGCAGTGATACACTGCACATTATAATAAGTATACAAAATACTGTCTGCTTTAACATGATATTTCCTTGACCATAATGGATTATTTTAAAAATTATACATTATTCATATAAGGTTTGAAATACAGGCATTCTTATACCTGGAACTTAATTGTAAATATAGGGAATTTGAACTCAGAATATCTCATAATACTGATACATATGACCACATGTGGAAGATGATAATCTGGACCAACTGATGAGTTCTGGTTCAGCACAAAATACATATATTGGTGATTATTTATCTTTTCTACATGTGTGTGGTTATATGTATCAGTAGTATGAGATAGTGTAATAGTTGAAGGTTTCTTGAAATTCTGAGTTGAAATCCCCTAAATTTACATTATCCATATGTGATTTTATAGGTTTAGTTATTTTTGCTTTCTTCTGGATAGGTAAATTTTATGGAGATCAGAGAATGTGCAACTATTTAAGGGTATATTCATTTATAAAATACACTACTAGATAATACTCTTATGATAAAAAATATTACATATTTAAAAGTTAATATTTTCAAAGGTTAAATTGTTATCAAAACTAACTACATTGTTCTGTCTCAACTCTTTTATTTTCTAGTGTTAAATACGTAAGTAAATTTTGCATTAGGAGGAGTAATCTACTCCAGAACTATACCGAAAGCTTGAATAACAATTGACAACTGGATGATCCTTTATAATAGATAGCTTTTGGGAAAAAAATAAATACATTGGATTATGTTCCTAATGCAGATATCAAAAGTCATATGATACTTTGTTTGATATATATGGTAAATTGATATATATTACTAATAAATTGAAGAATCTGAAAATACAGTTATTAGTATATCAATTTGTCATACTCAAGAATTTAGGATTCAGATCCCAAAAGAACAGATTTTTCACACAGCTAAGGATTAGCAAGTGTAAAACTTTTTGTGAAATAGGCAGCCCATGGCAATCCAGATAACGATTTAATTATTAGTCAGTAAATGAACATCTAGTTATTCTTAGGTAGAATCTGCTATAAAGAAGAAAAACCATTTAATCTTCCATAACCAGTATTTGGCTAAACATGGATGATAATGTTTTCATTGTTTATTTCTGAAGAATGTTGTGATGATTTTATTACTTACATCCAGGGAGCTACTTAGAACTCTTTTATCTTTTAAATACTTATTAAATTGCTTGTGCACATACGTGTATATGGCTACATCTTTTAAATTTGAAAATTGTTGTTTTAAAATCATTATGTCTATAGAAGTTTTATAACTTAATTAAAAATTGATTGAATTTGAATAAACTATATTTTGTATTAATAAATTATTTAAAACAATATTTAAATTCCACTTTTTGCAAATTTTTTCATCTTGTATTTGAAAAAATAAATCATTTTATCTTTTCATTCATTTCCATGCAATTTTATTGTAATTATCTTTGATTTATGTTGAAAGTTTCAACACTATAAGAATCTTCTTCAGAGCCTATATCTGGTTAACAAAAGCATTAATACTTAATATTTTTGTTAACAATATATAAGCTTTGAAGAAGTATGTTGTACAATTGAAACTGTTAGCATAAATATAAAGATAAATGAAAAAACTGTACTGAAATATGTGTGAAAATTAAATAATTAATTATTATTATTTATATTGAATAAAATATTTAAAATGTAACATTTATAATGGTATTAATTAAATGTGTATGTACTAACTTTAAAACAAAAATTGGTTTTATAAAAATGTGTATAGTGGCATATAGATTATATTTACACATAAACATTTATTTAATAATTTTGCTTTGTTAAAGGCTAGGAATTCATGTCAACTTATGTAAAAATAGTTTATAATAAATCTGATAATTAATGATTTATCCTTATTTATTAAATTACATGTAAAAGCTTTTACAATGTTTTTAGTGTAAAGAGCCACAATTGAGCACAATAAGCAATACTACTGCAGAGCCATGCAGTGACAGAATCTGTACTTACACCAAAGTTACTCACTTAATCATTACTTGATTCCATTCATATGAATAGCCATAAGAATCTTCTTAAACTAGTAGGAGAGAAAAGCAAAGCTTACAAGCAAGACAAAACAAAGAGCAAAATCTGTTTAATACTGTTACAAACAATGGAAACAACACACACACAGACAACATTTTATTAGAAATATATTATTTGATTGCAATGCTACTTGTAGAAACAGTTATGAAATATCAAAGAATTGTTTCTTAAACATTTTGATTCTGCTATAAGCTTACATAATACTTCTATAATCACTTTGATGGGACAAACATTAAAATGGCCAGCTTCATAAGCTATCTAAAAAATTTTCATTTCTCAAATACAAAGACAATATACTTATCAGAGTGCATTACAAAAAAGATGGATAATATTAAAAATAGGGTAGGGTTGGTTTATAAAATTAGTTGTGACCTTTGCAATATGATATATATAGGTCAAACAGAAAAGTCTGCCATTGAAATAGATAAGGAGCATGATAGAGAAATTAACAGAAAGGATATAATATTACTACCATATATATATTTTTTGGATACCGGACATAGAATAAATTTTGAAAAAAATATCCAGGTAATAAAGTATGTTAAAAATTACAAGAAAAGAAAATGTTACAAAACTTGATATATTCAAGAAAATTTAAACAAATGTGAAAACATGGTTAAAGGTCCAACAAAATTAGGAAGGAGAACATGGACATTGTTAAGTTATTGGAAACTTTAGTTATAATTTAAAATATTTTTTAAATTGTTTTGTATATATATAAAATATATTAAAATAAAAGGATTGTAATAGGTTTAATAATTTTTATATACATATATGGATTTTATTAATTTTATTTATTGTAATATAATGTAAATAATATCCATTAGGTAGAGCTACTATAGAATAGTTGGTCATGTGATTTTGTAAAAAAAAAAAATCTTTATAAGGTTCCAATAAGGAATGAAAGCCTGGTTGATATATTAAATCATTTTTTTTATTTATAGTGAGTTATTTGCTTCAATTTTGTTTTAAATTGATTGTTTTAAATTTTATATATAAAAGGCAATATTATAGACAAATTTTAACATTAAAATTTTATCATTTAAAGTAGAATATATTTATATGCAGTAAAACAACAATACCATATATACTATATAAATATATATTACTTTAAAATTTGTACATTTAATAAATTTGCAGTTTTCTGTTTCAAGAGTGCTGTGTGTACATGATCATATTTATTAATAATGTTGCTTCATCTTGTGTTAAAAGCAAATACATTTTATTTTTCAATTTATTATTCTTTCCAAATGCAAAATAAAATGTTTTCTACGTATAATGCTAAAAGTTTTATGAAACTTAACAATATTTATAAAATCAGTAGTCACTTAAAACATTGAAAAAACTAGAAAAAGCATAATACAGTATTCTGAAAGCAAGACTAATATTACATTTAGTTTGGAAAAATTAAGTACTGGAGAAAAAGAATATTACCCAAAGTGTACTTAATTGTGATGAAAGTTGAAATTTTACTATTCATTTTATTAAAAAAATGAAGTATAGCAATTTTTTTAAAATTATGTTTTGAATGAATGTGAGTTAGTAAATACACACACAGTAAATATATATGTAAATGTGCTCTCAACTTATTATTAATAAGTACATTACAATTTTTTTTCCTTATGTCAAATGCTTTGACTGGGAAGCGAACCCGTACCAGCTGCTTGAAAGACAGCTATGTTAACCATTAGGTCACCAACGCTTGACTACATTATAATTTTTTTTTATAATTTTGTTTATACTATTATACTATAACTTAATTTATATATATGTACTATAATATAAAAAGTACTTGTGTTAACTATATGATTCTAAAATACAGTTTTAGTTTTTTTGTGTATAAGCAAACATCATGTCTTTCTTGTTCTCAAACTTATCTTAGTTTCACTGTTATATATATATATCCAATTGGTTATCGCCTACTGGGTATATGACATTGACTGATCCAATTTATCTACTTTATCTTTCAATTGATCACCCTATTCAAATTTATAGGGGTCCTAAAGTTAGCTTCTGTATTTTATGACATGAAAAAGAATATGGACATGGTTTTGACCCAATATTATTGAGATGATTTGTGGAGAAAGAAGTGTTAAAAAGAGAAATCCTAAATGTGGACTTGCCTCACCATTAAGCTTAACCGCTATTGTCTGGTGAACATGCATTCTGTTTTTCACCTTTGTGACAGCAGTTCTCTGATCCTACCTTCACAATGTTCGACTATTTATTGCCAGATTCCCATCATTAATTGAAGCATCTACATTCAGTGAGCATCACTGCCATTGGCTCATAACTTTGTGGTGATGAATGCTCTAGGCTAGTCCATTATTTGAAGGCAAGATGAGATATGACACTTGGTTTATTACATGAAATGAAAACATGAAAAATGAGAACTAATAGCATTCAAATAAGCAAAAAAAAAAATTAAAAAAAATTTTAATAGTAAAATAGGATATATTTTTTTTGATTATCATGATTATGACACCGACACAATAAACTTCATGTGTTCACAATTTCTTATGCTTGCTCATAACAGTTATTAAAACAGACAAAACTCTCCATACAGTAGTGCCACTCAGTGCAAGCCAGAGTAATCAATAGATACCAGAAAGCTTTTGCCTGTTTTAATAACAGTTATGAGCAAGCATAAGAAATGGTGATCATGTGATGTTTGGTGGTTTAATACCAATCCTGCCTAGTAGGATAATGGTGGCTATTGTTATTAAAGAATCAAAGACACCAAAATATATGGGTACTGAACTGAGTTTAGACCTATATGACTAGTTTAGATTGAAAATATTATTGTGTTTTCAAATTTTATTCCCATAATTTTGTAGTTAAGTAGAGATAAATGGTGGCTGCTGAAGGGTTGCATTAGATTCTAAGATCTAGGGGCAGTGCTTTCAGATCCAAGGCTTCTCACTGACAAAGGCCACAAGCCAAAAACTAGTCTGGTGATATGGATGAGTAGGCCCTAGATAGGGATTTTATGCATAAGCCTTCTGGCATCCATTGATTAATCTCGCACTGAATGGCACTACAATATGGAGACTTTTGCCTGTTTTTAACAATAAACTTCTTTTTTAAAAGTCAATTTTATTATTTATTCTCTGAAACACGTGATATGTTGAACTATTTCCATCACCTATGAGTGAATGTTGAATATACAGAAAATGTTAAAATTTATTTTAACTTTTCAAATACAAACAACTTGTTAGTAATAACACACAATTAGACAACACAGGTTAGATGATGGAAATAGTCCAACATATCACATCTAATAATACGCTATCATCACAAATTTTCAGGCAAATTCTCTATTATGAATAATATGAAAACCCTATGACAGGGGTTCCAAATAGCCAACATTTATCAACACCAAAAATCTTCAATATGTTATCAAAGCAAATTGAGAATTCTTGATATTGATAAGAATTAACTGTCTTTATGTGATTTATATTTATAAGCCAATCTTCCTTTAAGCAAAGTCACTTTTATATATATCTCATTGGAAAAAAAAAAGGCTGTAGAGGTAAATTATTAAAGTCATATGAGAATTGAAATAATAAGCGAAGTTAAAAAATATCTTTAATGACATTAAATGCAATATATTGTACATAAGTTATGAGTTCAAGGCACGATGTGGCAAAGCAATAAAAATTTGGGGTTTACCTTGTTTCTTTAAAGACATTGATAACAGCTGAGTTTTTTCTTTCAAAAGCAACATCTAATGGAGTACGATTTGCTGAATCCAACTTTTCTACATCCGCCCCATTAAGTATGAGTTCCTCCACTAATTCAGGTTGTCCTCTACACATACACACACACATTTATATATGAATATATGCAAATGCAAGCATATAATAGTATAAAAGATAATGAGCTAAATAAATAACAATAGTACAAGCAAAAGATACCTTGAGACTGCTAAATGTAACGGAGTTTCTTTGTCATTACTTTGAGAATTTAATGATGCTCCCATTTTAATTAACACCTGGAATAAAATGGGCGAAATTTTAAAAAAAAGTTTACATAACTAATAAAATATTAATTACTAATTAAGGTATTAATAAAGTATAGTACTACAGAGAATGAAGTTTTTGCATTTAGTGTTGATGCTTTAAGTAATACTTCTTAAAAATTTACAAGATGCCACTAATGTCAATATATTTACTAAAAATGAATTCAAAGACTGATTGTATAGTAATTAATTTGTTTAAGATCAAAACATTTTTGTTAAGATAGACCAATAGCCCATATTTAATTTTCAATTGATGCATTTAAACACCATTTTTTCCCCCTATATAATTTCAGTGTGTGTGTGTACTGATTTGTAACACACTCCTAAACAAATGTGAATTTATAATATCACAATTCAATACCCAGTTTAAAAAAAAACACAGATCCATCGTTTTCCATTATATAGTTCTGCTGATCATCCCAGTGTTTAAATCTTTGGTTTTAAATGATGAAAATAATTTAATATGAAACAAGTGCACGCGGAAGAGAACTGATCATATTTAAACTGATGTTGGCTTTTAATGCTATAGATTCAGGTTTTGTTTTTGAGTGCTATAAATTGTTACTTCTGATTGGTTACAATTAATGTCGGAATTCAGTTAGTTCAAACCAATTTGGTAGAATTGCTTCTTAAATGTTATATAGTTCAGTGAACTGGTTGTGAAAATGATAGTTGTATTTATGTGCTTATTTCATTAAATTATCATTATAAGTTTATTTGTATAATATCAAATTATCACAAAGTGACCGAACATGTGTACAATCATTTTAGCATTCAAATTTGTACTAAAATAATTATGTGAATGCTGCTTCCAGTTAGTTTGGATTCCCACTTCACGTAAATTAGCTGGCTTCAAGTGTTTCTTTCACAGACACAAAAAGCTTTGCAAATTCAAGGCAGACAGAAAAAAGTAGCACCAACACTTACACCAAAGACTTGGTCAATGTAGGTTATGATAAAAATTGCTTAATAAGATCCTTCAAAAATTTTTATTCCATAATAAACATCAGGCTTCTGGACCATAATAACAATAATACATGGCTCAATCTTCCATTTATACCCAGAGTATCACAAAGATTAAAAACAATTTGCTCTGAAGAATTTAATGTTAGCTTCAGAACCCCTCCTAACCTAAATCAGTTGTTAAACAATACTAAAGATAAGTTGCTTCTGGACCATGTCCTCCAGATCATCTATGAAATTAGTTGCAGTGAACTTGCAATGCATTTCATTATAGTGAATCCTGTGATAATAGTGTCATTAGCACATCATAAGTATATACAGCATATAGTCATACTAAAAGACATTCCAACATAAAATCGGTATTCCCAGAGCATTAGATCAATTGTGGTCACAACTTTGATCCATTTATGCACTGAATGCAACAATCAAAAAAGAAAATTTAAAGAGGTGTGGTTTATCACCAACAACACCCACACAATCATGCAAGTGGAATGTGTAAATCAATCAATTTACATATTAATTACTTTATGTGTTTGTTCTCTGCTTCATCTCCCTCACAAATCTAACATCTAGTGCTATAAATATGACTTGCCTGGTCGAAAGCAGTGCTAAGCTTTAGTTTTATTTGTATTATTGTTAATCTTTCCTTTGAGTGAACTATATTCTATATTGAATTACAAAATAAAAAAGAAAGAAGTAAAGTTTATAAAGTTACAAACATATATATTTTTTATTAATTACAAAGAAATCAAGTCATATGTCACATGACCTAATTTAATCAAGCTTGTATTACAAATGTTATATATAGAGAGCCAAATAAGCTTTTAACAAGCTTTGCAGAAATATCCCCAACCCAGACCGGTTTCTACTACTGGCTTCTTCAGTGATGTGCTAGGAGGATATCCCCAACCCAGATCAGTTTCTGCTATTGGTTTCCTCAGTGATGTGCTAGGATTGTGCTAGCACCTTACTGAGGAAGCCAGTAACAGAAAACGGTCTTGGGGATATTCTGCAAAGCTTGTTAAGACTTATTTGGAGCTCCATATGTAACATTATTAAATATATTTTTATTCTTACACATTTATTACTACAGAAAAAAATTCATGTTTACTATAACTAATTTAAAAAAAAATATATTCTGATTGTGCATTAGTAGTAAGTTTTATCAATAAAAGTTTACAATATGAGAATGTCCATACATATTTCATATCCTCACGGCATTGTTTATTGACAGTAGGCATGGAGATAGAACCCATTTAAAATTTGGTAAATGTTCATCAGCACATATCTAATCTTTTTAATTTGAATGTTTTCTGTTTATTGTTTTACACTTTCATGTATGATACCTTTTTGTATGATAAGTTTATGATATACTTTGTGATAATTTATCTCACTATTTGTTATTATTTATCAAATTTTCTTGTTCAGTGAGATTTGCACAAAAATTTATTTAAAAAAGTAGTGATTGTGTTTTTTATTATTGAGATTTATTATATCTTTTTCATTTTTACTTTGAAATTTTACCAGTAAGTAATAATTTCATTTTTTTTTGTATACACTCTTAATATTATAATATAAAACATAATACTAAGCTTGCATTTTAAACACAATTAATGAAGCTATACATAAGAATTGATAAGCTAAGCACTTTTGGGAATTCTATGTTCCCATATTCACAGCTCTTTTCATTAGTAGTTAGTGAATGCCACAGTAATGTATGCAAATTTATTCAATAAGGTTTAAATGGCCCACATTTTAGAGATAGTATAGCAGGTGTCTCTTCGGTTGATTGCTTTGGGATCATTTGTGATAAAACAAGACTCCTTCACTTTGCGTTTCATGTCATTGCACTCTGTGCACATTATCTCTGCTGAAGCTGTTTGAAAGGTGTGGCCAGCAACTCTTTTGTGCTGCACAAATATTGAGATGCGTTCGGCCTTAGTTCACATTCTGTGGTATATGTATTGATGTTGCAATACTCTAGTGGCAATATTTGCTTTAGTTTCACCATAGTATGTTGCTTGGCACCCTCGTTGGGGGCAAGTCATCTTGTACATGATGTGGGGGGTTAGTTCAGGTGTAATTATGTCCTTTGCATTGTTGAGTAATATATTAGTAGTTGGTGGTGAATGAAAGCCTACTTCAAAGTCATTGGAAAGTTTTTTGACTAAAAGTTTGGTTATAGAGGGTATATATAGTAACAGAATCTGTGGTTTATTTTCTATAACTGGGTTGAATTTAAGTTTGTGATAAAATTGTTTAACCTTTCTATTGATAAGTCTGCATTTGTATCCCATGTTCTCCAGGTCTGCCACAAATTGCATCAAATTAACCTTCTTGTCAGCCTCAAATTTAAATAAATGATGATTTCTAAAAAGAAATGAAGACAAAGCTGCCAACCCATGGGCCTATGGTGCATTTGAATTAAGATGGACATGGCCTCTTCTTTATGGTGGTTTGAATATCATTCTATAGCGAGCTATGGTTGGTTCCTTTGAATTTGAATGTCAAGATATTTGACCTCACCCTTTTCATTTTCCCATGTAACATTTAAGATTAGTTTTGTAGCAATATGGAGGTCATTGTGAATGTTGTTAATTATGTTTTCCAGAGCCAATAAAAATATATCATCTACATATCAAGTGTAGACCATATTGGGTGTGTTGTTGTTGTACTTGGGCATAATTTGTTTTTCATAATGGTTGAGCATGATATTAGAAATAATCCCACTCATGGGGAATCCCATGGGCCAATCATTCCCCATACTAACCATTTTCCCCTCAAGTACTGCTAGGATGTTCTCATCAAGCCATGTGAGGAAGTCAATGATAAATTTGACATGTGTGGGTGAGCAGTCCCTATTTTTTAACTCATTGTTGATAATTTCAATAGAGCCATAAAGCTCAGCAATATCAAGTGCAGCAACTTTAAAATTCAATTCAACAAATGCTTTCTTAATTCTGTCAACAAATTCAAATGATGAATTAATTATATACATCCCAAAGCCCAAGGCATCAATTAGCCATTGGTTGACTAAAATCACAATATTAAAATAGTGCGCTCCTCCCAACATCCAACATAAGTCTCAGCAGTGCACCAGGCTTGTATAATTTTTACATTCGTGAACATCCTAGGAGGGGGGGGTGTTGAGAAGGAGGGGTGAATATGGTAATAATCTGCTTTGGCTATGGATTTATCACGATTAGCATGCAAAATAGTAGAAATAAACTTATTACGGTTAAGTTTGTTGTTAAAATCCTCCACATTTTCGAACTTCAATTTCTCGATCTGGGTGTAGATTTTATTTTTGTATTCATTTCTGTTCATTAACACAAATCCATTATCTTTGTCTTCTTTGAGGCAGGTGACTTTGTTATCTGCAAAAAATTGCTTAGTGTTTTTAATCTTCCTACTCCATAATAAATTATTGTTGTTGTTGTTATTATTATTGCTGTTGATAAATTATTGTTGTTGTTATTATTATTGCTATTGTTGTTTTATTGTTGCTGTTGTTATTATTAATATTAGTATTATTATTATTTATTTTTGCAGTGGTCATTAAAAATAAAGCAATGAAAAAGCTGTTATGTGATGAATTGCTTTTGTCAATAAATTCCAAATTGGAATCTATTATTTTCAACATGGCATCGGTGATACAAATTAGTCAGGGTCATAACTTCCCCATCTTAAAAAAAAAACATATGTCAATAATTGAAATGAACAACAATAACATCTCTAACTTTGAAAATAATCTTCCTTAATGTTAGTCTGTGCGTCATTACAAAAATTTAAAAAAAAAAAAATGATGGATTGGTAATTAAAAAAAAAAAAACTTGTGTTATTAATATTATGCACAATTAATAACTTTATAAGGAAAAAAGCTTCTAGACTTTATCAAATAAACATTAAAATAATGTTCATGCTTACCCTTGCTTATGTATATAAATATCATGCATGAAAATTCAATGATATAAAAAATTTCTCATTACGATTCAAATATTACTTATCCAATATAATAGGTTATGATAATAAGATGAAAAACCACAACAAATTATATTAATGGGTATTAAAAAAAGTCAAGTGGCTCATCATTCAGAGATCACGTGACATTTTAACACCAAAAGTGATAGAGTTGAGCTTAGATTCAGGGATATGGCAAAATCAAATAATTGGTAGTTCAGGAAATCATGTGACATTTAAGCACTAGAAGTGATAAGCTGAGATTCACTCTACAAACATTTAGCTCTCTAAATCCATCACTCTACCATTGCACTGATGTAGGGTAAAATATGTTAGTTGCTCAGGCGAACATGTGATTACCAGTAATGATAGATTGAGCTTTGATCTAGGGATCTTTAGCTCTCAAATCCTTCACTATACTAACAGTTAAAAACATTGGCATTCAATTATGGGAAGATCACATGATCATATTTCTTTATTAGTCAGATTCCAATATTATTAAAGAATTCATATTTTTTGTATGTTTATATATATACAAATGAAATATTATCTGAGTACATCCGTGTATAATTTATTGAATATATATATAAACTGTCATACTGGTCATTAAATGGGTAACAAATATTATAAAATAATTGTAGAGGCATTATAAATACTGATGTATAATAATAATGATGTGACGCTATAACCTAATGAGCGTTTGCCTTAAATTCGAGATTCTAAAGGTGCTAGTTCGACTCCTATGCGAATACGGTCACTGATCATGCCAGCAACACCTGAAAAAGAGCGGAGAATAATACTTCTTGAAACGTTGTGTAATTACTAACCTGTGTTGTCTATTTGTGTGTTATTACTAACAAGCTGTTTACATTTGAAAAGTTTAAATAGTTTAAAATTTTCTATACATTCAACATTTACTTATAGATGATGGAAATAGTCCAATATATTATCACATCTAATATATACCATCATTACATACCTTTAGGCAAATGTAACAATAATGAAGTTCTATTAATAGAAAATTGAAATAATAATTATGAGAAATTATTTAGATTAATGAGTTTTTTAAAAACAAAATTCCAAATAGAAGGTGATTTGCATGTATCATCAGGTATGTTGATACATTCTGGCCTTTTAATATATATATGTACACACAATTTATCATACTTTGTAGTAACTAAATGCATTTTTTTTTTTTACTGAAATAACAATTTAAGACATTACCTGTAAAACATCTAAATGATCTTGAGCAACGGCATGATGTAAAGGAGTCCAACCCTTTTCATCAGGGGCACTAAAACAAAGGTAAAATACTATTTAAAAATATTCACACACACCTATACAAATGAAAGAACTTAAAATTCATTCAGTTAGAAAAAAAATCTCTACCTGAATAAAAACACAACCCTAATTTATCTTTTAATGTTTATCTTTAAGTGAAAAACGCAGGAAAAGCAAATGCTTGATCGTAATAAAACGGAGTAACAATAATCCGTAGTAAAAAGAATAAAAAAGAGTCTTTAAATAGTCTATACTCCTGCGTGATTTGGCGCAGGGATAAAGACCTATCGATCGTGGACCATTTTTGCTACTTCCCGTGCTCAAACTTCTTATGAACTGCTGAGTAAAAACCACTTTGCAACTGCAAGGTTCATGTTTTCACTGAACTCTTCTGCAAGGAAATATTGAAGGAGACAACAACACCAGATTAATGAAATAGTCAGTAATGAATATTGAAGATTATTTTCAAATAAGAATAGTTTGACAACTATTCTTAAAATAATAATTGGATTACTAATTGCATTAATTATGATGTAGCTAATAATAATAAAAAAAAATTTAGGCACTAGAAACCTAACAAAAATTATCATTTCCCCTAGATTTAAACCCCAAATTATAGGCACAGCAATCAGGCACCCAGCGCCTCCAGACTTTTAAATTCAAGAATATGTATAAGTTAATGGGATGAGGAATTTAAAAAAAGTAAGATAGCTAGATTGTAGTAAGAAGTGATAATCAATGTTAAGCCGTGACAAACAGTACCATCACTGATTAAAGGTCCCCACCAGATTTTTTTTGTACCAACTTCTTGCCTTGTTTGAAAATTTCTCAGAACAAATTAATATGAATTTGATAAGAATTGTCGAATAGCTTATAAAAACAAAAGCATTATATTTTAATAACTTTGATAAGTTATTCTTTTTTTAAATTTAAATTATTACATAATGCATTGGACTGCATTGAAATTTAGAATCCCTTTCAAATTTTTTAGAAAGCAAATATATCACATTATTTTTGAAACCTGAGATATTGAGTTTAACTAACCATGTTTAATTAACTCATTATAACAAGCTTGGAAAATTTTCCTTGAAGAAAATTTTGTCTGCAGTTTTTAAACAAATTTGTCTCTTATATAGTTTAGCACAAGTGATCAGAAAAATGATGGGTATGAAGTTTTAAAAAGCATTTGGATTAGTTATAACTTGTTTCTTTTAGTTCTTGAACATCACGTAACCTCTTGAGTAACTGACCAACCATCTAAGTTTTTATAACCAGCTCTCAATTAGCGAGTTTTTATAACAAAGTTGAAAATTGTTTACAGTTTACATGGATTTATTAATTATAAATAAATAAAATAATTTTTATGGGGCTTCCATATCATGGTACCACTTTATTTAGGCATCTGTGAATTCAAGAACATTTTTAAAATCAAAACAGCTTGGATATGGTTTTAAAAATGAATTGATGAACAAATAAGCCAATAAGCTAATGCACATGCGCTTTGTAGATGTAACTATATAAATGAATACTCCCACTTTTTCAAACACAAGATAAAGTCTTTGGGAAAAGTAGGAGTATTCATTTATATAGTTACATCTACAAAGTGCATTAGCTTATTGGTATTACAGTTTATAAAAACATCATGCTATATAAAATAAATGTCTTGTTTAAAAAAACAAATAGTAGACAGTAGTAATTATATGCTAGATTCTTTACATCATTGAATATTAATTTCTAAATGGGTTTAGAAAAATTCAAATTTTATTTAAACTTTTCAAATACATTAATTGTTAGTAAACAGCACATGGGGTATATAAATAACACAAGTTTTGAATGGTGTTCTTTTTCTTTTGTTCGGGGGTTGCTCATCTAAGAAGTGACATGGGATTGAACATAGATCTTTAGATTCACTAATATTGAATATAAGGTATAATGTCATCTTAAATTTCAATATTCATGAATCTAAAGGTCCAGGTTCGATTCTTATGCTAAAACAGTCTCTGATTAGCCCAGAAACACCTGAAGAAGAAAGGAGAATGCTACTACTCATAACATTGTTTATATACTAACTTGTATACTATTGCTAACAGTTGAATGTATTTAAAAAGTTTAAATAAAGTGAATTTTTCTAAACATCTTTAATAATATTTGATGATGGAAATAACCTAACATGTAGTCACTATTAAAATATTATCATCACAAACCAAGTATTAAAGAATATTTGAAAATTGTTCTACTTTAAATACAAATATCAATAATACAATGTTTTAAACAGAATAAAGTAATTTGTAGGCCATAAAACTGCTAAACACATGCTTTCAATTACAGTTAACTCCCTATTAAAATATATAATTTCTGACACAATGTGAGATCTATATATTGAAACTATATATGCAAGTTGATTTGGATTCAAAACCTTAGGATTTATTTGAATTTTAAGTTATTAATCCTCATTGACAAAAAGACAAAAGTTAGAAACTGTTATAGGAATGTGGATATAATATTATTGTGCTACCACCTACATCCTTTACTCAGTTTTACAGTAGATGGCCTTGGAGTAGGATGAAGAGAACTGTTATTGAAAATCCATATTAAGAATAAAAGAAAAAAGTGTATAGCTAATGTAAAACTAAGGTCATTAAAATATATAGTTGCAATCTTTAGCTTCTATATATGTATATTATACCATTAATAAATATGGAATTCCACCTTTATTATTAAAAGGTTGTCTTGCCAACAGTTTGAAATTGTTGGTGGTTATTGGGATTGTCTACGTGTTGACTGGTTTTTAATGATCACTTACAAATCCATTTATCCTTCAGCATTACTACACTTATTATTTAAGTAATACTTTGGGTGCAATTTGAAATAATTGACTATTTATTAGTCTGCATTCAGAACAGGTTATATTTACCTGTTAAAGAGTTTATTTAAACTTCTTTGTATCAATAATTTTAATCTTTGTGGTCAAGTTGCAATCATTAGTGTCTATATAAGTATATTAATCCATTAATAAAGATGGAATTCCACCTTTATTGTTAAAAGGTTACCTTGATAACAGCTTGAAATTGTTGATTGTTATTGATATTAGGCTTGTCTAAGTGTTGACTGGTTTTTAATGATTACTTATAAACCCATTTATCCTTCAGCATTATTATACTTATTATTTAAGTAATACTTTGGATGCAAATTGAAATTCATACTTGCAGTTTGTAATGTTATAATTGACTATTTATTAGTCTGAATTTAGAACAGGTTATATTTACCTGTTTAAAGAGGTTTATTTAAACTTCTTTGTATCAATAATTTCAATCTCTGTGGTTAAGTTGTAATCTTTAGTGTCTATATAAGTATATTAGTCCATTTCATCTTTATTGTTAAAAGGAGGTTGCCTTGATAACAGTTTGAATTTGCTGACTTATTGATATTGGGATTGTCTGAGGGTTGACTGATAATTGTTTAAATATTTTAATATGTAGAAATATCTTATATTTTCATCTAAGAAATATCACTGTCAGATGTCAATAGACAATAATCAATGAAAACGGTAAACTGTAAATGCTTTCTGCATTCAAAATTATATGCTTTTAAATGCAATTATATAGAGACTAAAGTGATATAATATTTATTTATGTCTTAAGAAAAAAAAGCTAAGAACCCATCACAATTCTTTATAAATAATAGACTGTTTTACCAGTGAGTTAAATATTATAAATTAACAAATTTTTAACAGATATAATTGTTGAATATTTTAATATGTGGCAATATCTATTATATTTTCATGTAAGAAATACCATGCAAGGTAGCGACTGGTTTCTATCCACTTTTAACACCTTGAGGGAGGGTTGTAGTAAAAATTAAACTACAGAAATATTATTCATTAATTGGATAATCTCTAGTCGAATGAATGACTAATAAAAATTATTAATATACTTCCATTAAGTGGTTTGTGCTAAAGTTGTGAGGGTAGCAAGTTTGACATATCAATTAAACTGTAGTAATTGGTTATCTATATATTTACTAAACAATGATATATGTGTGAGAGATTGTGATCTGGGCCAACTGTTAAGTGTTAGTTTGGCATAAGATGTGCATCTTGGGGATTAGACATATTTTCTTATGACTTTGGTCATATGTTTATGATTATAACCCTTCACAAGGTGTTAAAAGAAGATAGAAACCAGTCCTTGCCTTGAGTGGGAGTGGTGTAGTGAAAATTAGACTACAGAAATATTATTCATTAAGTGGAAAATCTCTAGTCTAATGAATGACTAATAAAAATTATTAATAGTTTATTGTATTGTCATTAATGGTAGGACAGGTAAATTTTCACATTTTTTTTTCAGATTAATAGGGAAAACTTCAAGCCATATGCTTAACCAATGTACAGATAGCATCTAAATATGTTCCAAATGATGTAAAGAGACTGAAAAATCGATACAAATGTAGAAATATGTTAGTGTAAGTATACATCACACCAGAAAAAATGACCAGTTACCATTCAAGGAAATAATATATTTGAAGATGACAGATAATAAAAAAATTATTTTCATGCCTCTTCCCAATAATGCCACATCTAAGATTCAGATATATAGATTACCAATTGATTTTTTATCTGGAGAAGGAGAGGCCCTTGAATGTGAATTAACCAAGTAGTTGGACAGAAGATTTTGGAAATAGTGACAGAGTTTGTTAGTAATATAAAATAACTGCTAGTATCAGTAATTCGTATCATATATAATAGTAAAAGACAAAGAACATAAGCTCACATCTATATCTATTTTAAGTCTCAAGTAATCACAGCTACATTAAAAGAAAGAGAAATAAATGAAAAAAGATAAATAGTAGATAATGCAATTTTAATTTACAACATTAACAAATTCTGTTAAACATTGGTGGCCTAATGATTAGCATAGCTGCCTTCCAAGCAGCTGGCCGGGGTTCGCTTCCTGGTCAACACATTTGACACATGAAAAAAAAACAGCAAATTATTCTATTCTTATTATTTTTATGCCATCTAGTATAAGTTTTAGTAATTAGTAGATGTCAGTTGATACTGTTTAATAAATTATTATCCAATGCTATTTCATCCAAATATTCACAAACATGATGTCTTTTTGATCAAGTGAAATCTAATGACATTCACATATTAAGAGAACCCAAAACAAATACCCACGTTTCACCATTGGATTATTGATATGTTATGTAATAATTAACATGTTGATATATTAATAAAAAGATTCACTTAACACACAAGAGATTAACCAATATTAGTAAATTATATTAATTCTGGGAAATAATTGAGTAATCTTTAAATTACAATATGCTATAATAACTTTTGGCTAAAAATTTGATTATAAAATCTAAAGATCTATCTCTCATGTAT
The DNA here is from genome assembly GCA_028023455.1 of Epiperipatus broadwayi. Lineage (NCBI taxonomy): Eukaryota > Metazoa > Onychophora > Udeonychophora > Euonychophora > Peripatidae > Epiperipatus > Epiperipatus broadwayi. The sequence goes on along the minus strand of JAQFVV010000436.1, from coordinate 224,655 downwards.
AAATTACAACAAAAATTATTGCATAAATTAAACTTAGTGGCCAATGTAGATGATTTAAATCTTCAGATATGTTATTACAGAACTTTTTGATGTTCAGTAAAACACTAGGTTTATTTATATTTATGAATATATTGTGTACATTACAGCTCTGAGGAAGTCTGTTGAATAGTTGAAACTGTCAGCTGTTTTGAAAGTGTGAAAAATAAAATGTTGTGTATAAAGTGTTTAAAAGGTTTTCATTATTTACAGATAAACATCAATTATTCGTTAAACAATTTATGAAATACACTTTAATTTAATTTTAAATATTAAAAGAAAGTTGCCTTGACAACAGTTTGGAAATTGTTGATTGTTATTGATATCGTCTAAGTGTTGACTAATTTTTAATGATTAAATATAACTTATAATCAAAATTAAATACATGCATAAGCTTACACTCTTTTTATTCATACACGCTATTAAAACAAATATATTTTAAAATTATGATCTATAAATTCTTTTACTTTTAAAATAAATGTCAAAAGATGCCAGAAAAATTCAGTCAGCTCCCATGACACGTTTAAACTGAAATAATGTCATTCTAACATTGCATATCATAAGTTAAAAATGTAATAATTTCATATTTAAAAAGTAATTGTTTGATATTTATGTGAATTCACCACTTGCATTAATATGTAAACATATGGATATTTTGAAATATAATTGGTAAATCAACTTGTTTAAATATTTACAACAAAAGTACTGCATCATGAATAAGACTGGTTCAGTGGAAATATATTACAGAGATTGTTTACATTTTTCAGATATCTTTCAGTATTTATGGGAATGAAAATATGCTGATTGGAATTGTAATTTTAAAATGTATTTAGGATTTTTTCCCTATTGTCACATACAGGAGTACTTTTTTTTGAATATCTGTGAATTTAATATGATTTATGCCAAACTCTGTATTTAATATCTAAAAGCAAGAGTATATCAAGCTTAAATAATATTCTCCTTAAACAGAGTCAAGAATCTCTCAACAATTATGCCCAGAGAAATCTGTTAGCCACTTTATTTTCAATTCCCCAGTCTAAGTTTTCCATATTCTGTTCCATCTCATTTCCACAACATAATATTTGTCAACTCTATATCCTTTATATCTAAATCCTCTTTATCTTTTCTCAAACCCAGCATAAAAACCAATAATTCACTTTCTGTATAATCACTTTTTTCATATTTATTCTTCCATAACTTCATTATATGTACCCTTTCTGTTTTCAAGCATTTACATTCAATTAACAAATGCCTAATATTTTCTATTCCTTCCTTACATAATTTACAAAATAAATCACCCATTTTTTTCCATTTACATATATATTCTCTTGTAGCTAAAGATCCCATTCGAGCCTTAAACTCTCCATACTATTTCTCCATCTCTCTCCCATTCGAGCCTTAAACTCTCCATACTATTTCTCCATCTCTCTAACTCCCTATTCTTTATTAATAAATCTATTTTTTATCCCATTCCTTACTACTACAACACTCAACAATCCTCTTAACACAATCATCCCACCTTTCGTACAAATATACTGATATAAATTCTTTATCCAAATCTTTTGCATACCGCATTACCTTTCTCACCCATCTTGTTACCTGCCCTTTACTCATAACCCAATTAAATACTATTTTAGCTATTCTTTTATTATCCATAAACTGCAATCTATCAAACATTTTCATTTTACTTTTTGCATCTCTCATATGAAAACTTGACCATCCCATTTCTCCTTGAATTGCCTCTTTTGCTGTCCATACATCTGCATCCAATGCATGTCTTCCTACTTCCCTTTGAACTTTTTCTAAGTAATTAAATACCTCTTTACTAACATATAATGCATCATTACCACATGTTAACCCTGCTACTGCAACTCCTTTCCATATAATTCTAACTACATCATATTTATTATATGAAAACACTGTTAATTTCTTTATCAATCCCTTTCTTTTCTTTGCTTCATTTATTAATTTTTTCTCCCATTCATCCAAATAATTTTTCTGATTACTTAAAATAATTCCCAAATAACTATATCTATTCACCACACTTAATATCTCCCAATAAAAATTCTACATCTTCTCTTTCCCCAGTATTAACCATCATTATATTGGATTTTTCTTCACTAAATTTAATCCCCATCTCTTTACCAACCCTTGCACATGTCCTCAACATAACTTCCATATCTTCTCTGATGTGATGTATTTGGCTTCTCCTTAAACAAAGTCAAGAATATCTCAGCAACTATGCCCACTTTATTTTCCATTCCCCACTCTAAGTCTTCCCATATTCTGCCCCATCCCATTTCCACAACATAATCTTTGTCAACTCTATGGCCTTTAAATCTAAATCTCCCTTATATTTTCACAAACCCAGCATAAAAACTACTAACTCACTTTCTGTATTGTCACTTTGTTCATACCTATTCTCCCATAACTTCATTATCTGTACCCTTTCTGCTTTCAAGCATTTACATTCAATCAACAGATGCCTAATATTTTCTATACCTTCCTTACACAATTTGCACGCTAAATCACCCATAGTTTTCCATTTAGATGTATATTCTCTTGTTGCTAAAGATCCCGTTCGAGCCTTAAACAATAAACTACTTTCCTTACTATGATCATAAATTAACTCGCTTCCAATATTCTGTTTACTTCTATATATATATTTAAACTCTTCTTACCCTCCATACTACTTCTCCATCTCTCCAATTCCCTATTTTTTATTAATGCTTCTATTCTTTTATCCCATTCCTTACCACTATAACCCTCAACAATATCCTAACACAATCATCCCACCTTTTATACAAGTATACCGATATAAATTCTTTATCCAAATCTTTTGCATACCGCATTACCTTTCTCACCCATCTTGTTACCTGCCCTTTACTCATAACCCAATTAAACACTATTTTGGCTATTCTTTTACTATCCATAAACTGCAACCTACCAAACATTTTCATTTTATTTTTTGCATCTCTCATATAGAAACTTGACCATCCCATTTCTCCTTGAATTTCCTCCTTTGCTGTCCACATCTCTGCATCTAATGCATGTCTTCCTACTTCCCTTTGTACTTTCTCTAAATAATCTAAAATCCTTTTATTAACACATAATGCATCATTACCATATGTTAACCCTGCTACTGCAACTCCCTTCCATACAATTCTAGCTACATCATATTTATTATATGAAAAAACTGTTAGTTTCTTTACCAAACCTTTTCTTTTCTTTGCTTCATTTACCAATTTTTTCTCCCATTCAACCAAGCAATTTTCCTGATTACATAAGATAATTCCCAAATATCTATATCTATCCACTACACTTTACTTTATATTCCCCAATAAAAAAACTACATCCTCTCTTTCCCCAGTATTAACCATCATTATATTTGATTTTTCTTCACTAAATTTAATCCCCATCTCTTTACTCACCCTTGCATATGTCCTCAACATAATATCCATATCTTCTCTTCTTTCTGCACATAAAAAGATATCATCTGCAAAAAAAAAGTCCCGACAAAGTATATACTTCTTTGCCACCTATTAATGGTATCTCTACCCCTCTTCCTAGTCCTTCTATTGCTTTTTCCATTTCACTCAAAAACAACAAAAACAAAATCGGTGACATAGGGCATCCTTGCCTTAATCCCACTCCATTTTTAACTTTAACTGATTCTATATCCCCTAATTGTAAGTATAATAATTATTTTCATATAATTTCTTAATAATATTTACTAAAGCTTCATCCATTCCCAAATTGGCTAATCTTACCCATAATCTATTTCTATTTACTCTATCATATGCTTTCTCTATATCGATAAAACTCATATATAACGATCTACCTGAATTCCTACTCATCTCCATAAGTTGTGTAACTACAAACAAACTATCTCCTATACGCCTATCTGACCTAAAACCTCCTTGCATTTCCCCCACTACATTATTCTCTTCCATCCATTTTACAACTCTTCTAGCTACCATATATGCAAAAACTTTATATAAAACTGATGTTACCACTATCGGTCTATAATTATTTAACTTTCTATGATCCTTACCCTTTCCTTTAAATAATAAGCTTATTCTTGTATTACTCCAACTACCCGGAAAGACTGTCTTTTGTGCCATCTTATTAAAACATGATAATAACTTTGCTTTTGCTCTATGCCCTAAATTTATTACCATCTCTGCTGCCCATCCATCTAAACCTCTCGCCTTTCCACTTTTCAATCTCTTTCCTGCCTCATTCAATTCATTTTTTGTGAACCTAATATTCCCACTACTAACTGCTTTCATGTTTTCTATCACTAATTCCTTCACATCTAACATCTTTTCTATATCCATTACATATCTATTTAAGATTTTCTCTAGCTCACCTCTAGAGCTACATTCTATTCCCTCATCATCTATTAATACTATCTCTCTGTCCCCTACATTTCTCCTTTTAATGTAATTCCAAAATTTTTTACTCCCATCTCTTCCACTTTTATTAATATCCTCCAACAATTTATTATTTAACTTCATCCTCTCTCTATAATTATCCATTCTAGCTAGCTTCTTCTTTTCTAAGTACTTTCCCCACTTAGCATTAATATCATTTTCACTTTCTTTATTCTTAATAGCACACTTATATTCTCTGCATGCTTTTTCCCTCTCTTTTACACTTTTACTAACTCTCATTTTTTTATTACTTTTATTCTACTTCATATTCTCGACTAAAATCCTATTTGCCACTTTTTCTATTTCACCACACCAGTCCTTATACTCATCCCCAACCAACTGCTCCATGGTTTCTTCAACTTTTATTTTATACTCTTCCAACTTATTCTTATCATTCACTCTCCATCCACATCTTTCACTATTATTTCTACCTTTATTTCTATCCTCCATCACATTACTAACCATTTCTATTACAATAAAGTTATGATCACTATTACACACTCTCTCTTCATTATCAAACACCTTAATTTTTCGTATTTTATTCATTCCCTCTTTCTCTACCAATACATAATCTATTGTGTGAAATACATTATTCCTAGACCATGTGTATTGTCCATCATATACATTTGATAAATTCCCAATGCTCAAATTTTACTCTTTGACAAAATTTCTTCAAAAACTGACCATTCTTATTATCTACATCATCAATTTCTTCAATATGCCCATTCATATCCCCTATAACCATTATTCTCTTCCCCTTTTCTTTAAAACTCTGTATATTCTTAACTAGGCATTCATATATACTATTGTTCCACTCCATTACAGTTTAACTATCTCTAGTGGCGATATACACTACAGCCACCATCCATTCTTGTCTACCCAACCTTATTTCAAACCACAAATGTTCTTGACATTTAACAGTATTTAAATTTTTTTTCGATATAACACCTATACCACCACCCCTTTTTTCTTTTTCTTTTCTGTTTATACCCTGCCATACTACCTCTTCCAAAATAGGTTCTTCTTCTTCTCTTAGATGAATTTCCACTACTGCTAATACCTCAAACCCTTCATTTTCAATTGCTTTATTTAATTCCAGCCATTTTTCTGGTCTCCTACCACTTTGCATATTCAAAAACCCAATTTTAACAATTTATTCTTTCCTAACTACTCTTTTATAAATTCTTTTGCTTCCTTCTTCTCCATTACGTTTATAACAAACTTTCTTACCACTAATCTTACAAAACCATTCCCTCTCCACATCTACACTTATATCTAAATCAACCATCTTTTGCTTATTTCTTATATCCCCTCCATTCTTCTTCTTTTTGATAATATTACAATTTAAAAGCCCACCCCCCTTTAAAGGTTTCCCGAATTATATTCTTTAAATATCAGACTCCCTAAAACTTCACTTCCTTGTTTTCCTAAGTGCAAACCATCACTCTTATGCCATCTAGTGTAGGAATGATTAATTAATGATTACCAGGTGTGTGTAAATGCTATACTTAGAATTTAAATCTCCTCCTTTCATCTTTGAATTCCAGAAAGGAAATTTAAATTTTAAAATAGAAATTTTATAAGTATTTAATTATCCAAGCTTACATTTGAAGAGATTAGAATGAAGAATTGTTCTTTTCTTAACTTTCATATCTTTGCTCCAAAATCATAAGTTTGGAATAGCTATCTCAATTTTCTGTCTCAGCACAATAGATTTCAAAACCCAAGAGATATTATGGGTTTATTTGAAATATGACTTTAATTTAATATCATTAATAAATCTATTTTAAAAAACTCAAAAAAGTAGGAATCTTATATTTGTGGATTAATATCTAAAGAGCAATTGCAAACCTAAAACATTCATGTTCCACTTTCACATAAAACCATTTCAAAAAAAGTATTTTTCCATCTAAACTCTATTTGTGACTTCAATTCACTGTCAAGAACATTATATTTAAATCATCATAAAGCAACAAACATTAGGGAGAAGAGGTGGTAACATAAACTTAAATTATATTTTAGCTATATAGTTTTTATATTTTTTTAACCATGTAATGTAATCAAATCCAGTTCAATATAAGAACGAGTGTGTGTGGTTGAGGAAATTCTAGATTATTTTTTAATAGTGTAAAAGATAATGTTTTAAAAATACTTATACATGATTGGAATGATAAATGATTTGGAATTCATATTAACAACAATTTTTCTCAGGTTTGAATCATACAAAGTATTTGAAGAGCAGTTCTCTTTATTCTATTTTAGAGCCAACTGTTCTTAAATTTGTGTAATTAATCAACTCTAGATAATAATGGTGTTATATCAACATCACCAAGGATTTTGTATTTAAAACGAGTTTTATTAGGGTACCACATGTATTCATCCTATATAAAGACTCTTTTTTTTTAATTGGTTGCTTTAACAAATTTTTTTTTTTGCTTTTCAGAATTGCTTGTTTTGAATAAAATATTCATAATCAAATTAAACCTCTTTTGATCTGTGAATTTGACAACTACTAAGGGCAGAATTATAGTGAACTACAGGATATCAAAATAGACGACTTCAATTATATGCTAACAAAACTAAATGTAAATATGATACAATAGCATCTATTTATTTCCCTCATTAAATATCATTTCAAACATGAATTTATGTACTGTAATCACATTTCCTTGTGATTCAAATACTATACCTATTGACTTCTGTACTGTAGTTAAAAAAACACGTACTGACTTTTTCTAAGCATTTTTATTAATGGTGGAATTATTACCATCACATAAAATATGTTTCATAATAAAAATTATGGATTATTAAATATAAAGGGTGGAATTATTTCCTTTGCATAAAATGCTTATAAAATAAATTATAGTTTAGTTCATCATCATCATTATCAACCATTATCAATCCACTGCAGGATGAAGGTCTCTCCAAGTTTAATCCATCTTCTCCGATCTTTAGCTTCTCTTCTCCACATCACCCCTGCACACTTTCTTATTTCATCCATCCATCTCACATGTAGTCTCTTTCTGGGCCTTTTACAATCTCTTGGAATCCAGTTTAAAATTTCAATTGTCCATCTATTATCATCTCTTCTAGCAATATGTCCAGCCCAACTACACTTCAATCTTTTAATTTTTTCAATGAGGTCAGTAACACTTGTTTGTTCTCTTACCCATATATTGCATTTTCGATCTCTTCTTGTTACTCCCAACATATATCTCTCCATACTTCTTTGAGTGGTATGAAGTCTCTGTATTGCTCTTCTATTAAGTGTCCAAGTCTCAGATCCATAAGTAAAAACTGGTAAAACACATTTGTTAAAAACCTTCCTTTTCAAACACATAGGCATATTTCCTTTTAGTATAAAGTTATTTCTACCAAAAGCACTCCAACCAAGTTTAATTCTATTATTAATTTCTTCCATTATGTTTCCATCTGTATTAATAATATGACCAAGGTATTTGTAACTGTTAACTTCTTCTAATTCATCATAATCAATCTTTATTTTCATATTTTGAGCAAATCGATTGAACATTACTTTAGTCTTTTTAATTTAGTCCTACTTTCATCTGATAACTCCTGCAACATCTCCTGCAGCTCTGAAGCATTATTTGCAAAAACAACTACATCATCTGCGAAATCTAAATGACTTACATAATCTCCATTTACTTTCACTCCTTAAGTTTCCCATTTTAATCAACAAAATACTTCTTGCAGCACTGCTGTAAAAAGTTTTGGAGATATAGAGTCACTTTGTCTTACACCTTTCTCAATGTTGACTTTCCCAGTATCATTATGTAATCTAATTGTTGCTGTTGCATTTTTATAAATATTCTTTAAAATATGACAATATCCTGAATCTATACCTTGATGATCCGATGCTTTAATCACTGAAGAAATGTTTATAGAATCAAATGCCTTTTCATAATCTACAAATCCAAAACATAATGACACCTCATATTCATTTGTCCTTTCTATAACTTCTCTCAATACCTGGATATGATCTACTGTACTAAAACCACTTTTAAATCCAGCTTGTTCTCTTGGTTGGTGGAAATCCAATGTTCTTTGTAGACGAGTTGTAATTATCTTGGTAAAAATTTTATATAAAAATTTTTTTCAACACTGTCAAATTCATCATTTTTGTAATTTGTTAAAGTAACCAATTAAAAAAAAGTAATTTGTTTAAAAAAAAACAGTCAAACAGCATTACAGACAAACATTCATTCAGACAACAGACAAAATACTGATTTTATATAAGATTGTCAAGTTCTATACAATGTATGTTTTAACAGGGTTTTCTTTATAAATAGTCAATTACATGCAAATATTATATGCTATTGCCCTGCATGGTTGAGTGCCATGATAGGGTAGTAGTTGCTGGATTTCAAGGTTTATAGATCATAGCACCAGCTCTATAACTTCTGGTGTTCAAACTTCTTATGAACTCCTAACCAATAAACCCTTTGTAGTGTATGATTTAGTTCACTGATAGTGCAGCAGACTCTGGAATTCAAGATCTATAGACTGTGACTCTGGTTCTGCCACTTCCCATGAGAGCATGTGACATTAAAGCACAAAAAAAGCAGGTTGAGCATAATAGTTTTATTTAATTAACCAAATTGAAAATTTTGATTACTTAGCTCAACTGAAAATTTATTGAGTAACCTTTAGCTTTTGAGGCATTACTAAATCACTCAGGTCTATAATCTATTTGCAACAACTTGATAATGATGTCTCTGGAAATTTGCACCTCCTTATGGGCACGTTGGACTGTCAAATCATCATGAGCCAGTAATAGATGACTTGTAATGCTTTGACAAAATAAATTCTTGACCCCTCGAAAAAGCTACAGTTTCAAAGAGAACAGCTATGTTGTCAGGCAGGTGACTTGCACTTAAATGTGTACCCTTTGAATCTTTTTAACACCATGCCCACTCTTGCAAACACACTGCCTCGCAGAGGGGAGTATATGATGAAGTTGTGAAAATGCCATTGCTTTGGCCTCTGTGGCAGGCAATTCTGAAAAATGTCAATATTTTGACCGTACTCATGGCCATTTTATAATTCTCGACTCTAAAATCTCATGAGTGATGTTACTTCACCGGAGGGCTTGTTAAAAACATCCCCAAATTTTGACAATTGACCATGTATATAGTGAATGTTGTTTGCAATGTTAAAATTTAAAATAACAAATACCACATACATTGAAACTAGTTAAAAAAATTTAAAATAAACATTTGCAGAATTACTTACACTTCAATTCTAGAATCCCAAAAGAAAACAAATAAATGTAAATTGCGAAAGTTTTGTAGCAACTGCTAAGCATATTGAAGTTGTCAAAGAGTGACTTTTTTTTGCGAAAGATAATAGTCGCAAAAAAAATAACTCAAAATATGTATATATGTTACGGTATAATATTACTGACAGCATATATATGTAGGCCTATTAATAGGTATGCTTAGTAAACAGCATTTTAATGTGCTTTTACCTAGGTAGAACGCCATCAGGCGACATAAGGTGGCTAATCAACGACAACCCCAATTTTTATGTTATTATATTGTAAAAAATACATATAAAATAAAAATATCAATCTACCTTACAAAAAAGATATCTTTGGTTGCTATAGTGATCATGGATACAAATTAAGTTATTGCAAATATAACTAAAATAAATCATATGATTGACTCCTTGGGGGGGGGGTGCATAATAATGAAATAAAATCACAGATTGAGCACAGCAGTTTTACTCAACCAACTAGCAGATGTTTAAATGTCAGTTGAAATCAATATAGAAATCTGTTAAGCCTATTATGCTCATTACTAAACTAAAATACTTAGGTTAATGACACATATTATATGATGTTCAAGCACCAGAATGACAAGTAGAGTACAACATTTCTACTGAACTGGCTAAACACATTTTTTAAATGTCACTTGAAAAGAATCTAGAAACCTTTTGATGCAGAGTCCTCTTCTGCTCTTCTCTAAATTAATTTAGAACATACATATAAATTACTTGATGTTCATGCACCATAATGACAAATTTAATGTAAACAATTCTTCTACTCAACTGTCTAAATAGATTCAGTATAAATGTCAGTTGAAATCAGTCCAGAAACTTAATAAGACTATTATGCTTATTACTAAACTAAAGAATTTAGAACAATCATACCTATTAATATATAGTATTCAAGTGTCAAAAGTGACTGATTAAGCCAGTGTTGTTCAACCCTTGGTCCGTGGCCCGGCACCGGGCCGCGGAACTTTTCTGCAGGTCCGCGTGCTAGACAGGCAGTAAAAAGTTTGTAATAATAAATAATAAGAGTTTAAATTTTTAATTAATATAGCCAATTTTTATTTATTTTTTCATCTCATTTTTACTCAATTAAAAAAAAAAAGAAAACAGAACGAAAACAAAATCTAATCAATCATTCATAAATTAATTTGTTTTTCTAGTTATTACAGATGTTTATGGGGGGGGGGGTAGAATTAAATTTTTTATTACTTTTCTAAAAAAATTTTAAAAAAATGTTTTTTATTATATAAACTCCATATATATATATAAAACTTTATCTTATATATTTAACGTTGTTTTGATTAGTTATAACAATTATGCTTATCTTTAAGAAAATTTATCTATAGACTTCCGCCGGTCTGCGAAATCTTAACCTTATTTTTGCTGGTCCACGGAACCTTATCCTTATTTTTACCGGTCCGCAGATGTGAAAAGGTTGAAGACCACTGGATTAAGCCACAACAGCACCATTCATATGGACAATCATATATATATAATTTTGCTAAACTAGTACCGCTAATGCTTAGAGTAATTACATCTATTAATTAATGTTATATTAATAAGAATTTTTAATGTATTTCTTACTAATATTACAAATGTTTGTATTTTTGCAACTATATCATTATAACGTATATCGCAAACATCTCACACATTTCTCTCAAGAAATGTACTTTTAAGACATGGTAGAAATTAGAAAGAAAAAACCAGAACTACAATGAAATTTTCCATAATTTATATTTAGAAAATGAATGTTTTTAATAGTAAAATTTAACATAGAACTATTTTGAGAGTACAGATAAGGGCAAAAGAATGTCTTATCTGATAAACCTAGCTTTTAAAAACATATTTATAAACACACTCTGCTTAGGTAAAAAAAGCCAACAAACAAATGCTTATCTAGTACGGCAAAAAATAACTTTTAAAAAGTCCATTTATATATATACATTTAACAAAACCACAAACATAATCGCAACCCTACAATAAATTGTTTATTAAAACTAAATGTCTAAATAATGCATAAATCAACTAAGAAACAAATAAAAAAGGGAAACAGTAAAAGTCCATTATAAGTTTAAGTATTTTCCATCCAAATATTGAATAAAATAAATTCGAGCACAATTATTTTATTACATTAAACTACGTAAAGCAATTGATATGTTTGTGGGTAGACTTTATTCTAAGCAACCGTACACTCATTAATTACTATTAGAAAATAACACAAAAATATCTTTTAAAAACTTTTCTAATTCACTACTCAGACTATATATACGAATAAGTAATAGATTAGAAACTCCATAATATATAAATCTTAATTCCACATAAGACATTTCTTTATAGAGTTTGACTCTGTTATTACACTTTATTCAAAGTCCTTTATTTTAATATATTAACGTTCTACGTTAGTTTCCCACTAGCGTTTTCATCAGCATTTGATGTTCACCAGTATCAGGTTTAGTAAACACCTCGCTGCTCACTTAATTATTTCTGACTCTTCCTCACATTAAAGTTCTGCAGACATTTTTAATAACTCTGCTAATTTGCATAAATACTCCATTACTGTCCTTATGCAAATAAGGATATCCAAATTAACTTGCACTTTGCGTAATTAACCCCCCCCCCCGCATTTTATTATTTCTAGAGCGATTGCAATATCTAATATATTGATCAGCTATGAACGCGCACACACATATAGTAAATGTAACTATTTTTTCTCACAAATCAGTCAGTAAGTTTCAGCAATAAACTAATTCACACATGATCACCATATTCACACTTAAAAATTGCAACAATTTGTGTAATTTATAAATTAGGCGCCAAATACTTTATATATACATAATAACATCAGTAGTGCAGCCGTTTGCAAACAAATAAGGCCATTCCAATTTCAAGAGAAGTTAAAAAGACAAAACAAAATAATTATTAACAACAGCAATAATACACTGTAGATGTGTTTTGTAATGACTATATAAACCAATTCGTGAAACACAAATATACCCAAGGGTAGAACACGCTCGTCCATTATTCGATTTGATTAGTGATTGTGGTCTTTTAACTTCTGCAGAAAAGTTTTCTTTCTGAAATACTTCAACACCACATCTACTTGTAGCTTTCCACTGCATTCTATTCTCTGCCATATCTTCCTAATGAAAACAATCAACATTGCACATTTAGAAAGTCTTTCAGGATAATCTTTACAACATCTCTCCAATAAAACCATGCTTAAGTTTCACACAAAATATTCTTTTAGAAAGATATTAATCATTCTTTTTACACAATCAATCCAGTAATAGTGTAATTATACAATAATGGATTGTAATAGTAATATTAGCGATTAAGCCAATGCACATGCGCTTTAAAGATAAATTATAAATGAATACTCAATTTTTCCAGAACGAGATATTGTATTTTAGAAAAAATGGGTGGATTCATTCCATTCTTTCTAAAATATTATATCTCGTGTCTGGAAAAATTGAGTAGTCATTTATAATTTATTTTTAAAGCGCATGTGCATTGGCTTAATCGCTAATATTACTATTACATAATAAAAAAAAAAAACATAGCGCTATATAAAATAATATCTCAATAATGGATTATATAATAAACACATTCACAAGGTTGACAAACATATTGATTGGTTTTATGATCATGCCATTATATTTTCAAAATTTTACAGAGCATCCATAAATAAAACTGTTCTAATGACTATATTACATTAGAATGATGTCCAAGTCTCAATGCCATACAACAAATTAAATAAAATAATAGCTGTACATACATCTAATTTAATTACAAAAATTATTTCATTATGATATATTATATGCGGGATTATATATTACATATATAAATACAGATTTAAGCCTGTACAATTTATTAATTTATGATATATTATATAATCAACCAATCAGAACTGTGGAGAATTTAGTAAATGTTATTTATAATATTAAACAGGCAAACTCTCCATACAGTAGTGCCATTCTGTGCCAATCAGAGTAATCAATGGATACCAGAAGGCTTGTGCATAAAATCCCCATCTAGTACATACTCATCCAATATCCCCAGAATAGTTTCTGGCTTGTGGCCTTCATCAGTGAGGAGCCTTGGATCTGAGAGCACTGCACCTAGATCTTAGGATCTAATGCAACTCTCCAACAGCCATCTTTTATCTCTACTTAACTACAAAACTATGAGAATGAAATTGAAAACACAATAATATTTTTAATCTAAGCTCAATAGTTTATATAGTCATATGGGTCTGAACTCAGTTCAGAACCCATATATTTTGGTGTCTTTGTCTCTTTAACAATCATAGCCACCACTATTCTATTAGGTAGGATTGGTGTTAAACCACTAAACATCACATGATCGCCATAACTTATGCTAGCACATAAACTGTTATTAAACAGGTAAAACTCTGCATACAGTAGTGCCACACTGTGCCAACCAGAGTAATCATAAGGCTTGTGCATAAAATCCTCATCTAGTGCCTACTCATCCATTGATTACTTTGGTTGACACAGGGTGGCACTACTGTGTGGAGAGTTTTGTCTGTTTAATAACGTTATGTGCTAGCATAAGAGATAGTAATCATGTGATATTTGTAAAACACGAATCATATGCTATGGATAACTCAATCTTAATAGTGCAGTAATGTAGATAAAAAATAAGAATGCCTGCTTCCAAACAAATACACAAGTATTTTTCTTTATAATTGAACAATAAAAAAAAAAATAAAAACCAATTTTGCAAAGAAAAAAAGTATCATGGGCTTCAAAGTTGTGAATGTACCTATTTTTGAATTCTCATAGATAATATTTTTTCCTTTGTTTAATCTCAAAGAATCTCCCAAACATAAGATCCAAAATTTATCTCTTTAGAAACTATAAATCTTTTTACAACTCCTAAAGAACCACTTAAATCTTTAAACTTTTAGATGTTGCAAACAAAATTTTGTTTGTGGGTGTTTTATTAGAAACAATTGAAATTATAATAAAATGTGAATAATTGTACAGTTAATTGCTTTGTGTGACATTTGAGCATCAAGAGTGACAACTGAAGCACAAAAGTTTCACTTATTAAGCAAACTGTTTTGTAACCTCATTCAGTTGAGAATCAGTCTATGAATCTTTAAAGTATTAAATCCATCAAATTGTACTAAACTATACAGATCATATTAAAAATCACAAATAACAAATCATGGCTGACTAGTCATCAGAGAACCAAGAAACACTACAGATATAATTTTTGTTGCCAAATAACTGCAAGAAAGTATCAAAAACAAAGGAATAATTTGTATATTATTTTTGATTTAATCAAGACATGTGACTCCATTTAACAGGTCTATTCCTCTGTTTGAAATTTGTTGTTTGTCCACCACATTTTATTCATATTATATGGCTTTTACATGATGAAACAAGAGCAATTATGAATTATTACAGATGAAAAATCTGAGGTATTTGAAATGAAAACTAATGTTAAACAGAGTTTGTTTTTAGTTCCAACTTACATTTTGATTTTCATAGTAATGTTTTTTGGAATTGTTTATAGGTGGCTCTGTGAATCAGGGATCAAAATGCAATACACGTTTGTTATGGTGGAATTTTTAACTTAAACTGATTAGAAGCAAAAGTAAAAACTTAATCTTATTGGATTCTGGATTTTTAACAATGATGATGATTGTGGCTATTTTTGATCATTTAAAAGAAGACCTACATAATATAATATTTTGATATAGAGAATTTGGTTTAATACTTAATATTAAAAAAAAATTCAAGTTTTTTATCATCAGTGATGGGAAAAAATCCTCAGCCATCTTTAGCTCAAGCCATTGTAAATATTTTGGGATTTTTTTTTTAAGTAAAAATGTGGACTTAAGATATTGAGATGCTTTCCAAGATTCAATAATCTGCTGCTTCTAATAAGTTAAAAAATAGATTATTTAATTTCTATGATATAACTACTGCAATTAAATTAGTTTTACATAGAGTTATTATTTTATCTAAATTATTGTTTGGATGTGAAACTTGGATACTACTCTATCAGTGCAATATAAAGGCATTAAAAATTTTCACTCAAGAATACTCAATAAAATTCTAAAAATATAATAACATCATAAGACTAATCAATATGTTCTACAGTTTTCCCCATGTTATACTATAGGGTCTACTATTGTAAAGTCATCATCTTTGTTAACTTCACCAAGTGAAATGAATGCACAATAGAAAACATCCTAAAGAAATATTGGTACTTACATATTAGATCTGCAATGTATTAGACCTGCTATGCCTTTTCACATCCGTATCAATCCGCCAATAAATTTCTAATCTTGTGATCTGACCAAATAACATGTACATTAAAACTTCTACAAACTTAAATGATAAATTTGTCAAAATGGACAATGTGTACATATTTTTGCAAGATTTATAAAGTTATTGGCAGACTAAATACATATGTGAAAAGGCATAGCAGCTCTAATACATAACACTAATCGCATCAGACTAAATCTGAAAAAGAACATTTTTAACAATACTACAGATATAAAATTCACACAAAAAATAATAAATATAACAAGGCATGATGCAATTCCCTAATGTTACTTAAAATTTAAAAAGAATATGTATTTTTAAGCCTGTCATGAAATTACAAAACAATCACTAAAGCAAAATTGGCAAAGAAAAAAATAGGTACTTAGATATTAGTCCTGCAATGTAGGAAAGATGGCATATTTTTTCATATCTACAATAATAAAAAATTATAAATTAATATATGTTATCGCAAATATAGCCATTTTCACTCCTCCCTGCAAACTTGTCCTGCAACATAGGAGAGATGGTACATCTTTTCACATCTGCAATGCCAGTGCGAAGCACCATAGTTTTCAGGGAGAGAGGAAGATAGTTTTGCCAATGCAAAGCACTGGCATACATGGGGAATTAGAGTATAATATAATATTTGTGATAATGTATGTTAATTTATAATTGCTAATTATTGCAGATGTGAAAAAGCATACCATCTCCCCTATGTTGCAGGACTAATCTCTCCTACATTGCAGAAGTAATACTTAAGTACCAAAAAAAAAAAGAATAATAATGCTAAAGTTTTATTATGTCTATATCTAAAATATTAGCATTTCTAAATATTATATCTAATATATTACTATGTTTATATCTAGCGTAAAATTACAAAATGCTTAAAATGAAAACATACCATGTAATATATAACAGGAATTGTCACAATGATAACAATTGTTTGTATCTCCACAGAAGTTCTACAGAGGAATACATTTCTATTTTATTTTAAGTTGATAAAATTTTGGTCCAAAATGGGGGCTTAAAGTAATTTTTTTCTTCAAAATGGAGACTTATTTAACATGTGATTGTGCAATATAATGTGATATTTATGTCAAATAAAGATCTCATTTACATTATGAAGATTATCTCAAAAACACTTTAAAGAAGCTCAATATTGATAAAATACAATAAAGCATAGAATTCCATGGAGAGTTATAATTAGACAAGATGTGGAAATCTTGCTGAGAAAGAAATATTTATTACAGATGGATGTCAAATATCAAATAAACAGACTAATGAATTAGTATGTTCTATATATGGATGTATTTATAGGTTTATGGATTATTTTGTAGAATCATTGCAAAATCCATCTCTAGTATATTATTATTTGTCTTTTTGTATCTTCTTGGAATTTGGGATGGTGATACTTATTTGTTACGACTGATGCTGTTATTGATTGAATGATTAAATTGTGACTTTGGAACGACTACCTGAAAAAAAAAAATTCCAAGCCTATTAAAAATATTTAAATTTTCTCCACATCTCAAAATTAAATCCAGTTATAGACATGGATGTCATATACGGCTTTGTTGTCCCATAAAGAATATATATATATTTATTTAATGGGCACATACGCCGTTACATTATTATTTTTTTTTATTAAACATGAAAAATAAAAATTCGCAAATAAAAAACTTCTTTTTTTTTAAGAATTAAAAATTGAAAGTTAAAAACAATCTAAACTTTATATATACACCTGGGTCTCTTTTTACGTGGACTTATTTAACACGATTTTGAAGTTACGCGATTCGTGTTTCACCGGAAGTCGATCTCCGATAATACGCTATTACTTTAAATAATAAATTTTGCGCATTTACGTTATATTGAAAGTAATAGCACATTATTGGAATTCGACTTTCATCTTAGTAATTTCAATATTTTCAGTGCTTTATAATAGTAAGATTTTATGCAATAATGAAATTAAAATCATAACTTCCACATTTTATGTATACACATATTAAATTTTACAAGATTATAATGTAAATTTGTTCAAGCATTGTGCGTGTTAATTTTGCATTTTAAATCACATTCTGTTTTTGCTTTTTTAAAAAGAATGTAATCAATTATTATTTTCTTATTAATGACACTAATCATTAACGTGCTCTTAAATTCCAACGAGAGCTTTCGCGAGCTTCGTAAACAATTAATAAAATCATCGTCTCAAAGATTAATTACTAATTACGTTGTCACCAGAAAATCATAATAATTAAAACGTGTATAAAAAATGTAAATTACTGTAAATTATACATAAAAATATATTATTTTGAATAAAATTAAATATTATAGTTAAAAAAAGTTTGTCTTGTATCAATTTTTTTCAAATTTGAAATTTTTTATTAGTCATATTTTATTTCCTTATTTTTTGTTTGCGCGAATTTTAAAGTAATTTTACGTTGGTGCTTTGCTTTTACGCGAATTTTGAAAAATCACAGACCGCATCCCCCCCTTTTCAATGTACGTTACGTCTATTTTTGTGCGATTTCGTTTGCACGTGTTTTCTGAGGAACCTATCTATCACGTAAAATGAGACCCAGGTGTATATAAAATCACACAGATGAAAAATTATTAGAAGAAAACTATTTAAAAAAAAAAAAAGAAAGTTTTAAAACTAAATTTTCAACAAAAACTTAAAAAGATTTAAAGATAAAAACAATGTACAATAAATTAATTAATGCTATTGTAAAATGGAAATGATTATTTTAATTAGTTAAAAGTAAGCTAGACCTTGGGCATTTCAAAATGTAAGCAATGGTCATATAGGAAAAAAATAAAAAAACAATAAAAACTAATGGCCAATAAAAGAAATCCCTCGGGAGATGGACCTCAACGAAAGTGTCATCATCATCATGACGTAATGTTGAGTTAATCTGCAAAATTAATATAAAAAGAAAAAGTTTGGAAATAAATTTTAGTGAAGAAAGAGCTGGGAGAGAAGATAGAGATGTGTTAGTGTGGGGAGAGTTGAAGGAGAAGGGATTGAAAAGATGCACTCTTCAATCCCTTCAGTTTTGTTAAAAGGAAAGAGAAATGACATCACTTTTCCTATATTGAGGACCACAGGACATCGGGGAATTAACGCTGGCTCCAAATGGCAAGCAACTGCAAGAAATTAGAAACTATGGTCTTGTTAAAACTGTAAGAACTTTATGAAATCTAATGAACAGTAATTAATTTGAAAACACTAAGAACTCTAAAATATAAACTTTCCCAGTATTTAAATTATTGCAATAGAAATTCCTATCTGCTCAAGCTTAATCAGTTAGTAATAATTGTTTTATTGAATGTATTATTATTTTTCGTAAATCATTTCCATTAATTTTTTTTTTTTTTAAATTTTATTATGATTTTTTTTTTGTATAAACAACTTTTTATAAATGTTAAATTTAAGTCGGGCGTGAATGGTTGCATAGATTCGCAAAGTTATGTAAGTTTAAGGGAGGGTAAATCTTAGGTTATTTGTTTTGTAGTTAAATTGGGTCAATGGATTGGATATTTTGGTGTAATTAGTAGATGTAGTATGAGATTTGCTACATGCAGGATCGCAGTATATGCCGCACACCCCCTTTTTGCCTATGGAATGGGATAGTAAGACGGAAAATGCAGTCCCTTCCTATGGAGTTTTTTTTATTAATCTTCACGTCAGATAGATATAGTATTCCTGTCTGGACAAGTGTCAATGTTGTCTATTAACCATGCTGTTCAGATGTACATTCCTGATAGTATGGTATTTTACACTGTCGTATTCATGCTACATTGAATACATCAATATATCAGATAGATTGGCATTGGTTTGATTGTGAACTTTTGGCCTAAGGTTAAATCAGGGATAGAATATTTTCAAATGTGATCTATGTAGTCTATTCATACTCGACACTCTAATAAATATTAAACTCATCTGTGCGAACTTTTAAAATAAAATAAAAACAGTTACATTGTAAATTAAAATCTAAAGTAAAATAAGTTATAATGTTTTGTAAAAAAATAAAAGTTTAAACATAAATTAAATTCTAAAAACAAAGTTAAAATGTGGGTTAAATGTTAAAGTAAAGTTCTGATGTTTTATAAAAGGAAGATTTTAAAGTAAAAGTGATTCTAAAATGATTCAAAATTTATATGTGCATAAATAAATGTTTGTGTGTTAATAACTGGCAGTGGCTTCTTTTATTTATTTTTTAAATGAAATATTATTAGATAAGAATTAATATTTTATAAATCTCTGCATCTCCCTGAGCTAGTGACAATGGGCTAACGGTCGGAATCAAAATATATAAAATAAAAAAAAAATTTTTAACTTACGTATCTGCCTACTATATAAATTTTCTAGGTTCAAATGCCTGGTGACGCTCTGTACGGCAGATACGGTAAGACTCATTCTTTCATTATTGGACCATTATATATATATATTACTTAAAAAATAAGTATAATAATACTCAAGGCTAAGTGGGTTTGTAAGTTATCATTAAATGCCAGTCAAGACTTAGACAATCCCAATATCAATAACAATTTCAAAATGTTGTCAAGGCAACCTTCCTTTAACAATTCCATCTTTATTGTTAAAAATAGGTTGCCTTGGCAACAGTTTGAAATTGTTGATTATTATTGATATTGGGATTATCTAAGTGTTGACTGGCTTTAATGATATATATATATTACAATCATTTGTATGATCAGAAATCATACCAGTAAAAAGTCAATGAAAGCATACACATATTTTTAGCTTTTAAGTAAACACATAGATTTCCCTATGTCCTAGATAGTTTATTATTTCATTACCTGTAGTTGAGTCAATGCCTGATGAGCAGGTTGACAACAAAGAAATGGAAATTCAGAATGAACAGTATCATATATTCCTTGATCATAAAGAGAATATCATTACAACCTTATATTTTATTTGCAAATTTTGTCCAAATTTCTGATAATTTGTATTAAGTAAATATTACTGCAGTGGCAATAAAAATGGATCTCAGGATCCACGAATCATAAATCGCCTTGATCATTCCAGATGCTTGAACTCCTTATGAATTCCCAAGCAATAAACTATGTGATTATTTACTTAAGGTTTACTTTAATTTTTTTATTCTTTATTCAAAAACTGAAAAAAAAAATGATTTACTAGAAATTGCTTACATTGGATAATTCAATATGGTCTCTTTTTTAAAAAAAATCTTCTATTTAATTTGGAAATTCTGTTTGTTTTGGTTAAATTTTGTAAATAATTGTTACCATTGTTCTATCAAATAGATTTCCTTCAAACTTTGTACACTTATTGGGTATTGATGACAATGTAATATAACACTGAAATATTTCAAGGTTATCCAACCAGTTGTCAAGTTTAATTATGGTAGTGGGACAAATTTTAAAATGTATAATATAAGTTCAGCATAATTGCAGTGATGTGTGCTAGATGGCAGTATATTTTTAATAAATAGCTTTTGTTCAATATTCACTAAAAAGTATTTATAGCTAATTAAAATACAATGAGTGGGGATAAAGGATGAAGTCTTAATTTCTCTTGATTCTTTAACTAAAATCTGCTTTTTAAAAAGTGCTGCCTTCATAAACCACCAAACATCCTGTAAACGATTTTTAAGGCATTTCTTTCAAAAACTAAAAATATGGTGGCATGGTTTACTTTCTCTCTTTCAAATTTCAATATGAATATTTACAAAAAACCTGTTCTTAGATGTCCTAAATTTTACAAATGAACAAAATTATATATACATAAAATATTTGATAATAAACGCTTATATTTAATTGCAATTTATCCATTACTTTGAACACTTTTTGGCAAAAACCTTTTATTGACCTATATTCATGCACAATCTTACATTTTGACTGTCTTGCAATCTTCTTCAAAGTGGTTCTAAAGAAAATTGCAGGGCAGTCAAAACATAAGATTGTACATGAATATAGGTCAATAAAAGGTTTTTGCTAAAAAGTATTCAAAGTAGTGGATAAATTGTATTTATATAAGATATTACAGCAAAATAAAGGATGTGGTAAATTTGGTATATTTAATTGGGTAAAATACACTATACATTCAAAAATCTTTTTTATTTGTTGAAACACAATTTCCATAATATATTTAACTTGAAAGAAACACAGGAGAAATAAATCCATAAATTAATTAATTCAATCATTATTTTTTAAAACTATATTTAAATTGACGCACCTGCTTTTACTTCAAGTGAAATATATTAATGCAAATTGTGGTTAAAGAAAATAATTTTTTTGGCTTTTTGTGCATTACCCATTCAAATAAATAAAAGCATTTTTTATAAAATATTTTTATATGTATTATATCTAATTTTTACAATATTTATTAATTGTAAGGATGTAAACTTTTTAAAAAAAAATAAAATAAACACTGAATAATATTTAAACTTGCCTCAACATAATTAATATAAGACAGATCCACAAACATAAAATATAAATCTGAATAAAATACACAGCTTATGAAAATCAGCATAATTAAATACAAAATAAATCCACAACTAATAGCATATAATATAAAATAAAAATATTAAATAAAATACAAAGCTTATGAAAAACAGTAAGACAGACATAAGTTAATAAATGATGACAGATGTGGTAAAAATGAACAGAAATTAGCAACTACCCCAAAAAACATGTCTATTTTTAATTGCAAGATGGTATATTAAAAAATTATATAAAATTTGAAAATAAATATAAGAATATTTTTTACTAGTCACACAATATTTATACAATTATTATAAATAATATGAATAGGGATTGAACTTGGTCAAAACATTACATAATTTTTTTCTACTTATTTCAAGATATTCTTTCAGGGGTAAATATACTATAAAATTATCTATTGCAAGCTTGATTAATCAATGACTATCAAATAGGACTACTATAATCCACATTTTCAGACTACTTTCTGGCTAATGGCTTTTATCACTGAGGCAGAATTTTGATAAGTAGTCCAAATCTTTTTCCTGATGAAAGCCATTGGCCAGAAACTAGTCTGGGGATCTATATCATAGCATTACAATTTGGCATTCATTGATTACTATAGCTTACAATAGATAATTCTCTTATAGGATGAATATCTATCTACTGTTAACAGATGGTTACAGTATAAGAAGTTTTATCAACAATGTAATATTTCTACAATGGACAATGATGCAAAAAATTGAAAAGTGGTAATCTATTTTTAAACATTTAAAAAATAAAGAATGCATTTTTGTTTTAAACTAAACATCTGTTAATAGTAAGTGCTCAGATAGTATTATGTAATCTCTTTAACTTCATTAATAAATGTTTAGAAAATTTGCTCCTTTGTACTTTTATAATATTTTTATTCAAGTCAATAATCCGATAATTTTGACTTTCTAGCAGTTGATATATACATATTGTGCCTTCTAAAATTTGTGATGTGTTTTATTATGTGATAAGATGGCAGAGATATTTTTTCTTTCTTTCTTGTTTGTTTTTTAAATAGTGAATAGGTTAATTTATGATACATTGAACTGTGTTGCTATGGTAATGATAACATTGATATAAAATTGTTTATTATTAATTGTATTGTAATATTGTAAATCGACTTTATTCATTTTAAAAAAGAAAATGAATATGTGAATAATAAACCATATAGTTTGGATAAAATTATTATTATTTTCTTATAATATGCTTTGTTTTTGTTACTGCATTCACAATAGTAAATTATAAACAAGACAAATAAAAATTTAATATTTCCAAATACATTCATTTTTTGTATTTGTGTAATATTATACTGGAAAGAAATATGTATAAAAATATATTTCCAGTATAATATAGTGAAAATGTATCATAAATTGTTTAATTTGTGTTAGAATGAAAAATGATATTTATATATTAAAAATATAAAATGTTTATTATATGTAATAATTGCGAAATATTTTTTTTTTGTCATTATTGTGTAATAAGATTATTTTAATTTATGGAACACTGCCAGAAATTGCTTAAAGAGGGAATATAGAGGATTGATATCATTACACTGACATCAATGAAAAAATCTTATAAATAGGACTGAATAGTTTAAATTTGTTCTCTCTCTTTTGGCTTTAAACACAAGCACTTACAAATTTCTTTATATGATTTTCTGTTTATTTGTTTTAAAGTATATAACTGATTGAATAAAATGGAGGCATAAGAAGTAGCATTATCTGTCCATCAACTGAACAGCATATCAAGAAAATTTTACAGAAAAACAATTTATTATAAAAGAAAAAAAATCATCAAAATTGGTTCATTATGTCATAAACCATCAGAATATTTATATCTTTTAAAAAGGACATTACCTATATTTTAAAAATGGAATACAAACATCAGAAGATGGACAAGAGTCACATCTACTTGTTTGTTTAATTTTATTAGCTCAATCAAATTTTTCTAAGATATGAATCATTTTGATTTCTCATCATGTCCTAGCATCTATTCATTTGTAATATTTTGAAATAATACTTGCTCATGAAAGGATGTCTCTTCATATCTTCATAAATATGAATGCAATGGCATATAAACCAAATAATTATTATTTTAAAGAATAA
Organism: Epiperipatus broadwayi; assembly: GCA_028023455.1. Lineage (NCBI taxonomy): Eukaryota > Metazoa > Onychophora > Udeonychophora > Euonychophora > Peripatidae > Epiperipatus > Epiperipatus broadwayi. The sequence continues at coordinate 199,986 of JAQFVV010000436.1, read as the reverse complement.
TTTGGATAAATATATAAAACATCAAAATCAATAAAATGTACTTTGGATTTAAAAGTTTTCATGAATATATTATATCTTCTCTGATAACATACTATTGGTTTGTAGTTTGAAATAAATCTGAACTGTGGTGCTATTCTGAAAATACAATATTTAAAGACTCTAATTCAGATCATTTGTTTATATTTGTCATTATATATATTTGTTTATATTCATTTAAAATGTATGGTATTTATTAATGAATAATATATAATTGTAAGTTTATTAGTAATCTATTCATATATCAAAATATAAGAGAGTTATATCTTCTTAAATTTAAACATATATCTTGTGGCATAGTAATTATTATTTTAATATTTAAGAATATTCATTTTTTTTGTTTATTGATTTTGAATTAACTTCAAATATATCACTTATATTAAAAGTTCAAAAATAATTTTATTGCAATAAGTATTCATTTTATATTATTCTCTTAAATCTATATTAATAAATAACTAGATTTATATTTGAATATATATTTAATTAATTATATGTATATATTTTTATATAAAATATAGAAACAGATGTACATATTAAACTCTTTTATATCTTGAAAGTATGAATGTTCTACCACATATTTGTGTTATATAGTGTAATGGTCAGAAAATATAGCTGCATTAACCTGATCCAAAGACATAGGTAAAGAGAGTTTGAACCTCATCCAGACTTCTAGATCATATCTAAGTGACTCACTCTTTTAACCTCACAAGAGTTGGTGTTCATATAGAGACAAGACTCTTAGGAATCCTAGTTAAAGTACTGATCAGGTTTAAACATACAAAATAATGGATATTTACACTTTTTACTATTACAGATTATAGTTTATTGTTGATATAAGAATGTCTATATTTCATTTAATGTAATTATTTACAAATAATTTGAAAAAGTATCCATGTGTGCACATAAGATGCAATTGTAGCATACAGTTTTTGAAATAAAAGAAAAACAGTTGACATACATTATAAAAATAAAAGGATCAATTTGATTAGGTAGGGAGGAGGTGTGGAAATCAGTTTATGACAAATGAATATGATAAGATGAATATTCCTTAATTAGTTAAACAAACTGATGGTTAACTTAAACATAACCTCATTTATGCTATATATATATAAACCCTAATGGATATTGAACAATAAATACACATAGCAACACACATAGAGCATATACCATCAGACATAATTATAAAAAAGGTAAGGCTAAGTGTGGTACTTAGTGAACATATATATATTTAAATGTGTGTCTTTAATATAGTAATGTCTTCATCATTTTGCCAATTTGATTGATGGAAAGCTGCTTTGCCTCTAATTAGTTATTAGAGAAAGGAACCCATTTGCCCAAGCATGACATGGATTCAGGAATGAAGTGTCTTCAATAGCTTAGTGTCGATTATTCCTTGTTGCCCCATTAACAGGATTCAACTCCAGGCAACTGGTATATTCAATATTCACGAGCTGGCTGAATAAAGTATTTTGGAAAACAAGACAACAGAAAAACTTAGAGACACAATATTATCATTAAGTACACAGTCTGGGAATACAGGCAAATGACCATAAATATTTAAACCTTATTAACATTAATATATAGATATACAATCTCATATGTTACTATGCTAGAAACTCATTACAAAATTATAAAAATCCCTTCCTTTAAAATCATTGGTAATAGATGGTCTGTTGATCCACACCACATGGTGGCATTGTTTCTACACTAAAGCACATAAATATGCTGTTTACAAGGCTGCTCTTAGATCTTACAGCCTGTAAACTGTTCAAACACTAAGATGTTGAAGTGCACCCTTACTCCAATATCTCTAGCATGTTGAACATTATTAGCGATGAGTATGTGACACTCTCTATAGCAGTGGTCTTCAACCTTTTCACACCTGCAGACCGGTAAAAATAAGGATAAGGTTCCACGGACCAGCAAAAATAAGGATAAGATTTCGCAGACCGGCAGAAGTCTGTAGATAAATTTTAATAAAGATAAGCATAATTGTTATAACTTATCAAAACAACAATGTTAAATATATAAGATAAAGTTTTATATATATATATATATATATGGAGATTATATAATAAAAAACTTTTTTTAAAATTTTTTTAGAAAAGTAATAAAAAATTTAATTCTACCCCCCCCCCCATAAACATATGTAATAACTAGAAAAACAAATTAATTTATGAATGATTGATTAGATTTTGTTTTCGTTCTATTTTCTTTTTTTTTTAATTGGGTAAAAATGAGGTGAAAAAATAAATAAAAATTGGCTACATTAATTAAAAGTTTAAACTCTTATTATTTATTATTACAAACTTTTTACTGCCCATCTAGCACGCGGAACTGCAGAAAAGTTCTGCAGCCCAGTGCCGGGGCCGCAAACCAAGGGTTGAAGAACACTGCTCTATAAATATTACTCTTGACTATTGTATAGCATATGATATGAAGGTTTCTGTAGTTGTAATGATGAAAAGTATATTAGAATGAATTTTTTTTTTTGGTTAAATGCATTGTAATTTATGTGAGTTAGTAAAAATTGTAACGAATTCTCAAATGCCCCTACTTTCATTGTCAGGGGTCAGAATTCACTAAATGAGGAGTGTAAATCATGATTCAGCAAAGTTCATGATCAAATCACGCACTTTCCAATACTTCTTTGAGATCAAACAGTTAAATGGCAGATTCAGTGTTGTGGTTTTTAGATTTACCTGCTACAAAAGCAGATGCAGTGGCCTTCCTTCAACCCAAAAAAATATTTTACCCACCCAGAAAAACTGTATTTGTGGTGGTTTAATGAAATTAAGGCATTGTCAAACATCTGAAATGGAATGTCAATCATGTCAATGTTGATGAAGGTGTTCCATTCACTCATGGAATGGGGGTTTGAGGGCTGCTGAATCACTTTTTTGCAAGTGGTAAGGCTAATTTATTATTGAAGCCAGGATCAACTTATAGTAAAGTGTATTAGAGCTGAGTTAGAAAGGTGTCAAATTGCCATAAGGAATATGATGACAGGTCTTAGAGAGGTCTGTCAAAAAAGCTTTGTTTCTTGAAAAAAAAAAGTTTCTTCAAAAACAATAAAAAAGACTTAGAAAAAAAAAAAAGAACGAAAAAATAAATGTTTTTTTTTTGTTTTGTTTTTTTAAAGAGACAATATTTTAAAAAGCCAAAAAAAAAAAAACCATTTTTTTATTTTTAAGAAATATACATCAAACCGGTTACAAAAAAAAAAAAATCAAGCAAATCCAAAAATTAAAAACATAAATCAACAAAATTTAAAAACAGCCTGGTAACATTATATCTATTTGTTTTTCACTAGCAACAGCACCATTGAGCGGTATGGGTAATTAGACGATGTATTACCCTCATTAAATGAATTATTCATGGGTATTATACCAGTATCTTATTTTAGCATGATTAATTAATAGCTATCATTGTTTAACTATTTACACACATAGATTTGATGAATATTAAAGATATAAATTTCTGAAAAAGATTGTACCATGCCTTTTTATTACAAAATATTAAAAATAACAGACATATATGTTTTGTATTTGGTATTGAATAATTGGAAATTAATAGGCAATCTCATATTTAAATATAAAATTAATGTATAATTGATGGTCTATTGTACATGCAATTAAATTGTAAGTGTATATATCAATTGTTTACAATCTATTCATCAAATATATATGTTTTAATTATATAATTGATATTCATTTATTAATAAATTTTAATTTAACTTAAATCAAATAAACTTGTTTAATTATTGTCCAATTGTGCAACACAGATTCATTAGTTGATAACATTCGAGTGAGACAAGATAAATTGATTATATTATAAAAATTTATTTCAAATAACTGTATCACATAATCCAGAAATGAAATCCTAGAATTGGTGAGTATGGTTATATTATTATTTTTGGATTGAATTCAATAGTTATTATATGAATAGATATAAATTTTATATGATAATCATAATCAAATATTTGCATGTTTTATCTAAATTATTATTGACTGGATAGATACCATATTGAGTTCATGGTTGGCCAATATGATCTTAATCTTATTCAATTATAGAATGGATAGTAGTATATTTTCTGTTATAAATCAGAATGATTTACTTTAATTATATTTAAATTTAGTTGATGTGAACCGTAAGGCCAATTAAATATTAAATTTTAATATTCATACTTGATTATAATAAATGCTAATAATTCTTTTATATGTTTTGATTGTTATAATATATAGAGTTAATACCTTAGTTACTGGTGTGATTGAATATTATAGATTTAAGATTATCTTATAAGTTTATTGATATTAAAACAGGCAAAACTCTCCATACAGTAGTGCCACTCAGTGCAAGCCAGAGTAATCAATGGATTCCAGAAGGCTTGTGCATAAAATCCATATCTAGTTTCTACTCATCCAATATCCACAGACTAGTTCTAGCCTGTGGCTTTCATGAGTGAGGAGCTACTTGATGGAGAGTTTTGCCTGTTTTAATAACAGTTAAGACCAAGCATAAGAAATGGTGATCATATGATGTTTATTGATATTACATCATTATTAAGTATTTTATCTTGGTATAAATAGTGTGATTAGTAAGAGTAAATTAATATAAAATATAGCATGGCTGAGTTAATATTATTTATCATTTTATTAAACTAGGATTTAAAATTATTGGGTCATATATTTATTTAGATATTATGAATATTGTAAACTTATAGTCCATATTAAAACAGTTATCTCAATTATTAAAGAATTATTTTATTTGGATATGAACATTGTTCAATTTTAGTTATAAGTTTATATTATTACAAGCAATGTTTGATTCCTTAGGTATATTAGAACGTAGTCATTGAATGATTTGTCATTATTATAAGTGAAATATATCTTAAGCATGTATTTGAGATAATGATTTTTGGTTAAATGGCTTAATTTTAATCTACTTTAAGTAAGGTCTGTGTTTAGGGTATTTGAAGAGATGATTTTGTCTATTTTCTGCTTATTCTAAATGCTGTCTGAACTCATGTTGTTATAATAAAGATTGTCATCACTGTTGTGTTTTTGTGTAGTTAACAGTCAGATATGAGATAAAAGGTTGTATTAAGTACTGAATAATTATTTATTGATTGGTATTCATTGAACTTAGTTTATTATATTCATTCTATTATGAATGATACTATTATTTACAGGTATTACAAAATTAATATTATTTTTCTTTGATTTATATTTTACTCACTTACAAATGTCCAACTTTGGGCTTATTTTCATTCTGTTACATAGGGCAACCAGTGACTGGGCTACATTTTATTTGGGCTATATTAGAGTTATTATTTCCCATTGCATATCTTTGATCTCTTACAAATGTTTCCAAATTATTGGAACTATAACAGAGGTTAGCATACACACATATCTATTCTGTTACAAATGGCACCACAATTTGCAGAATTTAATTAAACAGGATCATTCTATCATGGCCTTGTCATATCCGATCTGTTACTATATATATAGACACACATACATAGTCACACATATGAATTTAGTATTATTTAATATCTATAAATTTTTTTTAAAATATATAATATATATGTTCACACACATACCTTTATATATATATACACACAGATATACATTACAATATCAATAGATCACATATGCTATATACAGTACAAAATTTATATTTGCTATATTTTGTTTGAAGCTCCACTTGCCTATAATAGCTAATGTTTCGTTGATAAACTTTGATTACAATAGAATACCTACTGTTTATTGAACCACACAAGAACAGTACTTTTCAACATGCACATATATATACATGTATATGCAACATGGATATTTTTATGTGTATATTATGCATATATAAATTAACATTATAGTATAAAGAATTTTTAAAAAAATGCAGTTATTAATAATAAATTGAGAGATCTCATTTTCATATATATTTACAGTGCATATGTTCACTCACTCCCATTTATTCTTAAAATAATTAAATTTATAATCTATCTTTACTTTTTTAAAAATAAAATAAATAGCAAGATGTCAGACTTTCATCACAATCAAATATGGTCTGGACTTTACCCTCTCTTCAATAACTTTTTTCCCCAATTGAAATGAAATAGCAGTTGTATTATCAACAGATTACAGCTTCCTTATTATTTTGATGTTTTAAATATAAGCTACATAAATAAATGACCATTGTTGCTTTGTAAATTACCTTTTGTTTATTTACATTTTTTTTGCGTGGCGGAGGTAGCATATAATAGAAGTAGTGTATAATGATACAGCAGATATCATGGCTTCACTGTATATGATAATTTATTTTATACATGTGATGTTTACAAATATATTAAATATTTTTATTTTTTAAAAGTTAATGTGTGTATGTATAAAATATATACAAATAATAGTAAAACCAAAATACTCTGGAATAAACAAACTCTACAATGTTCAATATACCAATATAAAAAATTATAATCGTAGCTATAGTGAGCTTTTAGCAATATATACCATCCTGAGCAGCATTCAATGGTTAAAATTTTAAAAAAATTTTGACTAAAGTCACACAACATGAACGTTCTCATGTGAATGATCAATTTTCCATAATTTATCTATATTTGCCCCAATATATTGCTTATTTAATACATTATCTGTCAGATTTAAATCTTTCTACAGAATATCATAACTTATTACACAAAAGCTCATGTTGATGAATTCTCTATTTCAATGTATATTTTTGACTCACCAAAGTAACTGCATCCACAACAGCACCCTACTTTATAAATAATATTATACTTATTGACTTAATAATATCATTTCCATTAATAATTAATCTTCCAATATTTGATCCAACATTAAATGCAACATTAAAATGAGCAGAAACTAATGATAAAATCTTAGTTCATATTCTATTATTTATATATGGTAATGAAAACATCTTACCTCTTCAGTATTTTTATTCCTCTGATGAATATATACATATAGTAAATGTATATCTATGCATGTAAGTATATATGATAACAAAATACATTTCTTGTATATTTGTGTAAATAAAAAAACCAATATAATGCATTTGTACTTTACAGCTCTGAAGAAGAATGCCAGCCAATCAAAATCATCAGATAATTGATTTGTATAGAGTATGATTTTAAGTGACAAATAAGCAAATAAAAAGAATGAAAAGTACTGGACATCTTGGGAAACTATTATCACCTAATACTAATTGGAGTAATAACCTCCAACTTCTAAGTACTGGTTGCACTAATGCAATACTTTACCATATCAAAGCTATCTACATACCAAATAGTGATTCATTATATGATTACAAGATTCATATTTTGTTTGTTAGATAGATAGTCTTAATACTAGAGAGTGTTGGATTAATGTAATCTGTGCTTAGAAGTTGACAGATTACAGTTCCAGTTATTATTACATATGATTTAGTGCTGCTTCAATTAATCTCAAAACTATTATCATTATCATCTAAATCTACATATTTTATAATCAAGATAATTGAATGTGACTTTAATATCAGCACCCCCATACAACCGAATTATTAACAATCTCCTATATACCAATAATAAATAATAATAAAAAATATTTCAAAAAATATTTAAAAGATGAGTAAAATAGCAAATTTATCTTTAGAGAAATAATCAAACTTGATCAAACATGGTTTTTGAATAATAAACTATTTACTAAATTAATATACATCATTAAAAGATTAAAGTATGATTCAGTGGACCAACCCGTCACACATAACATTAGTATATTTTAAAAAGTGAGTTAAAAACATTACCCAAGAAACACAAAGCAAGACGTTAATTCTCAGCAAGTATAAAAAGAAGAAAGCTTCATTAATGGATCACTATATTATTAATTAATCTTTAATGCATACATACTAATGATTAAAATGAAAGATGTTTAAGTAAAAGCTGTACCAAGCAGAAGAAATGGCATTCTACAAGCAATAAATGAGGTATCTGAATAAGCTTTCTAATATCATAGAACTCAAATGGATGAAACATCTGATATATATTATTGATAAAAATTAGATTTAATATTATAGATGAAATTTCCTTTCTTTCTAGATAGCACATAATGAACAACGATCAGCATCATAAATGAGCATTTATATAATAAACATTTTAAAATTATAATATTGTTTTCTCAAAATGACTTTTTAATTATTCTATTGTGTTGTAATCATTTACATTTATTTATTTTTAAAAAATGCCAATAGCTAACTAATTTCCTAATGTAATTCACATGATAACAGCCAAAGCTTAATAAACCAATAGAATCTCAACATTCTGTTGCTAAGGTAACCTTTAAAATAAAAGATGGATTCCACCTTTTATTTATAGAGATTATCTTGACAACAGCTTGTGGATATTCTATTAGTTTATTAAACTTTATTTGTTAAATATATCATAGCTACTCAGACAATAAAGCCAATTGCTCATGGATTTAATAGGTTTATAAATGTAGATTTTAACAATCAATCTTTAATTTATCAACACTCTCAACCTGTAGTCAAGGCAACCTCCTTTAACAATAAAGTTGGTACCACTTTTACCTATGGTGTGGTGTGTTTATATAGACACTAAAGATTGCGACTTGACCAAAGAGTGTGAGATTAATAATGCAAAGAAATTTAAACAAACCTCATTAATCAGGCAAATATATTTATTAGTCTGCTTTCAGAACAGGTTATATTTGTCTAATTATTGAGGTTTGTTTAAACTTCTTTGCATTATTAATCTCACCTTCCATGTTCAAATTGTAATCTTTAGTGTCTATATAAACAAATCATACCATAGGTAAAGATGGTACCATGTTGATTGTTAAAGGAAACTGCCTTGACTACAGGTTGCGATTGTTGATAGCTTAAGGGTTGATAGACCTTATACATTGACATTTTTATTACAATGAAATGTTTATTTTAATACTGAAACAGTATGCTATTCTCAAAGTTCTGATAGTTATTGCAAACCAATGTTTGAAATAATAAATTTGTGTATCAGATCGTTTGGAAATTCAACAATATTGAATATAATTTCAGAAAGCCCAAAATATGAAACCTCAAACAAAGAAGTCAATGGCTATTGTAAAATTTAAAAAAAAAACTCTTTTTAATATTTATAATATATATTTTAATACTTTTCATGTATATATAACAAAAGGGCCACCTAAGTCTCAGAAGTCCATATGCTATTACAATAAACTTACTCTTTAAATCGTGGGTAATGTGCCACCAAGGCTTGAACTCTGTTGAGATCTCCTTGATCTGTAGCTTCATGAATTCCAGGTCCATTTTGTAGCAAAGGATGGTCATCAATAAAAGGAGAGTGTTCGGTTTCACGAGATAAATCTGAATTTCTTCTGTGTACTTCAGCTTTGACCTAATTAATAAATTAAAATATTAGTAAACTTGTATGCGCACACACACAAATATAGTTTTTAAGTTTTCCTCTGCATACAGTTGCTCATCACCACCACCATTACTATAGCAATATTTCAACTGGATTCCAATTGTTATCATTTGAATAATTTGAATAACCCAACGATTGTGTCTGATGAATCTAAATTGTAGGCAAAACGTACATAGTAAGAGAGAACAGGAAATAATATTAAATTTAAATTTACATTAAAGAGTATTAAAATGTTTTCCATTTAATATATATATAAAAATTATTCAAATCTTGCAAAACTTCTATAATCGATGTACATCTTAAAACTTTATAAAAAATCATAGGGGGAAAAGTAAAGGAAGGAAGCAGAATTTTGAAAATGTCATTCACACCTAAGCAATTATTAGTTAATATTCAAAATCAGTAAACATTTCTTTTTCTTTTTTTCTACATCAAATATCTTCGAGATTGCATTCTCAATTTTTTTCCCATATCAACTTTGCTAGATGTTAGAAAAAGATAAAAATTAAGAAGTGATATCTCACTTCAATCATCAGAAAGCGTGCTCCCAATTGAATAAATCCAATAAGTTGGATAATAACTATAGGAATCTATTCATGTGATTATATCATTTCTACTTTTATTCATGTTTGGGCAAAATTGATTCTAGACTGAGTGGGAGGAGAAGAAAAATTATTGCTGTGAGATTAAAAATAGGCTAAAGAAATCATATGATATTTCGTTTTGAACTACAATGCATAATTCAACTTCAGTATTTACATTTCTTAATTATCATCCAAGATGGTAACCATCTGGCCTTTTTACTAGAGTAAAGTTTTTAATGGAAGATTTTATATTTTATTATAGTTGCTTCCCTTTTGGCTCATCTTCATTTTTTATTCTTCAAATTCTTAGTAATTTTAAAATTGTTACTCATTTTCAATTTAAGAGTTTTTGTATATTTTGTCCCCTTTCATTGATTTTTCTACTTTTTAAAATTTCATCTCTGCAAGAGCTCTATAATTGAGGAAATACAATTTAATTTAACTTTCTATTTTTAGTATCACCTGTCAATATGGGGCAATCTGTGATTCCCAAAGCTACTTGTATATGTACCAAGACAATATGAATATTGGTTTTCACTACAATTTTTTTAAAACTTTTATATTAATATTCTATAGTATTACAGTATGTGATAATTTAGAATATTTTATTTCATATTTAAGATAAATAAAAAATAAACAATATTTTGTCATGTGACAGACTGTGTCACACCCACCAGAATTAGTTCCAAAAATGATTACTGCAACTCTTAAAAAAGGTTATAAAACTGTATTAATTATAATTCCTTTCCAACCAGAGTAATATAATAATACATATACTTATTGACTATAAAGAAGACCATATTTAATAATGAATATATTTCAACTTTTATTTTAAAATAAAGCAGGTAAAGTCTACTATTAAATAAACAAATTTATTCTAATTTGTGGTTAGTGATGTTTAGAACTTGGCATTGCTGATGAAACAGCTTTTTTGACAACAGTTCTGTGAGCTTTGTATTGTCATAGCTTATAATCAGAAATGAGATATTTTATACATATTTTGTAAAATATAAAAAATAGTGTCATATATCCACATGACCCCATTTCTTTTTTAAGCTTGTAAAATATAAACAAAGAGCTTTGCTAATTGATCAACAAGCTTTGTGATAAATGCTTAGCAAGAGAAAGCATTTAAAATATCACTCAAACCCCTGACAAATGGTTTCGTGCTTTGGCACTCCTCAGAGAGATGTAAGGGTAGTTTCAGACTCTTAGATAAATGCTGGCTTTGGGTTGGTATTTTTAGATCTAGTGGCAGAACTTATCTTTGTGCCTCTCTGAGAGTGTCAAAGCATGAAACCATTGGTCAGGGTTTTGGGTGTGGTTTCTGATAGAGATAATTTAAATGCTTTCTCTTGTGTGGTTTCTGATAGAGATAATTTAAATGCTTTCTCTTGCTAAGCATTTACCACAAATCTTGTTGAGCAATTAGCAAAGCTCTTTGTTTATTTTGAAAAATGTTCTTATTTTATAATAACATTTTGGACAAAATAATGGAAACATTGTCATATTAGCTTATATTTTTGATATCATGTATTAAAGAAATGGAAATACATATCAATTTCAATATGTAAGTATGCTTATAAATCAGAAATGATAAAAATATTTACAAGGATTAAGACAGTAATTAAAAAATATCTGTAATTAAAGATAAATTATGTGTTTTTTTTTGATTACCAATAAACTAGAAAAAGATGTGGTTCCACATTTTAGGTTATATGCATTCTATTTATTTCCCGAGTTTGAAATGCGAGCCGAGTATTTAAACAGACTAATTAAAATGTAATTAAATTAGATTGAGATGGTAATTAAAGAACAACCATAATTAAAAATAAATTATATGATTTTTGACTACTAATAAGCTAAATAATATCTTCCCACTTTAAAGTCATATACACTTTAGAGAATTATTCATTTCATCAATATAAAATGTCTGAAGAATATATAGATTAGGAAATTCACAAAGCTGTAATCCCAGAGAGATCTATTCTATAGATTAAGAAATAGATCTAGTGTTTGTAAAGGTTGCCAAATCTTTTATTATTTTTGTAAACTTTTGGTAGCATGATATTTAATTTATATGAATTAGTAAAACCAGTGTTATAGAAAACTGTCTTTGTACCAAGGTTATTTATTATATGCTAGATGTATCCATGTTGTTAATATTTGATTTTGATCCTTTACTTTATTCTATGTGTAACATTCTTATAATAAACCTTTGTTATCAAGTTACATCTCTGCCTTAAATTTCCGTGCTTATTTATCTGATGGCAAATTAGTCTGTGACAATTTTTTCTTGTGGGAGAAGTTAAACTGCTAATATGCTGACTATTCCTGTATATATGAGCAGTTGGCATAGTTTGACTATCATATTGTCTGATGCCCCTGGATATAGCAATCTTTAAAGATGGAAACCTAAATTGATGGTAATAAATATCTTACAGAAAGTTGACATCAGTTTCCTGAGCCTAAAGAGAAATGATAGATCCACTTGACCATAAAAAATTTTAGAGCTCAGTTATTTGAATAAGCCATGCAGTTTAATGTAATGATGGATTTATAAAATTGAATGATAAAGATTCCTGGAATCCAGTGCTTAAACACAGCATGGTATAACTATTTAATTATCTATGTACTTAACTGGATCATAAATGTTTAAACTGTTGAGCAATATAAAGTTTCAAGACAGACTACTTCTATAATGATGACCTCATTTATTAAAGATTGAGAAATCACTGCCTATTTAATAGAGTTAGCAGTCATAATGACTTGTACCCATCATGATAACAGCCAAGACATATCTTATTACCCTAGATTTTATACAAAAAAAAAAAACACAACAAAAAACAATTATCTATTCTTCAAAAGAACATTTCTGTATGAGCTTCCATTTTGAAATCACTGACTTCTGTTATATATGCTAACTTATTGTTATGTGTGATCATACGTACTGAAGAAAACCACTTTGATGAATATCATATGACAGAAATAATCATAGCAACCACTGAAAAGATTTACCTATGATAATTATCAAAAGAAGTCTACCAATTACATTGCCTTTTCCCTGATGTAAAACATGGTGGTGAAAATATAATTTGGGAAGCTTTTTGATCCATTACTACTTCAAGAGAACACATCACAGCTACAGAATATCTGAACATTGTAAGAGATAGTAGGTCCATAATTATTGTTTTATCTTGTAAGATGATGAATCATCCATTCATCTCATTTGAGAATTGTTTTGAAGAGAATATTCCACATCTACTATAGCTTTTTCAATCATCTAATTTAAATATTATAGAATTTCTGTTGTTATTCCTGAATAATGGATAATAGATCCCATGCTATGATTACATGCAAATATTCTGAAAGTGTCTTTGCAAAAAGAAAGATTGCCCAAAAGATTATGACTTTCCGAAATTATATTTCCATAATCATATTTTACAGAGGAGAAAAGGCAGACAGATTGACGGACTTTTTTTAATGAGTAGCAGATATAAACTTTTTCAGTAGTTGGCAGATTTTCAAACTTATGACTTGCTTCAAGGCAATCACTGTCCTGACCCTGAAATCATGATAATATACTAATCTACACACATCCACGCATATATATCAAAATGGAAATTGATATTTTATTGCTTGAGATATTTTTTACTGAGGAATTATTTAATGGTTCTCTAAACACTGTTACATAAGTATATAATTTCATCCTATCTAAAAATATGTCTCAATGGTAAATATATATTCAATTCTTGGATGAAGTAATAAACAGTAAGTTGCCTGTTTAAGCATATTGTTCCTTTGCACACATACGCATTCACATACATATATACATGCTAATACTAATGAGAATTAAATTTACTATAAGCTGAGTACAGCCTAATATATATTTATACAAATAATATTAAAATAATTAAATTTTAAGAGATTAATTTCAGTTTCACTATATACTAATTTATCATTGCAATATAATATATAGTAGGTCAGTCATAAAAGACTGCAATTGTGGAACAGGATGCAAAATTAGGGCTATAAATATTCATTTTTTAGACACGTCATAGAATGAAATGTGAGAAAAAATATTAAAGCAGTAAAATATATTAAAAATTATAAAAGAAATAAAATGTTATGAAACTTCATGTATTCAAGAAAATATAAACCAAAATGTATAAACATGGTTAAAGATCGAGTACAATTAAATGAAAAACGTTCATTATTAGATTATTGGAAACTTTAAAAGTGTAGTTAAACTATCAATTTTTATAGATTTGATAAGTATACTAAAAAATTAGTAATAAGTTTGTATTTATTTATTAATATTTTTATGCATATATTACTTTTAATATTTTTATTGTATTATAATTTGAATGATATCCACTGGATGGAATTGCTATTGAATATTCATCACGTGATTATTAGATGCCCTGATAAGATTCTAGTAAAAAAATAAAACTGGTATGATGTTTTAAATACATTATTTTTATTTTTAAGTTGTATATTACCAATTATGTTATGTTTGATTTTTAAAAAAATATATATATATAACAATCACTTGCATAAAGAATACGAACAATTGTTAAAAAGAATTTCAATGCTCTCGGCAAACTATATGCAAAGTTATTTTACCCGAAATATATATATATGTGTGTGTGTGTGTGTGTAATAATGAGAGATTGTGTATAAATATATTTCAGTAAATAGTGTTTATCAATATTTAAGTCACACAGGCAAGAAAACACTGAGATTTGCTGTGATTATTATCTATCTATCGATCCACCCACTCATCCATCCCTCTTTTTGTCTGTCTACCTGTCAGCCTTTTCATCTGTCTTATCATCCCATCCATCTATCTTTTTAATTTATTATAAATCTATTTAATCATCCATTTATCTATCGATCCATCCATCCATCCATCCATCCATCCATCTATCTATCTATCTATCTATCTATCTATCTATCTATCTATCTATCTATCTATCTATCTATCTATCTATCTATCTATCTATCTATCTATCTATCTATCTATCTATCTATCTATCTATCTATCTATCTATCTATCTATCTATCTATCTATCTATCTATCTATCTATCTATCTATCTATCTATCTATCTATCTATCTATCTATCTATCTATCTATCTATCTATCTATCTATCTATCTATCTATCTATCTATCTATCTATCTATCTATCTATCTATCTATCTATCTATCTATCTATCTATCTATCTATCTATCTATCTATCTATCTATCTATCTATCTATCTATCTATCTATTCATTCATTTATCTGTTTGTTTATCTATCCATCTCCATCTATCTAGCTATCTATATATATTTCCAGAAAAAAATAGGGGAAAAAATCTTACCATAATACCTTTATCTTTAGTGGAAGTAGGTTTAAATATGACATCATGATCTTCACTATCCAAAGAACCATGCCAACTAGCTGCATCCTGAGCATTTTTAATCAATTCATCCTCTAAAGCTTTGTGCAAATCAACATCAATGTCATCCCCTAAGTGTCCATTCATTAATGCAGTCTGAGGTCGAGGATCTTCTGAATCTTCACTTAGATCAGTTAAAGAATGTGGAGTTTTTCTTATCCTAAAAGTTTCAGATCCACTCATAGAATCTCTCCTAATACCATAATCTTCATCACCATCTTCTAGACTAAAATTAAGCATGTGATTTAATCGATACTGTAGCTGCTGGTATCTTTGACTCAGTTTTTCATTATCATGAAGATATTCTTCATCACTCTCTCCCATTCCAGAATGACTTAGTGATACTGAATCTGACTTTTGAATTAGCAAGAGATCTCTGTCTTTATTCACCATGTTCTCCCAATAATCATCATCACATTCTAAATCTTCAAGCATGTGGCGCCGATGTTCTTGTGAACTTTCTGATAAAGGATTATGTTCATTATGAGTAGATTCTAAAGCTTCATTTTGAAATGTTTGGTTTGTATTAATTTCATGTGTGGGGCTTTCAGTTTTTGCAACCGATTGTACTAATTTATTTTGTTCCTCAGAAACTTCTTTCTCAGTAGTCTTTTTTTCAGAAACTTCTTTTTTAATAGTGTTTTCTTTACAAACTTCTTTCTCTGTAGTATTTTCTTCGTGAATTTGTTTCTCAGTAATATTTTCTTCATAATCTTTTTTCTCAATAGTGTTTTCTTCATAAACTTCTTTCATAGAAATGTTTTCTTCACAACCTCCTTTGTTAGAAGTGTTTTCTTCATAAACTTCTTTCTTATTACTGTCTTCTTCATAAACTTTTTTCTCTGTAGTATTTTCCTCATAAATTTCTTTACCAGTAGACTTTTCTTCAGAAATTTCTTTCTCAATATTGTTTTTTCTAGAAATTTCTTTCATAGTGGTGTTTTCTTCAAAAATTTCATTGTTAATAGTGTTTTCTTCAGAAATTTCTTCTTTAGGGATATTTACTTTGTGAACTTCTTTCTTTGAAGTGTTTTCTTCAACTGTTACCTCTTTCCTTGACTTTTGATCTATTTTTTGTAATAATTCAGCGGTAGTATTTGCAAAATGACTATCTTTTTCATTAATATTTATGACATCTGTTTGTAATAATATTTCTGATTTCTGATTTACTTTATCATTATTCATCTCAGTTCTATCTGTAATCCCATTATTAGCAATCATGGAATTTATGCTTTCTTTATTTGTAATTATATTACATGATTTTTCATTTTTTGATACTATTTCATTATCTAATACTTTAGTAATGAAAGTTTCTTCTTCTGATAAAATTTCAGCTGATATTGGATTTTCATTATTAGTATTGGTTTCCACTTTACTTATAAAATTCTCATCTATGTTAATTGTATTTTGATATTTACTGTCTTCCACACCATTTTTTTCATTCACTATTTTATCAGTATGTGCTTCTTGTAAATTTATTTCAGGCTTTATAATCTCATTCTGGCTTATTATTTCTTTTGAAAGTATCTTATTATCATCTTTCTCAATAATAGTTTCATTTTCTTTTTCATTTCTTGAATCATTTTGGTTAGTAGTGTGATTACTTTTAATCTCACATTGAGTTATTTTCTCTTCCTCAAATATTTTTTTATCATCATTCTGATTAATTATTATCTCATCATCTTCACTTTTGGATTCATCTTTGTTAGTAAAGTGATTACTTTTAGAAAGCATATTATCTTTCACTTGATTAATTTCATTTTTAACTTCATCTTCTAATGAATGTTCTGGAGAAATGACTCCATTTGTATTCTTTATAATTTCTTTGGATGATTCTGTTTTATCATCATACATGTTTATGCTGTTATGTATTCTGAGTTCTATGGTATTAGTTGGCATAATAAGGGAATCAGTAACTTCTTCATTTATTACATCTTTTTTAATGTTGATATCTTCATTTATACATTCATCTTCTCTTTCATTTTTATCATTCATTTGAATAGATTCACTTCTATTTTCATCTTCTATTTTACAGTCTTCTGAATGATTTATTTGATTGATTTTGCAGCATGTTTCTGTTTCCTGAAATGATACACTTTTATTGAATAAGTTGTTGCAATTATTTTCTAACAATAACTCTTTTGTGCTGAAATCCATTTTTTCATCTATCTTATCTCCTGCTGTTACACATATGTTTTCATTGTCCTCTTTTATGATTGTTGCTTCATTTTCACTTATACTAAAGTAAGATTTTGATTCACTTGTACTCAGATTAGCTTCAGTAAATTTACTAATTGGACTTTCTTCAGTCTCATTATCCAAACTATCTTTTAATTGATTTTCATGGAAGCCAACTTTCAATTCATTTCCAATGTAGCTTTTACCAATATGTTCTTCAGCAAGAAAAATATTAGATTTATTTTTATTTTTGCTTTCCAAAAGAATAACCTCTTTATTTTCATTTAATCCAGAACTTTCATTAATCTCACCTACAGATAGTATTACTTCTTCATTTAAATTATTATCAGGTATTGAATCTTCTACTTCCATTATTAATGGTTTTTCAATATTATCATTTTCATATGACTTTTGTTTAGTGACACTTTTAATAAAAGTTTCTGAAATTTCTTCAGGATGCATTTGTGAACTATTGCTACTTTCAGATATCACTTCTTCATCTAAAAATGTTGCTTCCCCTTGTAAATCTTTATGAACTGATATTGCTTCATCCAGTGGTGTGCTTATGTCATTGCCTGATGTAATTAAATAAGTCCTTTCTACTGATTCTTTCATTGTTTTATATTCACATTCATTTTCAAGTATATCTGTTGTGTCTGTCTTATCTTCATACATAATTTCCTGTTCTTTTTTCATTGAAGTTATTGCTATTTCATTTCCGTGATTATTGTCATCCTTTTCAGACAAAATTTTATTTTCTTCTATTATATTATGACTTATACTGTTAGGTATGACTTGTTTATTATCTGGTGAAACTTTTGTTTTTGTTTCATCATTCATTTCATTTCCATTGATATGATTTTCACTTAAACTTTTATTTTCCTTTATATGGTGGTTAGATATATCTTTTACATCATTTTTAAAAATTGTTTTTGCTTCCTCATTCATTTCATTTTCATTATCACTGATATTCTTATTATTATATGTGCTGTCAGATATAGTTTTTTCATCATCTTCTGATGTGTTCATCCTTGCTTGTCCATTCATTTCATTTCCTTTATCACTAATATCATTTTCACATAGAATTTGATTTTCCTCTGATATTACACAAGGTAGGCTTCTAGATATATCTTGCTCATCATGTTTTGAAGTTTTGATTTCTACTTCATCTTTCATTTCACTTTCATTATTACTATTATCCCTTTCACATATAACTTCATTTCCATCTATTATATTATATACTGCACTCTTAAATATTATTTCCTTGTCATCGGGTTGTTCTTCTTTGGCTAAGTGTGTATGTGAATCTGGATCCTTCTCATCAGTAGTTATTTCTTCACAAATTTGAGATGTTTCCTCATCTTCTGATATTTTAATTTCATTTTCATCACTGAACATGGACTGTTTTTCAATAGGAATCTCATGCTGCTGCATCTCTTGATTCAATACATCAGACTCAATCATTTCACTGTAAGACTTTTCTAGCCTTTCTTCTTCATTTTGGATATCTTTGTCAAAAATTTTAAGTGATGTTTCTGTATCAAATGTTTCCTTACAACTTTCATCACAATCAAGATTTTCAGAAATTGAAATATCTTTATCGTTGTCAGTGAATAGATTGCTTTCACTCTTTGCCCTTTTGATTGATATTTCTTTATTAAAATTTGTCCCAATATTTGGTTGCTTTTCTTCATCAAGTGACTCTTTTTCACTTCCTTCGTTTTCCCAAGGTAATTCAACATTTAACATTACAGCTGGCATTTTTTCCGATAATATACCCTCTTTAGCTATTTCTTCAATCTCCTTATTTATATCCATTTCCTTATCAGTTTCTAATTCCTTATTTGATTCTTTGTGATTTAATTCATCAATATCATTCTCTGATTCATTGTCCATTAATTCAAACTGTGTATTATTTTCTAATTTTTCGACAGTTATTATTTCATTTATTACTTCTATATTATTTATACCTACTTCTTCAGTAATATTTACTTTATAACTTTTTATCTCAGCAGTTTCTTCCACATGTGGACCAGCAGTATTGGCACATTCATCGATGATTGGTGCATTCAAGTCTTTGGGAGACATATCGGCACTTCTTATATTTAAATTTTTTAAAGTATATGATTCTGCATAACTTTCATCAGTTAATGAGTCTCTTTTGGTACAATGAATTATTTCTGCATGAGTGATTTCTTTCATTGGAAAATTTTTGGAAACATTTTTCATATTTTCCTTGATAGATTTATCAAGTGAATTAAAACTGTTTTTGTCTGACAGTATTATTGTCTCAAAATTTTGGTTCCTCGTGATCTCTGTTGGCAGATTTATTGCTACTTTATTACCTATTTGATCATTTTGTGTTAACATCACTATATGTGATTTTATTCTTTTATCGTTATTCTCTATTGGTGATATTGAACTGGAAGTACTTTTGTCTTCAATTTGTGGAGATGGGGCATACAATAAGTGTTCGGTGCCACTTCTTTCACTATCATCATCAGTAGTAATGCTACAGTTAGCAATCAGACTAGGAGTTGTAGATTGTTGTGGAAAATCATTATCAGGAAGCTCTACAGACTGTCTGGCAGATTCGTCATCTGCTGCATACAAACATTCAGTCTCACTTGAATCTCCAGGTCCTTCAGAATCTAAAAATATAGCAATTTAATTTTAATTATATATAAATCTATAATCTATTAATGATCTACATATGTAATCATGAGAAAACAACCAAATTTCAGATGTGTTATTGATAATTTACTTGCACTCACTCATCAGTAAGTGTTTTAGAAGCATAGGTGAATCACTATGCTTAGAGCTTACTCTTATATAAACCAACATTTACTGACTGTACTTAACTCAGGACTTGATCTTATTATTAGCCTGATAATTCAATTGACTATTTCTATTGATTTAATACATATATATGGATAATAATCAATAATGCAAGTCATATATCACATGACATTGTTTTTATAAGCTTGCATTTACAAATATGTAATATAGGGAGTGTACCAATAACACAAACAAGCTCTTATTGATAAGTGCAGTAAGAGAAAGATATTTAAAATCTCTGTCTAGAATATTCTTATCTCTAGACTAATTGGTTTCAAGCTTTGGGCTCATTACAGTGAGGAGCTTGAACATTCAGAAACTAGATCCAACATATCAACTCAAAACCCAGCACTTATTTAATACATAACTTTTAAGTAGAAAATCTGAAATTTTGAGACATGAAAATGTCTTTAACTCCAGCTATCTAACTTAAATAGCTTGAAACCAACTAGTCTAAGGATAGGAATGTTCTAGATAGAGATTTTAAATATCTTTTTTTTTATCACACTTATCAATAAGAGCTTGTTTGAGTTATTGGCATGCTCCCTATATTACATATTTGTAAATACAAGCTTATAAAAGCAATGTCACATGATATATGACTTACTTTATTGATTATTATAATTTTACCTTTGAGGCTTTGGCAATATTGAGGCTATTAATATATTGTAGATCTGAATTTGGTTCAGTCTCATATAGCTGGAGTTAAAGACATTTTCATGTCTGAAAATTTCAGATTTTCTACTAAAAAGTTACGTATTAAATAAGTGCTGGGTTTTGAGTTGATAATTTAGATCTAGTGTCTGAATGTTCTAGCTCCTCACTGAGGTGAGCCAAAAGCTTGAAAACAATTGGTCTGGAGACATGAATATTCTAAATAGAGATTTTAAATATCTTTCTTTTACCACACTTATTAATAAGAGCTTGATTGAGTTATTGATTACAAACTTTTTACTGCCCATCTAGCACGCGGACCTGCAGAAAAGTTCCGTAGCCTGGCACCGGGCCACAGACCAAGGGTTGAAGATCACTGATATAAAGGATATTATTTCTATAATGTAATTTTCACTACACCACTCTCATGATAGTGAAGGGATGTAATCTGAACATATGACCAAAGACATGTAAAAAGGATCCATGATTCTCAAGATGCATATTTCATGCTAAACCAACACTCATCAGTTGACCCAGACCACAATCTCATACACATATCTTTATCATAGATAGAAAATTACTACAGTTTAATTGATGTGTCAAATATGCAGTCTTCACAAAACAGTCTTCACAAAATTATGACACAAATCACTTAACGGCTTTCTTTTATTCTCCTTTCTCTTTTGCCATCTTGTGAAAGCTTTAGTAATAAGTAAGTGCTAAACAATGGAATTTGCTATTGAATATCAATTGCTGTAAGCTAAAGTCATGTGATTAAACAAGGCAAAACTCTCCATACAGTAGTGCCACCCTATGCCAACCAGAGTAATCAATGGATGCCAGAAGGCTTGTGCATAAAATCCGTATCTAGTGCCTACTCATCCAATAGATAGGGATTTTATGCATCAGGCTGCTGGCATCCATTGATTATTCTGGTTGACACAGGGTGGCACTACTGTATGGAGAGTTTTGCCTTGTTTAATAACAATTATGTGCTAGTATAAGAGATAGTAATCATGTGATCTAAAATCATGTGATAGTTTTTTGGTCATATGGCAGTATTATTTATGAAACTTTTCTGCCTCTAATTTTATTTATTTATAAAAAGCTTTGTTATTTTTCCAGAGCAAATTTTTATAATAGAGATTTTTTTTAAAATGTATAAAACCTATTAAAGAAAAGTTTGCAATAAATTTAAAAAATATATTTAAATAAAATACTACAATCATGAGACTAATTTAGAGATTCTACAAATATTTCAATTATAAAAATACACTTAAAAAAAATTTATCATAATTAAATAATTTTTTTCTAACGAATTGATATTTAAATTTAAATGTGAAAATTATAAAATTCAATAGCAAATTTATTTAATATAATGTAAGTGAGTGGTTTATTGCCTAGGAATCCATAAAAAGAATGAGCACCGGATGTGACAGAATAGAGCAGCAATTCATGGATTTTGAACTCCAGAATCCACCGCTTTATCACTGCCCCAAACTATGCATAGCATTTAAATTAATTTTGAAAAATAAAATAAACATTGCAGTTAAATATTCATTTAGTTGTGGAAATTAATTGCATTTTTTTTTAAAAAAAAAAGAATTTTTAAAACTTAGAAATAGTTTTTTTTATAATAACATTATCAATATACTGACAATTCATAAATGAGAGTTCAATACTTTTATATATAAAACAATTATTCAATTTAAATTTTTTTATAATGCAAATCATAAGCATTTTGCTCAAAATGTTCGTGAATTTTTTTTTAGAAGTTTTTGCTTTATTCTAAAAATAAGTTAAAGGGGTAACTTTTGGAATATATTTGAATTCTTATAACAGCATGCTTTGTATTCAATCAAATTTAGGGGATGGGATCTATTTTTGATTTTGATTATTCTAAACAAAGATTTGAAGTGTTATGATCAAATTTTAGATTAATCATAATTTCAAAGTTAAATGAAATAATCACAATTTTAAATTTAAACTGAACAATTATTTGTTTTAACTTTAAAATTGCTGATTTAGGAATTAAGTTTTAACACATTTATATTTTTTATAATTATATTGTGAAAATAATTCACTTTAAAAGTTAAAGAAATTTGAGAATTAATGATTGAAATATTTTGTATATAAGTACAGATTATGCATAAAATCTTACTATTTACATATAGTTAAAATAATATTGGCATATAGATTTAATGAGATAATTATTAAGAATTAAAATAGTTTTATAATATGAGCAGTGCACATATATATATATGCATATACAAGTTATTTAATACTAGAATAGATTGTGTATTTTCATTTGTTTATAATCACCAGGATCATTGTGAATTCCAAAGCTAGCTCTGGATTAACAGTAAATATGTGAATGCAGACATCTCTACATATTTTTTTTTAGATTTATTTAGATTGGGCTAACATAATGCAGATCACCTTTAAAATCCACTCTATGTTTATGATGATTACTAGTTCACTGAGGCCAAGACATTCATGGTTTCTGATGGCTCTGGCATTGATGTTGATCAGCATTGCTATAATGATCTCAGTATATTTGGTATAGAATTAGTATTGTAGCTATTATCAGCACTAATGTTCATGTACATCAAGAAATATTGATGACTGGTCTTTTATATTATGTCCCAAATTTTACATTTTCTTAATGATGTTTAGTCTATTATACATTAAATCTCTTTTGAATCCAGTCAAGGTTTACTTGTTGAATATTTTCTGGTGAATCTATACTTATTATTTATATTTGCTTGTGACCTGCCAATTTTCCTTCTTTTGTTCAGTAAAAATGCTGTTACTGAGTATTATTTACATTCCGCATAAACCTTTATTTCCATACAATTACAATATATATATGTTTCATGGCATACAACCGCATAAACCTTTATTTCCATACAATTACAATATATATATGTTTCATGGCATACAACAACATAGTAGTGTGTGAATGTACACATATATACATAAAGTTGAAATGAAAAATAGAAATAAACACAGATAAAAATTTGTAGATATTTTCTATATTACACTGGAATAACAGTTAAGGATTAAATAATTTTGAATTTAAAATTATTTTATTATAAATTAAACATTTAAAAAGGACTAATATTTTTTATTAATTCTGATTTTGAAATTAGAGTAAGCATGTTTTATGTTATAATAAATATACTGATAATTATAAAATTCCATTAACTATTTGGATTAAAGAAATCTTTTAATTAACTTGTATAAGCTATTTTGATAAAAATCATACAAAGTTGTTTTCCAAAGGATTTAGTTGAATTGAAAAAGAATCATAGACTTTTTTCAATCAAGATAGGAAAAACATTTTTAATTAATATATTTTTTCCTACCCTAACTATAAAAGGTTGGAAAAACAATTAGAGAGGGAAGTTGTACAGATTATAACAGAACTATCAGGAAGAAATAACTGAGGACAAGAAACAGTGGATCCTGCTGCTGCTAATATAACATTGGAGGAGTTTGGATTCATATAGAGGATAGGATCAGTTTTCTGTGTTCATTAGCCTGTACAAAATGTATCCTAGATGGCTGATTGCCTGAAGTCTATCCAATCCTAGACTAAATGGAGATGAGTGAATGTCATAAGTTACTGGGTTATACTTTTCCTGAAGATGACAACAAGTTAGTCTACTGTTTTAAAAGGAACCGGCTTACCAAGAAAATCCATCCACTTGCTGAAGAATGTTATACATATGCTGATTTATCTATATGCAGAGAACACACAGAGAAATGTACTGTTTCATATATATGTATATATATATAAATACATATACATAGAGAGAGAGAGAGAGAGAGAAAGAGAGAGAGAGAGAGAGAGAGAGGGAACAATATTATTTTTAATAATTTAATGGAAAAAAAAGAATTTAAATCTAGTTGAAAAGTAAAATAAATGAATAATTTTTGCTTGAAT
Organism: Epiperipatus broadwayi; assembly: GCA_028023455.1. NCBI lineage: Eukaryota > Metazoa > Onychophora > Udeonychophora > Euonychophora > Peripatidae > Epiperipatus > Epiperipatus broadwayi. The sequence continues at coordinate 174,874 of JAQFVV010000436.1, read as the reverse complement.
TAAAAGTCTAAAAATAAAGAAATAATTCAAATATGATTTTATATTAAAAAGAAAAAAAAAGGAAATTCCAAAAGTATTTCTAAATTGGAAAACAAAGGAACTTGTTGGAGTATTTTTTTAAACGACAGTTATAATTAATCAACAGTAACCAGTGAGAGATGTGATATTACTTTTTAAAAAAAAAGAAAAAGAAAACTTTTATGAAAGACCATCAAAGAATTTAATCACTGATTTATATTATTTTTTATATGTATACACACATATGTCATATTTTAAAGAATATTTATAAAAATGCAACAGCAACAATTAGATTACATAATGATACTGGAAAAATCAACATTGAGAAAGGTGTAAGACAAGGTGACTCCATATCTCCAAAACTTTTTACAGCAGTGCTGCAAGAAGTATTTTGTGGATTAAAATGGGAAACTAAAGGAGTGAAAGTAAATGGAGAGTATTTAAGTCATTTAGATTTCACAGATGATGTTGTTGTTTTTGCAAATAATGCTTCAGAGCTGCAGGGTATGTTGCAGGAATTATCAGATGAAAGTAGTACTAAAGATAAATGTTAAAAAGACTAAAGTAATGTTTAATCAATTTGCTCAAAATATGAAAATAAAGATTGATTATGAAGAATTAGAAGAAGTTAACAGTTACAAATACCTTGGTCATATTATTAATACAGATGGAAACATTACTGACCTTATTGAAAAAATTAAAAGATCGAAATGAAGTTGGGCTGGACATATTGCTAGAAGAGATGATAATAGATGGACAATTAAAATTTTAAACTGGATTCCAAGAGATTCAGACCACTCAAAGGAGTATGGAGAGATGTATGTTGGGAATAACAAGAAGGGATCGAAAACACAATGTATGGGTGAGACAAAAAACAGGTGTTACTGACCTTATTGAAAAAATTAAAAGATCGAAATGAAGTTGGGCTGGACATATTGCTAGAAGAGATGATAATAGATGGACAATTAAAATTTTAAACTGGATTCCAAGAGATTATAAAAGACCCAGAAAGAAACCACATGTGAGATGGATGGATGAAATAAGAAAATGTGCAGGGGTATTGTGGGGAAGAGAAGCTAAAGATCAGAGAAGATGGATTAAACTTGGAGAGACCTTCATCCTGCAGTGGATTAATAATGGTTGATGATGATGATGATACACACATATGCATGAATATTATGCATACTTTCAACAGGAAATTAATTGTGAAAAATATATTTTTAATAATTTTTTTTTGACAAATTAAAATATCATATGGCATAAATGTCAGTGTGCACACACATTTCCACATCCATATACATATATGTTAAATCAATTATTAATTATGTATTATAAAAATTAATTTCATTTGTAGTTTTATGACAATTCAAATATGTTAACCTTTTCTTTGCTAGATAAATGTACAATTTCCTATTGGCCTAGTGAATTATTTTGATTGGTCAATTACAGAATCAGCAGTAAATATATATTCATCTTTTAATATTATATTTGTTTTAGTTTCATTTGTAAAAAGTATATTAATAATTTGTCAGACTATGAAAGTGAATGAAAGTTTTTTCAAAAATAAACTTCTATTTATAATTATAAAAATATTCAATAATGGAAGACCTAAAAAGAAAGTTTGTAAAAATTAGAAAGTGCTAAGAATGTCATTGATTTCTTTCTCAATTTACATTTGTGTAAAAGTAAAGAATTTTTTACTAAAATCTTACTATTTTTCTAAAATAATTATATTTTCAGCATATTTTATCAAAATAATTTATAATATGTAAAACAAATACTAAAAACCATTCTAAAACATTTCTTTTCATTTTCAAAACCAAAACAAAAAAGTTGGAGTGGTAAAAATTATTGATAGGCACTCTTCTTTTGTTGAAATTAGACCCAACCAATTAGCTTCAAGGAAAGTCTGCCACTCCCCTTGTAATAGCTTCAAATTATATTATTAATTTTTTACTTGTAAATTAATTTGAGAGAGGGTACCATCTTACAGTACTTTTTAAGCATTAAAATGACCATAAATTCACTATGATAACGTATCATGATTTCAAGCTATTTGCTATCGTCAGTGAAGGACAGGATTAAGATACTAGATCTAAAACACAAACTCTGAGCGTTTAAGAAACAGTTTCTATTCAGCTTGTGAGCGTGAACCTTTTAGACACGTAATGTCTTCAAACTCAGCATCGCATGCCAGATAGCTACATGGGTCTGATATCAGTTCAGCATCACCACATAGTAGAAGTCTCTGCAATATATATCATTGCAAGAAAGACCTCAAAGGTACATTTATGAAAAACAAAAAACACAAGATAAAAACTTGCATACGCTTGTATTTATGACAATAGATGGCGTTATACCAAAAACACCTTCAAGCGTTTGTTTACATAAACGTCAGAGTGAGTATTTCACTATCTCTAACTTAATTTCCACCTTCATATCATGATTTCAAGCTATTTGCTATCGTCAGTGAAGGACAGGATTAAGAAACTAGATCTAAAACACAAACTCTGAGCGTTTAAGAAACAGTTTCTATTCAGCTTGCGAGCGTGAATCTTTTAGACACGCAATGTCTTCAAACTCAGCATCGCATGCCAGATAGCTACATGGGTCTGATATCAGTTCAGCATCACCACATAGTAGAAGTCTCTGCAATATATATCATTGCAAGAAAGACCTCAAAGGTACATTTATGAAAAACAAAAAACACAAGTTAAAAACTTGCATACGCTTGTATTTATGACAATAGATGGCGTTATACCAAAAACACCTTCAAGCATTTGTTTACATAAACGTCAGAGCGAGTATTTCACTATCTCTAACTTAATTTCCACCTTCATATCATGATTTCAAGCTATTTGTTATCGTCAGTGAAGGACAAGATTAAGAAACTAGATCTAAAACTGTCTTAATCCTGTCCTTCACTGACGATAACAAATAGCTTGAAATCATGATATGAAGGTGGAAATTAAGTTAGAGATAGTGAAATATTCACTCTGACACTTATGTAAACAAACACTTGAAGGTGTTTTTGGTATAACGCCATCTATTGTCATAAATACAAGCGTATGCAAGTTTTTAACTTGTGTTTTTTGTTTTTCATAAATGTACCTTTGAGGTCTTTCTTGCAATGATATATATTGCAGAGACTTCTACTATGTGGTGATGCTGAACTGATATCAGACCCATGTAGCTATCTGGCATGCGATGCTGAGTTTGAAGACATTACGTGTCTAAAAGATTCACGCTCGCAAGCTGAATAGAAACTGTTTCTTAAACGCTCAGAGTTTGTGTTTTAGATCTAGTTTCTTAATCCTGTCCTTCACTGACGATAGCAAATAGCTTGAAATCATGATATGAAGGTGGAAATTAAGTTAGAGATAGTGAAATACTCGCTCTGACGTTTATGTAAACAAACGCTTGAAGGTGTTTTTGGTATAACGCCATCTATTGTCATAAATACAAGCATATGCAAGTTTTTAACTTGTGTTTTTTGTTTTTCATAAATGTATCTTTGAGGTCTTTCTTGCAATGATATATATTGCAGAGACTTCTACTATGTGGTGATGCTGAACTGATATCAGACCCATGTAGCTATCTGGCATGCGATGCTGAGTTTGAAGACATTACGTGTCTAAAAGATTCACGCTCGCAAGCTGAATAGAAACTGTTTCTTAAACGCTCAGAGTTTGTGTTTTAGATCTAGTTTCTTAATCCTGTCCTTCACTGACGATAGCAAATAGCTTGAAATCATGATATGAAGGTGGAAATTAAGTTAGAGATAGTGAAATACTCGCTCTGACGTTTATGTAAACAAATGCTTGAAGGTGTTTTTGGTATAACACCATCTATTGTCATAAATACAAGCGTATGCAAGTTTTTAACTTGTGTTTTTTGTTTTTCATATATATATAAATCAATTATGAGGTATTTGTAAATCCTAAGGTGGCATCTTATTATTTTTATTATATGACAATTCCCTATATGTTATGACACATCTATATGCTTAGACACCTATATGTAAAATTAATCATTTTTTAATTATTAATTTATGACAATTCAAATATATTCATAAATTATTACACTGCATGTCTGTGTGCTGATATATAGGTGTTTTAAGTAACCTATTGGAAGATATATGTAAATCACAATGTGATAGCCTATTTTATGTATATTAATCAAAATCAGGTTAATTTATATGTGTATAGCTGTATTTTGCAGACCTTAATTTCTTATTTTTATTGTTGTTAATAAATTGATATTTCATTGTTAAAATTATTCCAGTGAACTTAACCCTAAATAGTTTTAGAATATTATATGTTGTATTATCTTTTGCTCACAGTAACAATTTTAGAGCTTTTGTTCTTTGAACTAGATTCATAATGATCTGTTATATAAAATGAGGTTTATATTTAGTGTTTATGGGCATCCAGTTGATGATGATCCTCAGTTGGAGCAAAGTGTATATCCTTTAAAGTCCACACACTACATTTTTATTTAGTTTAGTATTTATTAAAAATTAAGTTTATAGTTGGCCAGTATATTAATGGTACTAGGTGGCCAGAGTATTAATAATGATCAGCATGTTTTAATATCCCATCAGCATATTTTGTAGCATTGTATTCTTATGGATTATCACTTAAGTTTGTGCATCCAAATTAATGTTTAATAATCTGCCGCAAGCTGGCAAAGACTAAATAATTAGCCTGTTCTACAGTAAACCCACTTTAAATCCAGTCATAAGATTGATTGTTGATTTCATTATTGGATCTGTTTTGTATTTTTGATCATTCACAATGATGAATGGTTATTACTTTTGTATAATGCTAGTGAAGTTATGTTTATACTTAATATAGTTAGCTGTGCTGATCTCTCATTATATTTGTGCATATGCTGATTCCATGTACATTTAAAATTTTATGTATTGACTTGAGGAATCACCCCAGATAAACTCCTGAGTCTATATCATTACAATATATATTATACCGGTTAATGTTTACTCCGTTAATATGAGCATGCACATAAATCGAACATGACAAGAAATATGGCAACATGCCAGAGTAAGAAGAAATTCAAAGACTTTACCGTAATAGTGCTACGGACACAGAAGATATGTATAGAAAGATTGATTCTTACATACCTTTGGGGGATGACTCTAAACCAATCTCTCACGCCACTCTCAAAAAGAAATTTAACTCTCCTCCTGAAAGGATATGCAAGTTCAAATAATATTAGGGCATATGTGCCGATAAATAATTATTCATACAAAAATAATAAATAAATATCCTCGTGAAAATAAAGATTTAGGACCCGGTAAGAAGGTACCCATTCGCTAGCTCCGCGTACTCTTATACTCAGTTAAAAGAATGGGGATCAGAAAACTCGCATAACTAATTAATATGAGGGTTAGAGAAAGTAAATGATAAAAAAAAATATGGCGGTAGTCACTTTAGAGTTATAATATCTTTTATTAACCCAATATCCCCTACCATTTATAACATAAATATAAAATCAAAATTCCCAAATTGAATAAATATATAATGAAAATCATACAATATGTAAATCATTTTTATAAAACAAATTATAAGCATATGGAAATACTTGTCAAAATAATTGTTAAACTAAATAAAGGAAACTTCTTCCTTAATAATAAAAATATATTAAATAATTAATATGGGAGAGATAGTGCTCTGTGGATTATAAACTCACACACGTGTATTAAGCAAATAAGAAAAAATTAATGTTACATACAAGGTCTATTAGTTTGCATATTTACATAACCATATTTATGGAGTGGGTATTAACTTGTTATAAAATAAACACACACATACAAAAAAATAATAGTATACCCGACAAAGTTTGTAGGCTTCATTCTTCTATGGGTTTTGAGTGGGCAGTCTATCTGTTCATCGACTGCAGCAAGGACTGGACTTGACAGTGGTACAAGTTTGTAGAACTAGTCATCATCACTTTGGTGTTTGTGATCTCGGCTTTTACATTATGTTAGGATCGCAGGAGCAGAGCTGGATGGACGCGCTGAAGTGGGCTTCTATACCATAATCATTTTTATACGCCGGCGAATGCTTGATTGGCATCTTTAAGTTGGAGAGATGGATATTAAACACTATAGATCGTCCTTTCTTGTTTTATGAATCCTAGGTTAATTGCAGGCTTCGATGGTGTGTTGTAGTTAAGCTTCCATCAGAATCAACTGACTGATTAACTGCTAGATGATTTGAATGATGGCCTGGATTAATGTTCGTTGGTTTAGAATGACGGAATGAGTATTATTTCTTTTTCTTTTGATTAGAATAAATCTTCCGGCTTATAAGGTATCAGAATCAGCATGATTAAAATTCGCATGTTTCCCAGAATAGCATTAGCTTCCCAAAATTAGAAATAGGCTCCCAATAAGATTTGCCTTTTTAATAGCAAGACAAAAGTGAACTGCTCTCTTTGAAAAGTAAAGGTAAACTGCTCTCTTCGAAAAGTAAAGGTAAACTGCTCTCTTCAAAAAGTAAAGGTAAACTGCCCTCTCACAATTTCAGAACAGATATCCCACCTCAATACAATCTCAATTCAGGTATCCCCTCTATATCACAAAAATTAATTAAATCTTATTGAATTGGTTTTAGTTTTACTAATTGGTTTACCCGATTCGTAAAACATTCCAATATAATCGCCCAAGTAATCTTAAAAATTTCATTTCCAATTAGTTTTATTTATATCTATTCAGATCTCAATATCTCTGATGACAATTTCAATAAATGATAACATCTTTTTACTTTTTTATTAATTCCAATATCACAATCGAAGTTTTTTTTGTTTTAACAAAAAAAAATGTTTTATATAACTTGAACATTCCTCTCTCCATGCATTATCGCAAGTTTAATTAAACTCTTTTGTCCAGTTAAAATTATTTTAGAGTGGACAGGAAACCAGAATGCCTTTAGGCTTTTTCTAAATTTAAGACAATGGCCCCCCTCCCTTGTTCAAATGCAACTGAAGAAAAAATATCCATTAAAACTCCGATTTTGAATTTATTTCTAAATATTTTTAAATAATAGTATGTTAAATTCTCCTTTTACATTGATTGTAAGCACTCACAAAAAATATAAATAAATACTACTGACAGATTGTAAATAAACGTGTTCGCATTTCTTTAGCAAACAAAACAAAAATCTTCAAAATTATAATTACATTTTGGAGTTTTGTTCTCTTTAAAAAAATAATAAAAAAAATACAAAAATCAAATTACAAATGCATATTTCTAAGCCTTTAAATATTGGCTTTAATTATATATGTGTGTGAGTTTATATTATCGCCACAGTTCTCTCTCTCAATTTATAACGAATATTGATTATATAAATTGTATAACCCCTCCCTCTCTTTAATGACTATTTAAATATTTTAGACCATTTATTCATTTAACCTTAGCTTGTGCTTGGCCACATCAAATGTGCGTGGCACAATATATATATATAATAAATTAATAATTCTTAATAGATGTTATTGTTGAAATGTTTTAATATGTGGAAATATGTTATATTTTCATATTAGAAAAATCACTGTCAGATATTGATAGACACTAATCAATGAAAGTAGCAAATTGTAAATGATTTTTACACTCAAAAGGATATCTCTTCTAAATGCAATCTGTTGACGTTATATAAAAACTAAAGTGTCACAGTATTTATTTACAGTTAAGAAAAAAAAGCTCATAATCTTTCACATATTCCTTACTAATAATAGGCTGTTCTAGAGATCAGTCAGACATTATAAATTAATAATTTTTAACAGATGTTACTATTGAAATATTTTAATATGTGGAAATTAGCAGTTACATTTTCATATTAGGAAAATTACCATCAGTGTTTTTGGGTGTTTCCAAATTCAAAATGGCCGCCGAGCGCGTACCGATATTTCTTCTAAATGGAATCTCTCGATGTTATATAAAAACTAAAATGCCACAATATTTGTTTATATATGCAATAATTGCTTTTAATAAAAGTACTTAACATCAAAAATGTATTATGTATAAAATTTAACAATGTTTCTCCCATATATGAAGCAGTATTAGTATTGACTTTAGTTTATTATATAAGAGTGAGAGATATTAATTATTTAAATTGTATATTTATATTTGACTTTACACATTGATTCGAAGAAACATGAAGTTTAAAAAAGACTATGTTACAATATCTTATCCTAATGATATATTTATTTAACATTGCACAAACTCTCAAACATTTTTTAAATTACAAAGTTGATTATTTCTATTTGTGTGTATGTATGTATGTATATGTGTGAACATACATGTATATAGACATAGGGAAATGGATAGAAAAGCCTCACCTGAATCGGAAGGAAGTTCTTTAATATCAGCTACACTTAAATCTCGAAGAGTCTGCTTAGGCCCCATTTCTGCTGAGAGCCACTGATGACATGGAAATAAATAAACAATATTGCTATTGCAGTCTGTAATATCTACACTATGTAAATACCAACTGTACCCTACAAAATATGATTTTTCATTAATTACTTTTATATATTAAAAATAAAAAAAATACTATTGGCATTAATCAATAATCAATCTACTTTACATCACTTTACTAATATGCCACCCATGTATGTTACATATAAATAATCAAAGAATAGGGTAGCATCAAATAGATTCCCCACTTTCAGCCATTCTTATAAGAGTTCACTCTCTGCATTATAGCCATTCACCAGATATCTTTTCGTTTCATAAAGCCTTCAAATGTCAATGTATTCAAATTTTCAAGTCTTAAGATTTTGAATGAAAAAAAAACACTATTTACTGAACTGACTCTCCCATTCTTTCTCTCTCTAATTATATATATATATAATTTAAATGGAAGCAGCTATCTTTTGCACAAGTGCTATAAATTGTGAGCTCCCCCTATCAATAAAAATTTTAAAAACACAGGCAGCCATTTGTATTTAATACTTACTTTTGAATAAACAAACATTCATTGACATTTCTGATAATAGAATGTGATTTTTTTAAGCAGCCAATTCTTTAAATTAACATATTAGTCTTAAAGGTTTGAATAACCAATCCCAGGGAAGAAATTATTTTTAATCACCTGCACTTCTAGCAATAATGAACTACATTATATTAAATAACATAGCACATGTGTGAAAGGTAGTTTACTTACATCTAAATTACATATATATTTAATCATCTAATTAAAATAACTACTTGATATTCACAGGTAACTAAAAATAATATACTTTCCCTTCCCTAAGATTGATTATTCAAACCGTTACTACCAATAAGCTGATTTAAAAATGGGAATAAAAGCACATTCTGTTAACAGCACTGTTAGCCAATGCTGGTTTATTTAAAAGTAAGCTCTAAATATAGGTAGCCATCTGTGATTTTAAAAATTGACGGAAGTGCTCATAATTCATAGTGCATATGTGGAAGGTATTTGCTTCCATCTTAATTACATATACTGTATATATAAAAATGTTATGCTATTTAATATTTACATCTACTTAAACTAATGTGGTTGAATATCGCAGGTGATTAAAAATAAAATACTTTTTCTTCCCTGGGATTGATTAGTTAAACTTTTACTAGTAATAAACTGATTTAAGGATGATTCTTTGCTTATCTAAAATAAGCTCTAAATAAGGGTAACTAACTGCCCATGTTATTTAAATATTTATTGATGGAGAGTGCTTACAGTTCATAGTATATATACGAAAGATAATTTACTTTTCATCTAAATTACATATATATTTAAAAAAAATTATGAGACAAAATGGATACTAAATACATAAATACTTTAATTCTAACTTTGAATCATAGTTTTCACTGGGGAAGGCAAAAGCAAAAACTACTCATGAAGGATTTTATTGCACTATACCATCTGATACTCATTGATTACTCAAGTTTACAATAGATGGCTCTACAATAGGATGAAGATGCGATGTTGTTATAGCCAAAGATCAAAATAAGCCTAGAGTAACATGTGATAGTTTTGAATTGACAGAATGATAACGATCTTATCACATTTCAAGAGACTACTTTATTATGTCATATTACATCAACATTCTCAAAAAAGAATGCATAGCCCCTACTTACACATGCTTTTAAAAGAATAAAAATGTCTATATTTATTATAAAAGTGAAAAATACAAAAAAATATAGTGTTTGGCTTCATGTCAAATCTATATAATTTTATAGCAAATTACTTTGATTCAAAACTTAGGATGCTTTTGAATTTCAGGCTGGTGAATTGATTGTAAAGAAATGTAAAAGATACTTAGAAGTTCATTAAGTTTAAGAAATTCAGATTGGTTGCCCAATATTCTCACCCACTAAGGTCATAAGCCAGAAGAAAGTCTGGAAATGTGAATAGGATAACCCTAGATATGAATTTAATAGTGTTACCATATTGTATCTATTTAATACTCAACATCTCTATAGATGGCACTGCGATAGAATGAAAAGAAATGATTCTATAAACATTAGAGCTGTAATGTGTAGCCTAGTGAAGAAATCTTTTTGATAAATTATTCATGCATAGATTGTAATATATAGATAAATTTTGTAGTGATAACCAACTTTTTACAAAGAAGTATCTATTAGTTAAATGAATCAGCTTTATACTGATCAATCTTAAAACAGATTTGAAATAGATATGATATCTAGCTATTAGTATCCAATTATGAAGTTTTTCATAGTATGTTTTTATTTATTTGAATAAAAATATTAAAAAAATTAATACTTTCTGTCTTATTTTTCTGCTTACTGACTTATTCTGCATGCAGGTTTTTGTTCTTTTTTAAATCTTATTTTCTTCAATCATGTAAGTTAATGTAGCGATTGTGAATCTCTCTTATGATGTCCAGTCATCTTTTGTGCTGGATAAATCAATGGAATTGTGTATTTGTGTAACCATTTATGTAGTAACTGTCCAATAGGATTGCATGTCAGTAAGATAAAATTTATGTATTAACCATGATAATGAGATTGTGTGCTTATGAAACATTCCATGTATTAACTATTGCAATGGCATTGTGTGCTCATGCAACTTTATCATCATCTCTCACATGATAATTCTGATTCCCCATCTTTTTTTCTTCTTGATCAAATTGTGTATGCATGGTTGCTTTCAGTGTGAAGTAAGCAATAATAGGGATCTATTTAGCATACTGGAAGTACCTAATTGTAATCTTTTAAAGAAAGTTGAATTAATTGGGATGGTCTTTGGAAAATGATGGTTTACTTGAGTAATTCTATAAACAAGGCAAAACTCTCTTCATACAGTAGTGCCACCCTGTGCTAAACAGAGTAATCAATGGATGCCAGAAGGCTTGTGCATAAAATCTCTATCTAATGCCTACTCATCCAATATCCCCAGACTAGTTTCTGGCTTGTGGCCATCATCAGTGACGAGCTTTGGATCTGAGAGCACTGCACCTAGATCTTAGAATCTAATGCAACCCTCCAGCAACCACCTTTTATCTGTACTTAACTACAAAACTATGAGAATGAAATTGAAAACATAAAAAATATTTTCAATTTAAGCTCAATAGCTTATATAGTCATATGGGTCTGAACTCAATTCAGCACCCATACATTTTGGTGTCTTTGACTCTTTAACAACAATAGCCACCATTATCCTATTAGGCAGGATTGGTGTTAAACCACTAAGCATCACATGATCACCATCTCATACTAGCACGTAATTGTTTATAAACAAGGCAAAACTCTCCCCATACAGTAGTGCCATCCTGTGCTAAACAGAGTAATCAATAGATCCCAGAAGGCTTGTGCATAAAATCCCTATCTAATGCCTACTCATCCAATATCCCCAGACTAGTTTCTGGCTTATGGCCATCATCAGTGAGGCGCTTTGGATCTGAGAGCACTACTGTATGGAGAGAATTTTGCCTCATTTATAAACAATTATGTGCTAGTATGAGATGGTGATCATGTGATGCTTAGTGGTTTAACACCAATCCTGCCTAATAGGATAGTGGTGGCTATGGTTGTTAAAGAGCCAAAGACACCAAAATGTATGGGTGCTAAATTGAGTTCAGACCCATATGACTATATAAGCTATTGAGCTTAAATTGAAAATATTTTTTATGTTTTCAATTTCATTCTCATAGTTTTGTAGTTAAGTACAGATAAAAGGTGGTTGCTGGAGGGTTGCATTAGATCCTAAGATCTAGGTGCAGTGCTCTCAGATCCAAAGCTCCTCACTGATGATGGCCACAAGCCAGAAACTAGTCTGGGGATATTGGGTGAGTAGGCATTAGATAGGGATTTTGCACAAGCCTTCTGGCATCCATTGATTACTCTGTTTAGCACAGGGTGGCACTACTGTATGGAGAGAGTTTTGCCTTTTTATAAACAATTATGTGCTAGTATGAGATGGTGATCATGTGATGCTTTGAGAAATTCTATTTAGATATTTCCCCAAGTCTATTGCAAATACAGAAAAACCTAGAAAAGTAATTTAAAAATAACATTATTAAATAAATTTGACTAAATTACCATTTTTAAAGAATTAAACGTTAAATAAAAGCAGTTTCAATATCAGTAATAATAATCATGGATCAAGGATTAATATTCCAACTTTTAAGAAGTGCATAAAACATGCAAAGTTTGCTTAATGTGTACTTTCAAGAGATAAAAATGGAAGGATTTATCAATGCTTAACATCAATATAGCTGCTTTTAGTGATATCCATTTTCCAGAGATGATTTTTTTTAAAAAGAGCATATTAAGTTCCTTTGTGTGAAGGGTCAGTGACTTAAAGCCAACATGGGTATGACAATGATACTGGAATCAACAAGGGTCTGAACATTCCATCATCAGATTTTCAATGATATGGATGGCTGAAAAGTTGAAAGGTGAAGATGATTGAAGCCTGTCCATTAAAGTTTGAGAGTTTGCCATTCTAATATAGACTAAGATGATTTGGACCAACTGATAAGTACTAGTTCAGCATGAAATACATATATTGGAGACCATTTATTTTTTTCACATGTAGGTGGCCATGTGTATGACTTGTATAGAGGGAATAGCTATAGGGAGCTTGAAAGTCTGAGTTCAATCCTTCTAATTATAATAATTCATAATAATAAATCAACTTTTTAAAAGAAATGTAAAGAGAGTTATTCATTTAAAATAAAGATTGTATAAAGTAGAAATTAAGACCAATTTATTCAAATGTAAGCTTGACAATTTTTTTTGCAATAATGTGGGAAAAAAAATCAAATAGTTTTCTGCCTATGCAATTTTTATAAGTTTGAATTCCAGAAGTGATATAATTGAAGCTACAGTATATGGAGAAGAGTTCCAGAGTAAACTACTCTATCATCACACTTAACCACAAAGGGTATAATGATGATAACAAAATGACACAAGGCTCATAAAAGTTTTTAATTTCACTACCTGCTCAATGCTAAAGATTTTTCTTAAAAATTAATTCTAACTATCTAAAAAGTATTCAATGGTCAGTGCCTCATTAGACAAATTTTATTTTCTTTTTTAAAAAAATAATTTTTGTTTCTCTCCTGAAAATCTTACTTAAAATATTTCACTCTAAGCTTTGTACTCTAAACCTCTTCAATATATGTCCAGTTTACTAAAACTTGGAATTTCTTTGTCTAACTTCCTTTCTTGTATAAACTCATTTTTATTTTAAAAATTACTTAATAAAAAACTTTTTTAAATTTCTTCATAAGGTTGTTTATTGCCCGAGTTAAATCATTTCTAGTATATTGAATTCATTTTTGGAAGAGATACTTTGAGTATGTATTTATTATTAAGAAGAGAATAAAGATTCCAAACTAATGTAATTGCTTTCAAGAATTTTGAGTCCATCTGTTTAAAAACAACGGTTAAATACTAGGACTATTATTAGCAATACCAGCTAAGTACACATCGATAAATTTTATTATAAGTAAAACTCAACAAGAAATGTAAGACTTACCAAAGTTTATTAACTCGAGACAAAATAAAGTACATACAAGTACGAAGTTAAATACAATTATTAATCCTCTTGCATTACGAACAATATAATTTCTAGGTGCAGATTTATTCTGCATAAGCACAAGCTTATCTTCTTATGATGGGATTTAAACAATTTCACACGCACACTTTATGTACATTAGCAATATTTGCGGGTATTCCTCTTCTCCTTATACGCTCACACACACATTTTGAATGTGCTTCAATAGTTTTTTTATATTACTAGAGTAATCTGCATAAATCTATATACATTAGCATGCATTAATTTAATGCAAATTCAAATGCATGCTTTGCATATGCTAATTTTTTAGAGTGTTTACATTTTGTAGGATTTAATTCCCTTTTTGTCTTCCTGTCTTACTATAATTACAATAAAAATATGAACTTATTTACACAATATACTTATATACACGCACTCACAATGCTAGGTTTAGTCAGGCCGTGCAGGAACAGAAGCAATAAATAGTATTAGAATGTGATCAACACCACTAAAGGAAGGAAATAATATATTTGCACTGATTCAGGGGATTTTCTGCTGCTTTATTCTTTAACACATAATGAATAGGAAGAAAGATAGCCAAGCAATAGAGATTTTTGATATACGTATGTGGATTTATTTTAAACTAATGTTAATTAGAAAAAATTGTAAAAGAAATAAAAGTAAACAGTTAAGAAATTTAAAATAATAATTTACTTCTCTAAACTATTAAACCTAGATTAAATTCTTACTTATATCTTTTTTTCTATGGCCAATAGTGATGGATTCTAATTGTCCTAAGTATGGTAATTCAAAATCAAAAATATCCGTCTGAAAATATAAAAAATATCATAATAAATGCATTTGTAAAATTATATTTCAAGTTTTTTAATTTTTACTAAAAAGTAATTATTAAGTAAGTCACATAAAAACTAAAGAGAAAAAAAATTACCAAAATTAATTATTGTATTATTTATTAATCCTAATAAGACTATTGATTTAATTGGTCATGGATAATTCTTTAAAAATGGATGTACCATAGTTTATCATATATGTAAGCATGAGTCATAGCTTGTTGTTATTGTTATTAAACTTCTTAGCCTGAGTATTCCAATGGCATAAAACTGAGGTCTCTAAAATACATATAAATTGAGTTGATGTCAAAATTATATAATAATTGTAAATGAGGCGGTTGGTTTGATTTATTACTGATTTTAGTAGCATAAATAATAATGTATTCTTAAAATGTACTAGTATCAGTTTTGAATCATAAGTCTTCAGCAATGAAGACAAAAGACAGAAACTCATTTGGAGATATGAATTTCACCACCTAGGTTTACATTCTAGAGTAGGATGTATAAACCTGCTTTTGAAAGCATACTAGAAAACTTATGAGAAAATTATGTTGTTAGCTGGTATTTTATTTTTATTATGGTAAATGTCTATAAAGGATTAAAAGTTCAATTAAAATGCATTTGATAAAACAAATTGCTTTCACAGTGGCAAAAAAGTTAGACAAAATTGTACACTACTATCTTACCTTTTCAACCTATATACTGAATATATTAAAGAAATCCAGATTGATTGGAAGATGATTGTGAACTCAGGATTAGCAGCCTGAGATATGCTGATAACAATTCCAGTTAAATGTAATAAGGACCTCAAGGCTTTCAATTAAAATATTAAAAAGCAAAGTGGAAATGTGCAATTATAGTAGATATGGAAAAAAAAAGATTATCATAATTAAAATTGGAAATGAAGGCATAATAGTCCAATTTTTGACACCATTTTTGTCAACAAAGGATCTAGTAATCAAAAGAACTCTGAGTAGAATTGCCTAGGAAACTGCTTTCACTGTTTGAGCATATCTTTTAAAAATGAAAATCAGAATTGTTCAGTCTATGATCTATTTCATGATCCTTGGTGAATATTAAAAATGCAATACATTTTATATCTTTTTCTGGCGAATATTTTTTTAAAATTCCATGGAGAGCAAAAAAAAAAAATAACAATGTTTATTCAAATAGTATATCTGAATTCTCATTTGAAGTGCACATTATTAGACCAAAATGATCACATTATAAAATGATCTAACTTATTAGAAAATATGTAGTGCTTGGAAAGGATGCTGGTAAAAATGAAAGAGACAACCAGTAATAAAATGATCAGATTTCATCATGACAATAATAAATATACCTTTGAGCATTCTTAAAAACCAATCAGATGTTAGTTTTTCTAGAAAAAATAAGTTTTTTTTGGAAACTACAAGTTGGATGTTTTCTTGACATTACTTGGTAGTATTTTTTAATTCTTTCAGCCAGTGTCTTTTTTTATTTGTATAAATATAATTTTTTTTAGATAATTTGAGAGACAATAAAAACTGTGAATATAAGCAGATAACTATTATTTAAACAAGAAACATTCAGTTTGATAAATATAAGTTGCTAATGGATGTTAAATTATTTTTGATCACTTAAATTTTTTGAGAGCCGAATTTCCTTTTACCTATCTAGCTACCTATCTCCATCACTATCTTTTAGCCACAACTCATCCTGCCTACTTGCCCACTTTTCTGTTTTTTTATGTCTACCTGCTCAATTGCCCATCTTCCTCCCTTCTTTCCTCTTGCCTAATTTTCTACCTGTCTCATTTCTACCTACTTTTCTATGTGTCTATATACCTACATTTCTGCCTGCCTGCCTGCCTACATAACAACCTATCTATTTGTCTGTCTATTATATCTATCTAGCTATCTGACTATCTGCTTACTTGCCTTCCTGCTATCTACTTATCTATCTATCTATCTATCTATCTATCTATCTATCTATCTATCTATCTATCTATCTATCTATCTATCTATCTATCTATCTATCTATCTATCTGTCTGTCTGTCTGTCTGTCTGTCTGTCTGTCTGTCTGCCTGCCTGCCTGCCTGCCTGCCTGCCTACCCACCCACCTACCTACCCACCTACCTACCTACCTACCTACCTACCTACCTACCTACCTATCTACCTACCTACCTATCTATCTATCTATCTATCTATCTATCTATCTATCTATCTATCTATCTATCTATCTATCTATCTATCTATCTATCTATCTATCTATCTATCTATCTATCTATCTATCTATGTCTGTCTGTCTGTCTGTTTATCTGTCTATCTGTCTATCTAGCACCATCCATTTTAGCCCAATTACCTATTTCCTCTATCAATTCATATATTTATCTAATTGTATTTTTTATTACTTATCACACACACACACACAAACTTTCAAATACATGATATTCTCCTAGAAATAACTGCATGCATTTTTTTTCAATGTATACACATTCTTATGCGTATATAATAAACCTTATGAACTAAACGTTTTTTGTTTTTGTTTTTTTAATTTATGAAAAATTTTGTATTTTTATTAAATATTTATTATTTGCATGAATGTTAAAATGTCTGACAAAAGGCAAGTACAATTAACTCATAGCAGCGTTAATATTTGGTCACTACTGATATGTTTTTGCTTACGGTTCTTATCCCAAGTTAGTCAACGTTTTCCATAAATTTGTATATACCATTGTGATGCATTATTATTTTATCTCTAGCGATATTATTTTTTCTAATCAGATCATATTATAATTGATATGCAGAATCATAATATTTTTAAAAATTTATTTACTTGATTTTATATCATAATATAAAATCAATTTACAAATTTATATAATAAGTTTGCATTTTTTACTAGTACAGTATATGATAAACACTTACCTGCCCTCTTTTAAATTTTACTTGATGATTTAATGAGTTATCAAGTAAAAGTTGATCACATCTGCCCCTATTACCTCTGATGGTGAGGTAAATTTTAGCCCTTGTTCCAGCACCTAATTTATCACCTGTATGGACTTCTATTTTATACCTTGTTCGAGGTCCATTTACTACAATTGGAAACTAAAAAATTACAAATATATAAGTATACTTATTATTTATAATAAGATATTTATCTTAATATATATCTGAGCGCTTGTAGCATATATGTGTGGAGATGTTAATCTGGACCAACTGATGGTTGCTGGTTTAGCATGAAATACGTATATTGGTGATTATTTATCTTTTCAACATATATGTGTTCAAGTGTATCAGTGTTATGAGATAGTGTGGAGAGTGATGGGTCGAGTGAAAGTCTGTGCTCATATACCCTATATATTACATATATAGACACAGGTATATAATAAGCCTGTGTTTCAGTTATTAAATAAGGTATTTATTTATATAGCGCTATGTTAATAAATTGTAATTGTAAATTAGCGACCAGGCTAATGCACATGCGCTTTCCAATAATTACTATCTTTATTTTCCAATCCATTCTGAAATAGTTCGTAGGGTAAATTTATATACATAGTTTCATTTGACCAAGTAGACATCAATCGCATAATATACATGATGAGTTTTTAAAAGGTTGCCATATTATTCCTAATCATTTACATATTCTTACTTGATAATGAAAATCAATTAATAATTGAAGGCTTCTCATTAAGTTTTGTACTTATAAAACTTTTGCTCATTTTTTTAATATACGCGCATGTATGCGCACACACTTGTTAGAATATAAATACCAATATTAATTAGCATTACTTTAAGTTTTAAATGCAACTATTTGTCATTAATAGTTTATCAAGACTTTATTTAGTGCCATAATTTTTTCAATGTTTTTTAGTATTTTTAGGAAAAAAATTTCTAATATAAAAAAAATAGGAAATTTATAGTTTTTTAATATTTTTACAGTAAATTTGTATTTACTTTTAATAAAATAAAAAAAAAGTCAAATGTTCCAGATTTGAATTAAACTTTTCCAATGTTTGTTATTACATTATAAACTGTCATCCAATGCCAAAATTTTTAGATTAATCTCTCTCCTTATATGTGCATTTCATGGGCAACCCTACATTCAATAGGTGAGATAAAGATTTGACCATCTATGCAATACTCCAATATTTATCTCATAGTGGTTATGAATATTTTTTATTCTCATTAAATCCATTAAACACAACTAGGTCTCTATAAAAATACATATGAAATGATTTGACTAATGCACATGAGATATATTTGTAAACAACCAAATTTTTTAGATTTGCAGTGGACTCCTCCAAAACTAATTATTAAATCTTAAGCTATCATCCAGTGTAAAATTTTTCTGACTATACATCTGGGTTACTTAAGCATTTTACAGACAAATTCTATTTGTTAGGTGACATGTTGAATGTCTACACTGAAATGATTGAATAACTAACTAGCTTTGGAGGAGTGCATTGCAAAAATATGAAATATTTGATTGGTTACAAATATATCTAAGGAGCATTAGTCAATTTATTATATATATTAATATCATAATGATAATTTTCCATGTATAAAATTAGAATAAATCTTCAGCTATGATGTAACCAAGCACCTACCAATTAAAATCAAGAATCTTAAAAAAACAGTACATTTTAGCTATTATAAGTACTAGATCATATGATTCAGTTCAGACTATCAATTTTAAATAGTAATTGACTGGTTGCATTATAACTTAAGGGTTATTCTAGTTTAAAACATAGTAAATTCCCCTAATATAATATAAATGTATACCTCTTAAGCCCATGAAATTATTTAATTATATATATAATATTTAAATACAAGTAGATTGTCTATACTGAACTTAAAGTAATTAGATTTGAACTCAGACTTTCAAACTCCCTACAGCTATCCACTCCATCTTATACAATTGATACACATGACCACATTTATCTTTTTCATGAGTATCAGTTGTATAAGATGGAATGGATAGCTGTAGTCTGAGTTCAAATTCCTTCCAAATATATATATATATACTCATATATTTCTGTTCTATTGAGTATTTTAATATATATATATATACTCATATATTTCTGTTCTATTGAGTATTTTAATATGGTAATAAATTATCTTCATTCACTGTGAAAATATAAATAATGAGGTATTGATGAATTGAACACTGTATATATATATATAACTGATTACTAAAACACTTAAATCTTTAAATCAAACAAGTAGTAATTAAACATACAAAGACTTCATCTGATAAATTGAAGTTTTCCATGACGTGTATGTATAAATGAGAGAGATTAATCAGATACTGGTTAACGGCTCATAATCTAAAAATTAGTTTTGGTGATATGAACTGCATATCTGGAAGATTTATTTATAAATACTAACTAAATTGTGCATAATGTTTTTAAAATAAACTTAATTTTTAATTGATTCTTAATACATTTTCGTTGCTAAGCACCATAATCATAAATACTCTTGTTTAATCAGGAGGCAGCTATATAATAAATAGTTCATTTTGCTTCTTCATAAATTTCATATGATTCTGTCTTATTAATACAAAAAGTCTTGCATTGGTGGTCGAGAGGTCAGCGCGACTCAAGCGGTTGCCCGGGTTACGGGTTCACGTCCTGGCCGATGCTATGACACTTAAAAAAAAAAAAGTTTGAAGACAGAAACCACTTTGACTTACACAGATTTGAACTCAGATCATGTAAAAATTTAATAGTTGAAATAACTAATTTATAGAACAACTTCATTTATATAATATTTCTAATTCGATATCTAGATTATAATCTCTTTTGTCAATAACAACTTAAAAAAACAGGTGCTATTATTCCTATAGTAGAAGTCGAAACTTACATACCTTTAATTCTTGAATATCGAATTTTAAGACAATGCTCTAACCAACTGAGCTATTCTGCCAAATCTATGCATGGCCATAAACACTACGGCCATTAAATTCTTATTGGGCAGACATCATCTTTTATATTTTCAAAAAACTGTTTTTGATTAATAGTTAAAAAATTTTCGTCAAATTCCTAAAGCTAATTTTTCTAAATATATTTAATTTTATCTTAAATTTATTTTTTCTATATTTTTTTTCTAAATTTATATAACCGATAAATATATCGATATTACTACTAATCTAATAATATTTTATTAAAAAAATTTAGAGCATCTAAAATGATTACATAAGAACTATATAACTTTCATTTCGCAAGCATTTCACTTCAAAATCTTTATAAATTAATTTCTGCAACAATAATAAAGAAAAAATGTAGATCAATTAATTTAAAAGTTAATCATTCTCATAAAACATTATGTAAAAACTATAAACAATTATTATCGTAATTACAATTTATCTTTTCCAATTTCAACTAAAAATTCTTTACTATTTATTGAAATTATTATTTACTTTTAAGCATCGAAAATGTATTAAGTTCAGCTGAAACATCGTTTATTTTTAGAACAACATATACTTCGTAGATCATATTTCTATATATATGCACAACTTTGTTACATTTAAATTAATACAATATACAAGCCATATATATATATGTAATGTATGCGGGATTCGAACTCAGACTTTCACACGATCCTCAACTTCTCCATGCCATCTCATATTGCTGACCCATCTGATCACACACATGTTGAAAAGATAAATAATCACCAATATTCGTATTTCATGCTAAATCAGCAATCATCAGTTGGTCCCGATTACTATCTCCACACATATATACAATCAGTACTCAGCTTTATATTAAGATAGCCAATCTTCATATTTTAATGGACAGGCTTCAAACTACTCCAACTCACAACTGTTCAGCCTTCCATTTCATTGAAAATTTGTTACATTTAGTATAAGACATTATAAGTACGCAATATATCTGAAGAAGAAATATTTACTCTATGTGCTTTACTGCAATGGAAGTACAAGGTGCTTGATCATTTTAAATAAAGAAATAAGTCTGTAGTTAATTTCATGGGAGGTTGAGCACCCTAATAGCTCAATTCTGTTAGAGTAACTGACTTATATTATCGGTATTTAGTTGAGAAATGGTCCTAGAATGTTTCACTCTAAATCTGCCACACAATTGTTGCATACAGGGTGATTATTTTATTATAAAGTACTTTGGGTTTTTTTCCTGTTCATTATCAAATATGTACATTGATTATTAAGTTCAAATTTTTGATATTTAAATCTGGCTAATATATTATATCCCATGTTAGCAAATAAAAGCTCATTAATATCACAAACTTAAAGAATATTTGGGTTCATTCTACTCTTTATTTTTTATTGCTTGCTAACATAAAAAAGCATTAATTATTCATAGATTAGAAATGAGTTATTTATTTTTATTCAATTATATATATTGTAGGGTATTAATTGGAAACCCAAGCAAAACCCCAATTATTCCAGGAAAAAAAGTAGTAGAGAGATTTTTGA
This sequence comes from Epiperipatus broadwayi, assembly GCA_028023455.1. Lineage (NCBI taxonomy): Eukaryota > Metazoa > Onychophora > Udeonychophora > Euonychophora > Peripatidae > Epiperipatus > Epiperipatus broadwayi. The sequence goes on along the minus strand of JAQFVV010000436.1, from coordinate 152,570 downwards.
GTGTGTGTGTGTTTGTTTTAAACAGCTATATGTATATGTGATTGAAAATCACTGATAGAATATGAAAAAAAAAAAGAACTGGGGATGAAGTGAAATATTTCTGCTAATTTTGGCTATATATTAGCAATCAACTTTTGGCTATGTGTAAGCTATCGATCAGTAAAAAAAAAAAAAAGGAAATTAAATTGATCACACTTATTTTTATAGACAATCTTTAATTATAAAGTGAGATAGAAATTAAAACGAGTTTATCCACCAAAAAATATAGTTCAAGATTTTATTTAAATTCTGTGACTGTAAACTTGATATTAAAACATGAATATATTTTGGAATTAAATACGCATATTCATTTCTCCTACTGCACTTTTCATAGTGCTTTATTTCATTTCTTGACAGTTTCTGAAGAAGACTACTAGGCAGTCAAAACTCCCATAAGAAATTAAATAAAAATTACAGAAAGTGCACTAGAAGAAATGTGTTTTTTTAATTGATTTAATGTAAGCAATACAATAAGAGGTTTTAAACATCCTGGAAAGATTAAATCTTTTAATGTGATGCTCTAAACATCTTTGAATTATCTCAATAATTTAATAATAATAATAATAATTTACTAAGGCTGTAACCTTAGAAATAAGCGTCTGAAAAATACGAAGGTAGTGACCTCTATAGGTCTTAAAACACAAATTAATATATGATGAAACTCCAAATTCAGATTTCAATAAACTTCATGATGCAGTTAGATTAAATTATGAGATAATCTATTAAATTATGTTAAAAGATAGTAAGCTATTATCAGTGATGATCAATGGATAATTGACTGAATGTTTGTTACATGCATGCACACACATTCACAAACATATACTACAGACACATAAAATTAAAGATAGAAAATACTGAATATATGTAATAAATGTGTATGTTAAGTTTTCTCTTCAAAACTTTATGGATTAACTATGAAAGGAAGAACTTTAGTCATGTGATAACGCTTGATCGTCAAAAATAAATTGTCTCCATCTTTACATTACAATCGATTTTAATATTTCAATATAAAAACTTACATTGTAAAGTTTAACAAACTTTTTACAGCAATATAATGTATAATTAAATGTATAAAATTAGTTAAATTTAACAATAATCATACAATAACGATAAACAGATCTAAACAAGAATTAAATCTTACTAAACAAGTTTCTGTTTGCACTCCTACATCTTCTCTAAGTAGTTTTGTTTCCGCATCTTCTGAAGCAAGGGTTGCAGCTATTGATAAGTTATCACCAAGCAATCTCGCTCGCCTTCGCAATCGTGCATTGACTGACCAAACATGAGCAGTCATGGGTCTTTTTTGAAGCCGATTATTGGTGGAATTGTCTTCGTTAACAATAACTTTACTAATTTCATCATTTCCAATTTGAACTTTTGACATTTCATGCCTACAAAATTTAAATAGATATAAAAATATTAATATATAAAAAGTGGCACTTGATCTAATCCACACAAATAATATAATTTATTTTTAAAAACAAGGTTATTAATTATGTAAAATATTTCTCCTGTACCCACAGTATTTGGTTGCAATATGTAGATGAGATACCTAAAATTCATTTATAATAATAACCCGCATTATATATTCTTAACATGTATATAAGAGGTTTCAATATACTATACATAAACTTTTTGAAAATGTATATAGCATTCACAACATATACATAACTATACATACATAAAAATATGTGTGTGTACAGGGCTGGAAGACAGTGGTAAGCAAGGCATGAGGGCACCAATACAAGAGGGACATAGAAATGGTGCAGAATTAAGAGTACATTTATTTTTGTTTTGTTACAAATATTAATTATTGTGACTTGATTCATTATTTCTACAAAATAAGGAAATATAAACATATTAAAATTGCAAGGAAACCAAGTCATACATCACATGAATTATTTTAATAAGCTTCTTCTATGAATATGTTATATAATGAGCACACTAATAGCTCTTGACAAGCTTTTCTGAATAACCCTATCCTCAGATCAGTTTTTTGAAATATGATTTGTCAATTATAATTTTCTACAGTTTGTTTTTCCCTTATGATATTCTCAGTTGTCTTTTTATGCTGAATTTACATAATGTGTATTTAAAATCACATTGCTATGTCATGCAAAAATGGAACAGTCTGATCCATATCATTTATATATACATTGAGATGGTTATTTGGTAATTGTAAAATAATAATAATAAACATAACTTCAAAAATTTTCTATTGACTTATTATAAAAACATCTTAAATTTACTGTATCAAACAAAAATTTAAAAAAAAAACCTCCAACATGTCTGTTGATATTTTTATAGCATTTGAACCTCTTGTAGCAATTTTAGTTTAGTTTTAAAAACACACACAAAAAAGACAATACACTAATAAAATGCATAATATTGTATATATGTGGATAAATTAATTAAAATAGAATCAATTAAAGCAATATTTATATTACTGTACACATAATGGTAAAATTAAATAGTATCAAACTTTTAATGCAATAATTAAATATCAATGTGTGTATGAATGTTTATGTTTCTCTGATATATTTAAATATAAAACAATACCATTTAAAAATATTTAGGTGAAGTTATTTTAATTCTGAAATACAGTTTAAAATTAATTGAATTACTCTATAAACAATGAAGTAAGAAATGACTAAATCTAGTGAATTTCATTTCTTAGAAAATCACTAATTATCTTCTTTGCATTTTTAAAAATGAAAAAAAAAACATTGTGAATTACATAAACTTTACCATGTTAATGGATTGATTAAAAAGATAAAATGTCATCATCATTTATTGTTCTAACAGGACTTAGTCTTTTCACTTCTCTGTGATTTTATAATTAAAGTGCCTAAGGTTTCCAAATCATTTTTTAAATAAAAAAACACATTCTAAAAGATTTCACTAGGATAAAAATAATTGAAACTCTTAAAGACTTTAGGTGAAATTTAGCTTATAAAGGATATTTGTTTTTGCTTATTATATATCGTAAAAGGTGTGTTACATGGCACACAATAACATAGTGTGCATACACAAATTGATATAATACTTGACAGCTGAGTGCTTTCGAGGCATTTAGCCTCATATTTATAGCCATTAAAAACAAATAGTACAGAGTAGAATGTAAATGGCAATATGCAAATTATATTTAAATTAGTTAATTAGCCCAATGTTTGGAAATATCAAAGCAAGTGTCACATCTGTTAATGAAGTTATTGTTGCTGCTAATAAAGTACACTTCTTTGATTTTTCATTTACAGTCATTCTTCTCAATGCATACTATTTTTGGGTTGAAGGGTTCAAATGTGTGACTGGTCTTTTTTGAGTGCTCCAAAAATATTGATGAATTGTCATTATTTTTCTGTGCTCTTTTATATGTGTATTTGTGTTGAGTGATTCTATTGTTAATAGTGGTTTTGGTTTCACCATAGTAAATAGCACAGCATTCAGGCTGAGGGCATGAGATGCTATAAATGACATGGGGGGTTTGATCAAGGTCTACTTTGTCTTTAGAATTATTAATAAGATGGTTAATGTAGGGGGTATATGAAAGCTGATTCTAAATCTGATAGATAAAGATTTTGCTAGTTGGTTAGATATTTTAGGGATGTAAGGGAGGGTAATGCAAGGCAGGTTGGGGTCTCTAATATTGTCTGTAATTTTCTGGTGAAATAGTTTAATTTTGTTAATAATTGTCTTACATTTGAAACCTGCTTTTAATAAATCATTGGTATAGTGAAAGATGTTATCTTTCCCATCAGATTCAAATTTTCACAATTGCAAGTTTCTAAATAAGAAGGCATTTAATCCCACAAATTTATGAGAGTTTGGAGAATTGGAATTAGGATAGATGAAGCCTCTGACTTCAAGAGGCTTTATTATCATCGAATAATTTATGCTTCTTCCTGTTTGAATTAGACATAAGTCCAGATATGTCAATCTTTTTAAGTCATCTTGCCAAGTAGTATTGATGGTAAGGTTGGTTTGTTATTGGATTTCTTGTAGAATGCCCAAAGTGGTGTATTTAGTGGCTACAAGGAATACAACGTCCACATATTGCTGATGCTCAAGATTGATATTTAGGTATAATCTGATTCTCAAAGTGGTTCAAAAAGATGATGGTGATTATTCCACTAAGAGAAAGGCCTATAGGCCAACCATTGTTCATAGTGTACCATTTATTTTCAAAAGTAATGTATATATGATTGTTTATCCCATACAAAAATGATAAAATGAAGTTAATACATTTGTTTGGAAAATAGGTGTTTGTGAGTTCTTAGTAGACGATCTAAATAGATAGTTTCCTATCAACAGATCCATATAGCTCTTTAATGTCAAGTGTGGTCATATGGTGATTAACATCGATGATAGCATTTTTAATTCTATTTACAAATTGGAAAGAGGAATTGATGGAATAAGTTCCAAAATCCAAACTATCAATAAACAACTGATTAACAAACATGGATGTTTTGAAATAATGGACTCCCCCAAAATCCATCATTAGACAAAGCAGTTCTCCAGGCTTGTGCAGCTTTGAATTGGCAAATATTTTATGGGCTTTAGTGGAAGATGGATAAACTTGGTAATATTCGAAATTGGATAAATGAATATCAAGTAAACACATATATAAAATGTATTCATTTTATAAAATTTTATTTTGACAAATTAAAATATATTCATTGTATATTATAATACATGCATCTGTGCACACACATATATATACATGCGTGTTGTAAGTAAATCCATTAAGAGGTATTGTAAATCACAATGTGATAGTTTTATTTATGTATACTAATCAAAATCAGAAGGCTTAGATGTGTATAGCCAAATTCTAAAGATGTTAATATTATTTTTTTATTCTTATTAATAAACTTATATATCATTTTAAAAATTATTCCAGTGACTTAATTCTAAATTTTTAGGATATTATATGTTGTGTCATCTCTTGATCATGGTAACAGTTGTAGAGCTTATGTTCTCTGAGCTAGATTTGAGCATAATGGTATAATATAAAGAAGGGGATGTATATTAGTGCAGAGACATCCAGGAATCCTGGTTGGCACTAAGTGTATATTTTTAAAAGCCCATGCACTATATTTTATTTTAATTTAGTCTTATTAGAAATTAAGTTTATAATGGCCAGTACATTAATGGTACTAAGTGGTCAGAGAATTGATGATGATCAGCATGTTTTAATATTCCGGCATTATGATTTTTATGACTGCATATTATATGGATTAGCACTTAAGTTAATGCATCCAAATTAAAATTCTTTCATGTTCTTATATGATATATAACATTACTTATATATCTTATAATATATAAAATTATTTTAATATCTCTTACTTCAATAAGCATTACTTTAATATTTTATATTATTTTATTACTTTAATATTTATTTCATTATTTAAATTTAATTTAATTATTTGAAATATTTTGTTTACTTGGGGTTGATGATGTTTCTCATCATCTCCAGTTCACCCCAACCCCATCCCATTATAATATAGAATATATAATGTATCGCTTTAAAGTTCTTACAAGAGAAAAGATGGAATAACAAAAAGGTTCTACAGGTAATATAATTTAAATTATTAACCATTAAAAAACACCAGTAACCACATAAACATTCACAATAAGGATAGTAATCAATATTTCTCACTGCTGTCAAGGCAACCTTCTCACTTTTTAATAGCAAGAATGGAAATCCATTCTTACTAATGGTTCATTGAATATATATTGTAACCAAAATAAATGATTTCAAAAGATATTATTTAAGAATTATAAACAAATTATGAGCAATGTATTAATAACCAGTATTATATGAAATCACGTATAGGGAAATCACGTGAAGTGAGTACACTAGTAATTTCAATAAAATATATAACTCAGGTATACAGACTGTAGGTTTTATCCACTTTCATTTCTTGGTTTGATGTTAAGTGCATGTTTACACAAATACTAAGTGAATATGGTCTAGCAGGGCGCCACTAGATTATCTGAATCTAGACACGGTTATATCTGATAACCTTTTACATGTACCGGGTTTGAATCCCTTTTGGTACTTTATTTCTAATAAAAATGAGAGATTTTGCTTTTTGAGCCATATCACTATAAGCACTAATAGTTAGGTAAAAGTAAAACATCTTTAAACCAAAGCGGAGTATATTAGACATAAATCATTTCTCAGATCTTAGCATAACAAATGTGTTTCAATGTTTTTATAAGTTTACTAGCTCAGATTATATATAACTAATTTAGGATGGCAATTCACTCATCCTTGCATGAAATAGATGATGGGATGTGGTTATAATAATACTAAGAAATCACTAAATATTATAAAATCAATATTTATTTATGGCCTTTAAACAGTTAAACAGCTCATTAATTAAAACGTTGATGACGATGATGATGATGATAATAATAACGATAATGAAAAGGGTTTCAACTACAGCTCTAGGACTAAGCCTAAACATAAAACTAAATTTTATGAAGGAATTCATAATTATTGCTTAATTTTAGCATATTTACTTATATCTTAAATAACTAATATTCAACCATTGATGATGATGAATAATCACACTTAACAAAGACTCCACTAGTGAAATATATAGCCTCGTTTAATAAAACAAACTAATATTTATTACTACATTTCTAACGTATACATAAAAATTTCTAGATAAATATGAAAATTGACATGAATAATAATAATAATTGATTATATAAAATCCTCAGATTAATTTTAAATTCTTCCCCCTTTCCCTTCAAATGTATTTTGTATTAAGTTGGACGTCACATTAACCATGATTTTCACTCCATGAGAAAAGTATTAAAAAAAAATATTATCTGCTCATTAGCACACATACTTTAAAATCCAACATGTAAATAGAATGTAAAAAAAAAAAATGTTAGTAAAATTGAAAGAGCAAGTTTTAGAAAAAAGTTTTAAATTATTTTCTCCCCCTCCCTTCCAAGCGCTGAAATCTATACTGAACTTGAAACAAAATAATCTAATATTCTAATACTACTCATTATTCCACATTCATTTCCAATTATACACATATAAAAATATTATTATGTATGTGCGTGTTTTATCCCATGATAACAAAATATTATTTAAAACCAAAATAATAATATATTAGTTAAAACTAAAATCATAATACCATAAAAAAAAAAAATTGTTTTACACATTAATATTTCACAACTGTAAAATTAATAAACAAATCATTTTCATACATTCAAGATCATTTATGAAGCTCAAAGTTATTTTTAGTAAGACATTCTTGTTTTTTAATTGATCTGAATAGTCTTTAAAAGTTCTTTAAATCAAATATACCACTTTATTGCTAAAATGTTTATTAAGACTGATATCATAAAGAAAATAGATATAAAAAGTCATATTACGATCTTTTGCTTGTGCGAATTTCCAAGGGTTCAAACTTGTCTTGTATAATGCTTATATTTCTCAGCTACCATTTCCGTTTTACTGGGAACAGTCTCTTTCTTGAGGTTGATAACTATTTGATGATGGTGACTCTATTGAGGTTATTTGCTTTAGTGGATAATTTGGAAATCATTATATTAATTTTTCTTCTTTTCCTGTCAAGCATGTGGATGAAATACAGCAGTTGTTTTCCCATTTGTAAATTTTCTTGAGTTCAAAATCAGTTGTTGTAACAATTAATTGGACTTGATGATTAATATTTATCAGTAGATTAATTCATCTTCTTTGAATGCAGGTGAATGCTTTCTTCCTTCTATTAAAAACATCTTATTTATCTGGTCAGTTGAAAGGTGTAGAATATTATTTTAGACACATCTTTTCTTTCCTATGTGATGTGCAGCTTCCTCCAGATGGTCTGGCAAATGGAATATACATATAATTTTTCTAGCCTGCCATCTCTTATATTTTCAACGTTCAATATTATAGTTTAATAATCTGAATCAATCACAATAATAATCTAAGACAGCTTTTTATATCCAATTTTTAGCTAACTTAACCAATCAGAGATAGCATCACTTGCTATTTTTGGACAAATTTGTTTTAATTAGATCTCTAATTTATTTTCAACCAAAGTATTTTTCAACTGAAAAGTTTAATCCTTTTTCCAGACACTTTTGTTTAAAAAAAAAAATAGACTCAATTCTTATTTCCTTTCTTTTGTTTTTTTTTTTCTTTTTAACATCCAGGTAACACTTCAAATCTTTGAGCTTCCTTCTTTAGATCTTGATAAGACAAATTTCAAAAATTATAGCTCCAAAGTGACAATCATTTACAAAAAAAATTTACTACAAAGATCGATATCTGATTAAACAGATTTCCTGTTTTAACAAAAAAAAAAATTGTACAAAAAAAAATAATTTAACAGATTTAATACTTCCTTTTCTTTCAATATTTAGGAAATGTAAAATTTTGTATGTAATGTACACACATCCTGCATTCTTTCAAATCATTCATAAACTAACCTTAAATACTATAATTGCTAGCTTAGTAATTATAACCCAATTATTTAATTAAATCTGTAACTTTTAAATCCCAATTATAATTAAAGAAAAGCAAAATAAAAGTATAGAATAAAATATTAGAATTGATCAAGCATAGCTTAGTTTTAAAGAAAGTTAAAATGTTGAATATTTGAAATATAAAACAAATAAATAATTTACACATACATTGCCTATATGTATGCATTATAACTTTGCTTTTTAAAGAAAAATTAAATATTAAATAGTTTAAATGTGTGTATTACCTTTCTATCAACACACACACAAATAAAGCATATAATTGTTGTCCCATTCTTTCTGTTTAAAGCTTTTGAAATTGGACCTTGTAGGGTTTGAACTTGGATGCCCTACAGCTTCTTTTATGATTATATAAAATTGTGATGATGATTTTTGGTTTACCTTTTCTACATGCACATTACTATAAATTTGGCTAGTGACCAAATTGTAATGGCACAATATGGACACTTAAAGATTGTAACTTGACTACAGACTATAAAATATTGATACAATGAAGTTTAAATAAACCTCTTTAAACATGAAATAATCAGGTCACTGTAATGCAGACTAATAAATACTCAATTATAACATTATAAATTGCAATACTTTTAAATTGCTCATGTATTATTTAAATAATAAGTGAAATAATGCTTAAAGCTCATTGGGAAAATTAGTAACCATTAAAAAACACCAGTAACCACATAAACATTCACAATAAGCTTTAAGCAATATTTCACTTATTATTTAAATAATACATGAGCAATTTAAAAGTATTGCAGTTTGTAGTTATAATTGACTATTTATTAGTCTGCATTACAGTGACATGATTATTTCATGTTTAAAGAGATTTATTTAAACTTCATTATAACAATATTTTATACTCTGTAGTCAAGTTGCAATCTTTAAGTGTCCATATATATTCAATGGACCATTAGTAAGAATGGATTTCCATTCTTGCTATTAAAAGGTGAGAAGGTTGCCTTGACAGCAGTGAGAAATATTGATTACTATCCTTATTGTGAATGTTTATGTGGTTACTGGTGGTTTCTAATGGTTACTAATTATCCCAATTAGCTTTAAGCATTATTTTACTTATAATTTAAATTATATATATTATTATTATTTCAATATTGATGATTTAGTATGTGTGTACTTTGTTTTGGAGCTTGTTAATTAATATTAATGTAGATACATTAAAGACTGTATGATGAATATTTATATAATAAATTACTTTTGTCAACTATAAAATAAACTTGGTGAAAATTATTTTAAAAAAATAATTAAAAGAATGTTTCAATCTACAAATTCATTTAAGTGACAGTGATAATAATAAAGACATAAGTGGAGAGAAAATGTATGAAAACTATGTCTGTTTAAAAACTACTTTTCAAGTGCATTATCTCAATTTTAAATCCACTGGATGTTCTAAGTTATACTCATGAAAATGATTTGACTGTTTCATTCTTAAATTTGAGCATATCATAAAGAATATTATTAATTCTTTCTACAAATATAGCTAGAAGAGAAAGATCACTTTCGAAATTAAAAATCATAAAAAATTATTTACATTCTGTTAACAATGACACAAGATTGGTTGGTAAATTTTTCAATGATAGCTACAGAGACTGACATATGCAATACTCTAAATCCTGATGATATTGTCTCTAAATTCAGTTCTGTAAAAACTTAGAAAGTAACTATAATTATGTAATAATTGGAGGTAATTTAAGCACAGTCCTTCAAGATCCTTTCAGCTATCCACTCCATGTTATATAATCAATACACATGATCACATACATGTGAAAAAGATAAATGATCTCCAATATACATATTTTATGCTAAATTAGATCTCATCAGTTGGTCATCCCCACACATACATATCATCACTGCTCAGTTTATATTAAGATAGCAAATTTTCAAACTTTAATGGACAGGCTTAAATCTTCTCCACCCTCCAACTCTTGCATTAGTTTATAAGATTGGAATAAATAGCTGAAAGGAGCTTGGAAGTCTGTGTTCAACTCCCTTCTAATTGCATCTAAAATTCAGTGTATACAGCATACACCTGGTCTCATTTTATGCATTTTAATGCAATTTTGAAATTATGTGATTCGTGTTTCTTCTTAATATCTTTTTATGTGTGTTTTATTTTATATGATAAAGAAGTTCATATTTCACTATATTTATTAGATATCAAGAAATTTAAATTATTAATAACTTATTTTGATTTGAAATACTTTTTTTTCTTAAAAAATATAACATTATATTAGCAGCTAATGTGAATATGACCTGAAGCTATTTAGAATCTTAACCTCTAGTAAATAACCTACTTATACTTATCAGTAAATAATAATAATAATAATAAATTTATACTTACGAGTATAAAAATATCGTAATAAATATTCAAAAATTTTAAACTTTTAAAGCATATTTTATTAGATGTAACAGAAATAAATATTATTTTAGATTTTAAAAATAATCAGAAATAACGAAGATTTTGTTGATTTTATAAACTGAAAATAATCTTTCTAATGACAATGAATAATCTTTTTGTTTTGAGTGTGATCTCATTTTTTAAATATAGAAACAAAATGTGAACATTTAAAATTTATTTCAGTAGTAAACAAAAATATCTATCAAATGAAGACAAATTTATTATTTTCTGATAAGTAATAATCACTTAATCATAGATTTTATGTTGATGTGTGAGACAAAGAAAAATGTCAGAAAATGTTGAAATCTGAGTTTGCTGCAATGAACAACCTCTTAAATTCCAATGAGAGCTGAATAATTGTATATCTAGATATTGTGAGCTTTATAAACAAGTATTAAAATCATTGTCTCAAAGTTTAATCACCAATTACATTGTCAACAGAAAACCATTATCACAGCAAAAGACTGAAGGTGGCTTTAGTTGTACTTCCTCTTGTGACAAATCTGATTTCTTACCAGTTCACAAATGAACCGCATATTGCCAAATAGCAACAATGATTAAAATATGTATGAAAAAATATAAAATTAAATAGTGTAATTAATAAAGAAAGTAAAAAAAGTTTGTCTTGTATCAATTTTTTTCAAATATTTGAAATTTTTTATTAGTCATACCCTTTTTTTTTTTTTATGCGAATTTTAAAGTAATTTTTCCTTCTTGCTTTTATGTGATTTCTGAAAATTACAGAATGTATGCCTCATTTTTCAAGGTAAGTTAAGTCTATTTTTGTGCGATTTTTTTTAATCCGGGTTTTCTGTGGAACATATCTACCACATAAAATGAGATCCAGGTGTACTTGTATTTAAATTATGTAACAGTAACTTTTTTCATTGCTATTTTTAATAAAGCATTAAAACTTTTTTGAAAGGGGAGTTGCCAATCACTCTTTTGTATAAGGGCGCTGATGACCCTTCCTATGGCTCTGAGTGTGTATACATATATTTGTGTATATTCATATTACATGTACATTAATTTTTAAAGTTTACTGGACTTTTTTTTAAAAAGTTAGATTATAGAATTTTTTTTTTTTATTCAACATTTTTTGAATCAGGAATAAATGAAATTAGGGATATTGAGATGGATATAAGGGAACTATTGTAAAACAGAAAATTACATTTAAAAAATAATATTTATTAAGCCTATAACCTTAAGACTATGCACCTGAAAAACGACAGTAGGGATCTCTGCAAATCTTTAAGACAAGATTTATTTTAAAGATAAGATTTGCAGAGGTCCCTACTGTCATTTTTTCAGGCGCATAGTCTTAAGGTTATAGCCTTAATAAATATTACTTTTCATAACAAGTATGTGCTTTATAAATATAATTATTTAAAAAATAGGAAAATGCAATGCATTGGAAGTTTACGTTAATATAATAAGTTACATAAATAAAACTAAATAATAGAATAATTTCATTGCTTAGGAGTTTAGAAGTTGAAATGCTGGAAGTTCCAGAGAAAGTGAAAAAACTAGGATTGATCAGATGATCTTACCCTCCAGAGACTGACACTCTAGCAACTGGACTTTATGCATTCAAATCTGTAAATTTTATAAGGAAATGTTCTAGGGAGGAAAAAAATAAAGAGTAAATTTTGTGAGTACATACAAATTTAACTTTAAAAAAAATGCAGATTTTAATTAGTCTGACCAATTGCATATGTTGTTGAGTTAGAAAATTCAGACTGAGGCAGTAATAGTTAACAAACATATTATCCACTGGAAGTAAATAAAAAACAAAAAGTATTAATATTATCCTGAAATTATTTCAATAATTGTAGCTTAGATTTAAAAAATAGTGTGTTTTTCAGTTTGTGGCTGATAACTTTACAGTTAAGGTAAAAAATAGGTGCTGAAAAGAGGGTGCAGTAGATTCAAAGATTGCTCCCAGAACCAAGGTTCCTCATTCAAAGATTGCTCCCAGAACCAAGTTGATGAAACCCTCAATCTGGAAATATTGTAAGGGAAAGAACTGGATAAGCATTATAATGCACTATATCTAGCATCTATTGATTACTAAAGCATTCACAAGGTGGCATGGCAATAGGCAAAAAGTTTTGATACTGTTTTAACAGTTGATATTCCTAATCCTTAGAAATATTCCAATGAATTTAAATTTTTGCATCATTTTCAAATATTAACAGTCTTTGAAGATAATTTAGACATGACCGAAATCAATAAGAAGAAAACTGTACTCTATTAAGAATTGCACAAGACATAATTAGTACAAAAAAGTAGCAGTTTATTAGTAAATTTTCTAATGAGATAAGACAATGTATAAAAATATATATATATTTTAAATGATCCATTAAAAAGAATTGAATATCTAGAATTGTGTAAAATGTTATAACAATGGGTTAATAATAATATATAATGATAAATTGATAAGAAAAGTCATAGAAGAAAATAAAGGTCTCCAAAAAGTAAAAACAATATTTCAGTAAAGGAAGGAAAATCGTTTCAGCAATAAAAAGAAAAGATTGAAACTATTACTAAAAAAGGAAATGACATCATGAAAAATGTGGAAGAGTTTTATAAAGAATTATACAGGAATAAAGAGCAAAAAAACAAGATATTTTCTACAATTTCTACATCTTCTAAATTGCCAAGTATTTTAAACAAAAAAGTAAGATATATAATTAAATCTATGAAAAGGGAAAAGATCCAAGATATGATGGAACTATTATTGGTAAAGAAATAGAAAAAACGTTTAAATCATAAAAATGTACCACACTATTGGAAAACTGTAATGGTATTATTAATATGTTTAAAAAAATGATAAAAAGGATATTAAAAAATATAGATCTATCAGTCTTCTATCAGTTTTGTACAATTTTTTTTACCAAAATAATTACAACTTAACTATATTAAATTTTGGATTCTAACTGACCAAAATTTTTGAACAAACTGAATTTTAAATGATTTTGATAAATTAGACAGCATCCAAGTTATTGAGGGAAGTTTTAGAAAGGACTAATGAAAATGAGTTGACATTATGCATTGCATTTATAGATTAGGAACAAGTGTTTGATTTTATAAGCATTTTCATGCTGATTAAAGCTTTGAATCAACATATAGACCTGGAATATTGTATACTGTATTCTGAAGAATATATATTAAAATGTGACAGAAGGGATTAACTTATATGGTGATACTAAGAACATTAACCTTAATAAGAGTACAACAGGATGATTACAAATCCCTGAAACTTTTTATAGCAGTTTCAGAAGAAATATTTTGTGAATTAAAATGGAAAGCTAAGGAAATGAAAAGTAAATGGAGATTATTTAAGTCATATAGATTTTGCAGATGATATGATTGTGTTTGCAAATAATGCTTTAGAGCTTCATGAAATGTTACAAGAATTATCTGATAAAAGTTAAAAAGTAGAACTAATATCTAAAGTGACTAGAATAACGTTCAATGGATTTTCTAGGGAAAAAAAAACAAAGATTGATAATTATAAATTAGAAGTTAACAACTACAAATATCTTGATCAGATCATTAAGGTAGATGGAAACGTAATGAATAAAATTAATCATAGAATTAAACATTAATAAAATGGTTTTAAACCACTAAACATCACATGATCCCCATTTCTTATGCTTGTTCATAACTGTTTTTAAACAGGCAAAACTCTCCATACAGTAGAGCCACTCAGTAGAGCCATTGATTACTCTGGATTTCACTGAGTGGCACTACTATATGGAGAGGTTTGCCTGTTTAAATGAAGTGGTTTTGATAGAAATAAGCCTATGTGTTTAGAAAGGATAGTTTTTAATATGAATACTTAACAGAAGAGCAATGCAGAGACTTCAAATTATTCAGTGAAATAAGAAGAAATATATTAAAGAAGTAAGAAGATATCAAAAATGAAATACTGGTAAGATAACAAACATGTATCGCTGACTTTATTGAAACAATTAAAAAACTAAAATGAAGATAGACTGAGTATATTGAAGTTGTAAATTGGATTCCAAAAGATTGTTAAAAAAAACTAGAAAGAGAGCACATGTGAGACAAATAGATGAAATAATGAAGTTTGCTTATGTGATGAGGATATGAAGGAATATTGATTCGGTACTATATTGAAAACATTTTATTATGTGCAAAATATTAACAGATTCATTATGCTATCAATAGAAAGAATTGTACTGATTAGTTATCTATCACCTTTATCTAAATTTAGAAATCAACCTACTGTGATAATCCATAATATTTTGAAACCATTCATTATTAACTTTGCCCTTAAAAAAAAAAAAAAAAAATGGAGGAATCGGTAAGGTTCTCATAAATAAATATATAAATATTTCTACTGCCCATTGCTTTTGACAAAGTAGCCTAATTGATTAGAATATAATTTTAAATTCAATATTCACAAATACAAAGAATCCTGATTTAAATCCAATGATAGCATATAAGATCAGCAACAACTGAAAAAGAAAGAATGATAATGATACTTGAAACATCGACTTTATACAAATAAAATATTATCATCACAAACCTTCAGACCATTATTATACTAATTTTGGATGGCTTTTTTTTTTTTAAATAAAGATTATTAATATTAAAAAAATACAAATGTGTTTGAAATTTTTTTTAATGAGATTATGGATATAAGACCTGGACTTCTAATTGAAATTTTTTACAAAGATAGCAATGTAGAGATATGTCAGGAATAAAATGAAAGAATCAAAAGTGAAACATTTAGATGAGAAGATAGTTATCAAGACATCACTAAAGCAATCAAGATGAGCTAAATCAATTTACAAAAGAGATGAAAATATCATAAAACACAAAATCATCCATGCACTTTATTACTGAAAATAGATGGTTAGTCGAAATCTCAAACTATTTTCAAGACTGTAAAAGTTCCAGAAAAAGACCAAGTGTAAGTTGGATGGATGAGTTTGTTGAAGTAATATAAAAAAGAGAAATATAACTCAGAGTAACTGAACCATATTTATTAAGTCTTTTATTCTCCAATGAATTTATAGTTGGTAAAACTGATGAAATAGAAATAGACAAACTCACATAGTTTAAAAAACATTCATTTTAATCAAAATATTTTCTAAAAAAAAATCATTTAAGTACGTAATTGTGTCTGATTACTTGTCCTCATTTATTTGTTGA
Organism: Epiperipatus broadwayi; assembly: GCA_028023455.1. Lineage (NCBI taxonomy): Eukaryota > Metazoa > Onychophora > Udeonychophora > Euonychophora > Peripatidae > Epiperipatus > Epiperipatus broadwayi. Next base: position 136,417 of record JAQFVV010000436.1, on the reverse strand, counting down.
CATGAACAAAAGAAAGAAGTATGATTTATAATTGAAATTATGTAAAACAATTAGGTAAGTTAAATATATACTGTTTTGTCAAACTGTTTTTGTTGCAATTTACAAAATATTTCCTAAATCGTCAAATAAAAGTCATAGATCAATTCATAGCACATGCCCTTCTTAAATGTAATTTAAAAAAAGTGGGGATTCCATTCTCTACATTTTATGAAAAATTTGCCCTAAAATATCCTGTCAGGCCCCCCAAACCCCCGACCATGGTTTGTGTTTGGCACCCTCAGAGAGGTTCAGGAGGTTCAGACACTAGATCTAAAAATACCAACCCAAAGCCAAGCACTTAGCTAAAAGTTATCTATTGAGTGGAAAATCTGAAATTTTCAGACAGTACATGTCTTCAAACCCAGCTATCCAACTCAAAATATATGGGGCTGATAGTCACCAGGCCACATAGTAGTAGTCATAGCAATATAAAATTGCATAAGTTTTTGGAAGGACTATAAATAGTCAAAATAAAAGTCATAGATCAATTCATAGATCACATGACCCTATCTCTTAAGCTTGTAAGTTATAAACAGTGAGGATTGCCAATTCCTCTACAAGCTTTATGATAAATGCTTAGCCAGAGCCAGCACTTAAAATATCTCTGTCAGGAACCCCTCCCCAAACCCCTGACCATGGTTTCGTTTGGCACTCCTCAGAGAGTGTCAGGGTAGGTTCAGACATTAGATCTAAAAATACCAACCAAAGCCAAACACTTATCTAAAAGTTATCTATTGAACCTATCCTGCACCTCTCTGAGGAGTGCAAGAAAAATGGTAGGGGTTTGGGGAGGGGTTCGACAGAGATATTTTAAGTGCGGCTCTGGCTAAGCATTTATCATAAAGCTTGAGAGGTCTCACTGTTTATAACAAGCAAGAGATAGGGTCATGTGATCTATGAATGTCTATGCTTTTTATTTTGACTATTTATAGTCTCTCCAAAATCTTATGCTTATATTGCTATGACTACTATGTGGCATGGCTGAGATTATCAGCCATAGCTATTTGAGTTGGATAGCTGGGTTTGAAGACATGTACATGTCTAAAATTTCAGATTTTCCCTCAATAGATAACTTTATTAAATGCTTTGGGTTAGTATTTTTAGATCTAGTGTCTGAACACCTGACACTCTCTAGAGTGCAAGCATAAACAGGTCAGGGTTTGGGGAGGGCGCAGAGATATTTTAAGTGCTGGCTCTACAGCATTTATCAAAAGCTTGTAGAGGATTGCAATCCTCACTGTTTATAACTTACAAGCTTAAGAGATAGGGTCATGTGTCTATGAATTGATCTATGACTTTTATTTTGACTATTTATAGTTCTGCCAAAAGTCTTATGCAATTATACTATCACTACTACTATGTGGCATCTAGATCTATCAGCCCATATAGCTATTTGAGTTGGATAAAGTGGGTTTGAAGACATGTAATGTCTGAAAATTTCAGATTTTCCACTCAATAGATAACTTTTAGCTAAGTGTGCTTGGGTTGTATTTTTAGATCTAGTGTCTGAACCCCTGACACCTCTGAGGAGTGCAAAGCAAACCATGGTCAGGGGTTGGGAGGGTTTGACAAGATATTTTAGCTCTGGCTAAGCATTTATCATAAAGCTTGTAGAGAATTGGCAATCCTCATGTTTATTTCCTAAATCACTTTTTCTAATACAAGGAATCTTGAAATTACGTTCAATTCTTTAAAAAAAAAATCTGCGATAGTCAATTTACGATTGATTTATCAATTTTCTTTTTTTTTAAAAAAAATTATTCCCATAGAAATAATATTAAAAACATTTGAGACTATAATGAGAATAAACATCCACTCGTAAACGAGTATGGCCATTCTAACTAAAAACAAAAACAAAAAACATCTATATATCTGTTTACACGATATTTTACGATGTTGCCTTTTAATTTCTTTGGAACACTTTTCTTTCTTAAATACTTCAACACCATGTCTAATTGTAGCTCTTCAATGAATTCTATTATCTGTCATATCTTCCAAATGGAAACAATTTAATATTACACTTCTTTTCTTTGAGATAAACCTCAGAACTAATATAAATGGAGCCTATCTCTCATAAAAATCATGCTCAAATTCACTACAAATACACTTTTAGAACATCTTGCCGCTAGGTGGTCATTCGTTTTACATGTCCAATCCAACGAAGATCTAACTTCATAATAGTGGATTTTATAGTACCACATCCAGCAAATTGAAGAACATATTAATTGCTTTTATGATTTTGCCATTGTATTTTTAAAGTTTTATGACAGCATCTTTAAAATAATTTTTCTAATGTCTTTATATGGCACAGATAATATCCAAATCTCACTTCCATACAATACACTGGGTAAAATAACAACCCTGTTTACAGTTAACTTAATTGCAACAGTTACTTCCCTGTGATGAAATAAATATTCTGTTTTAACTTGCTAAAAATAGCAGCAGTACATTGCATTCTAAAAAGGAACTCCACTTCTAAATCCTTTCTCCTACTTATTAAAATACCAAGGTATTTAATATTTAAACTGGCTTACATTCTCAAGTTGATAACTAAATAGCAATAGATTTAAATTAAAAATTCCACCATCAAACTTTGTATTCCATCTTGATTCCATTTTATTAAGCTTCCTATAAAAATTTACAAGCCCAATTTCATAAAAATTGAAAACAATGTTGGATAACACACACATCCTTGTTTATAGACCAACTAATAAGCAGCATCTTTCTATAAACAAACATTTGTCACTTAATAAATGGTATGGTCTAAATCAGAGGGTCCCAACCTGGGGTACCTATATCCCCAGAGGATATGAAAAGCTTGTCCAAGGGATATATATATTCCAAAAATAGTTATGTTATCAACATTTCTGGGTTATTCCATGCTGGGATTCTGTCAGCTACACCAGCAACATTTCAGGTCTCTTTTTTTGGACATGGACACAGTGAGGGGTGCATAGACTTTTTTCTCACTGCATTGTCCAATAATTCAAAATGCCCAATTTAGATTCGCAATAGCTAATAAAATTGTCAGATAGTGGAGGAAATCAAGTAAAGTCTGGAAAGTATTAATTAACAGTTGGTTGAATCAACTGATATCTCTAACTGTATATAGCTTTATATTTTACCAGATATATCATCAGAATGAAATAAAAGAAAAAATTCATTTTTGTAAATTCTTGAAAGAAACAACAAAGACAATATCATTATAAATTTGGTGAATGATTTTTTATTTATTTAAATGGCCTTTCATGGGAGTTAGTACAAACTATTTGTTTTGACAGTTCCCCCACTATGTTGGGGTGAAAAAATCAAAACTTAATTATGTTTGTTTTTTATTACTGGATAATTTACTAAAAGCTAAGGGAATGCAGTGACCAAAAAAGTTGGGAACCCCTGGTCTAAATGATCATATAATTATACATATATTATATGAATTAGAAAAAAAAATTGTGCACAGAATGAAAGCAATATTCTTTGGATGCCACACGATTTTGATATTGTTAAAAACTTTATCACAGTATTATATTAAAAAAAATTTCTAGTTGACTATTAATTTTCTAGTTAAGTTCTATTTTGGACTTAAATATACCTAAATAGAAAACAATCTTTACAGTTTCTTTGGTATTTATTTTTCTTTGATAACTTCTATTTTCACAATATAGTACAATGCTTTATCTTATGTTTTGAAGATACTAATGCCATAATAGGAAACACATTACTACATCTGTAGATTGAACTCAGTCATACACTAAAAATAAAATCTATATTCATTCTCATGTTTAAAAAAATGACTATCATATTTCATTGCCACTAGTATATTTTTTATAAGACCATGAAAATTAAAAAAAGTATAATGGCTTATTTCTTGAGAGTTCAGAAGAAATTCAAGCAGCTGAAGTGATGGAGTAGAACTATAATTTATGGACTCCACCATTCTACCATTGCATATGATCTTAATGAATGAAATCATAATAATTGAATGCTCTTTATACTTCATACTACAAACCACACTAGTATTAACTTACATATAAAAATAGATTCATTTATACTTTTTAGTTTTATATAAAATTTTGCTGAGAACTGAAGTGACATGGCAATCTTCGTTTATTGCATTATAGATTTTTTATAAATTAATATTTTAAATGATCTTGTGCTGAAACAGCACTCATCAATTGCTCCACATTATCATCCAAACACACACAGACATATATATATAATAAGTTTAATAATGATCAATAATTTCAATCTCTGTAGACAAATTGCAATCTTTAGTGTCTATATAAATATATGAGAACATTAATAGAGTGGAATTCCATCTCTATTGCTAAAAGGAGGTTGCCTTGATAACAGTTTGAAATTCTTGATTGTTATCTATATTGGGATTGTCTAAGTGTTGACACATTTCTAAGGGATATATATAATCAGTGCTCATTTTATACTAAGATAGCAAACCTTCAATTTTAATGGACAGGGTTCAATCTTCTCCACTCACCAACTCTTCAGCCATCCTTATTTTTGAAAATCTGATGATGGCATGTTCAAAGTCTTTGTTTACCAATTTTAGTAAAATTTGTTTTGTTTGTTTGCTTTTTAAATTCAAAACTCTTTAATTAACAAATTTTATTAATCAACAAGATCTTATTTTTAATTAAACTACAATATGAAGTGTTTTATACCCAATTTATAAACTATTTAAAATATACAGAAAGACTAAAACCTTAGCTTACCTAAGCCATTCAGGAATTGGGGCAGACCGTTCCCCATCATTATTAGTTGGAATATTACTGGTAAATGAATCATAATCACTGTCAAATGAATTAGTAATTCCACCAAGACTCTGAAAATATATTTGAAAAAAAAAAATGATGTTAATGGTTTAAAATGTGTATAATAATTAACACAAAACCTAAACACAAATGAAACAAACTGTTAATTAAAAATTAAATCAACATAAAAATACATTAGTTCAATATATAATAAATAATACAAACAATTATATAATTAATACATTATGAGATAAAGTTTAAAATAAACGGAACACTGTAAACCCTAGTGATTATGCATAAACTAATATAAACTCTCAATAAATAAAAAGAACAGAGTGGACCACATGCCCTTCAGCTCATATGATGTTTAAGCATTTAATTTACTGATATGTTATAATGCAGATTGTGAATTCTGTATATTAACATTATTTCAGTATGACCATAAACTATTGTGAAATTATTATAAACAATTAGAAGATAAAGGCTATATCACATTTTAACAATTCTTGAATATTAAATAAAGCATCAGTTAGAAAATGTAAATATTACTAATAATAGCTCAACATAAATGAAATTAAAATGAAAGTTATTGCAAACTCCTGGAGAGCTATGTATAAACTAATACAATCCCATGAGTAAATCAGAATAAAGGAGTGGAAGACCTGTTCTTTAGCTCATTGACATTCGAACATTCAATTTATTGGCATGTTACAATGTTGAGAATGGTTTCAGTATATTAACATGATTTTGTTTTATATTAGAATTTGTATTATTTACTTATAGCTCACCCAAAGTTTACAATGTCTTTCAATTTAATTTCATTTACATTGATATATTATTCTTTATAGAAATATATTTTATAAATATATTATGCAATGTAAAATGGCTTCTCTTTAAATTGAGGAAGAAATTTCTGGTCATAGATCATGTGACTAAAAATTCCATGATCCAAGTTAAACACTGCTTTTCCAAAATCATTGTACACCACAATAAATTTATATTTTCATTACCAACACATTTTCCCAGTCCTATATTTATTTCTTTTTCTTCTCCTATCCCATTTTAATAAAATCTGTTTTTTATCCTCATGAGTCTATATGGATTACACTGCATGTTTGTTCTATATATCGATGAAGCTATTATTCATATAGCAATACAATACAAATGAATCTATTTGGAAACTTTCATATATTTTATTAAAAAAACAAAAAATATAATAATATTTAATAATATAATATATTTTAAAAATCAATATGAAATAATTTATAACTTAATAATATTCAGTGAGATCAATACAAAAATATTCTGTAAGAAATTAAAATAACAATGACAATAAATGCATCTCTATAAGAAAATAAATTACAAAAGCAATCCACAGATTGAATTGAAATAAGAATTAAGCAAGCATAATAATACTAAAAAATGGTCTGTGAAATCTATAAGTAAATAACAGTTATAAATCCATAAGAAATTGAATCCAAATGGGTGTTTATAGAAAGTTTCTTTAAAACTTAAAATTTATATGATAACGCATAGAAATAAATAAACTTTTAGTGATGATTTATATATAACTTTTCACCTGTGTAGTTTCTACAGTATGGATGGTTTTTTCCCCGGGGGGGGGGACATCTTTATGGATTCCAATTTATTATGATTTTATTGCTATCATTTACTTTCTTAAAATTACTTGTAGTGTTTTTTAAATTCTTTATTTATATTAAATCCATGGATTGACTTTGTAATTTAATTTCTTATGCAAATGCATTTACTCTTATTATTTAGTTTTCACTTTCCTTGTATTTGATACTCTTTTGGATTTTTATTTCTTATGAATTTATTACTGTCAATTACTTTTTTTATGGATTACACAGCTCTTTTTTTGTATTGCTGTCCTTGTTAAATTGTATACTTACATTGAATTCTCAAATTGGTTTTGTTTTTAATTTTTTATATCATTACTTTTCTATTTTCTGAATTTGTATCATGATGTTATGTGATGTACTGTGACTTCTCCTTAAATGGAGTCAGGAATCTCTCAGCAACTATGCTCAAAAAAACCTGTTACCACTTTACCTTCCCCTTCCATTCCCCACCCTAAGCTTTCCCATAATCTGCTCTAACCCATTTCCACAACATAATCTTTGTCAACTCTATGGCCTTTATATCTAAATCCCCCTTATCTTTTCCCAAATCTAGCATAAAACCAATAACCCACTTTCTGTATAATCACTTTGTTCATATTTATTCTCCCATAACTTCATTATTTGTACTCTTTCTGCTTTCAAGCATTTACATTCAATCAACAGATGCCTAATATTTTCTATACCTTTCTTACACAATTTGCAGACTAAATCACCCATATTTTTTCATTTACATGTATATTCTCTTGTTGCTAAAGATCCTGTTCGAGCCTTAAACAATAAGCTACTTTCCTTACTATTATCATAAATTAACTCACACCCAATGTTCCCTTTACTTCTATATATATTTAAACACTTTTTACTCTCCATACTAGTTCTCTATCTCTCCAACTCCCTATTCTTTATTAATGCATCTATTCTTTTACCCCTTTCCTTACCACTATAACCCTCAACAATCCTCCTAATACAATCATCCCACTTTTTATACAAGTATACTGATATAAATTCTTTATCCAAATCCTTTGCATACCGCATTACCTTTCTCACCCATCTTGTTGCCTGCCCTTTACTCATAACCCAATTAAATACTATTTTGGCTATTATTTTATTATCCATAAACTGCAACCTACCAAACATTTTCATTTTACTTTTTGCATCTCTCATATAAAAACTTGACCATTCCATTTCTCCTTGAATTTTCTTTTTTGCTGTCCATACCTCTGCATCTAATGCATGTCTTCCTACTTTCCTTTGTACTTTCTCTAAGTAATCTAATACCCTTTTACTGACACATAACACATCATTATCATATGTTCACCCTGCTACTACATCTCCCTTCCATACAATTCTAGCTACATCATATTGATTATATGAAAACATTTTAACTTTTTTATCAATCTCTTTCTTTTCTTTGCTTCATTTACCAATTTTTTCTCCCATTCAACCAAACAATTTTCATGATTACTTAAGATGATTCCCAAATAACTAAATCTATCCACCACACTTAACTTTATATCCCCAATAAAAATTCTAGATCTTCTCTTTCCCCATTAATCATCATTATATTTGATTTTTCTTCACTAAATTTAATCCCCATATCTTTACCCACCCTTGCACATGTCCTCAGCATAACTTTCATATCTTCTTTCTGCACACAAAAAAATATCATCTGCAAAAAAAAGACCTGACAAAATATATACTCCCTTGCCACCCATTAACAGTATCTTTATGCCTCTTCCTAGTCGTTCTATTGCTTTTTCCATTTCACTCAAATACAACAAAAACAAAATAGGTGACAGGGCATCCTTGCCTTAACCTCACCCCATTTTTAACTTTAACTGATTTATATCCCCTAATTGGTAAGTATAGTAATTATTTTTATATAATTTCTTAATAATATTTACTAAAGCTTCATCCATTTCCAAATTTGCTAAACTTACCCATAATCTATTTCTATTTACTCTATCATATGCCTTCTCTATATCTATAAAACTCATATATAATGATCTACCTGAATTCCTACTCATATCCGTAAGTTGTGTAACTACAAATAAACTATCTCCTATATGCCTATCTGACCTAAAACCTCCTTGCATATCCCCCACTACATTATTCTCTTTCCATCAATTTTGAAACTCATCCAGCCACCATATATGAGAAAACTTTATTTAAAACTGATGTTACTGCTATCAGTCTATAATTATTTAACTTTCTATGATCCTTAACCTTTCCTTTAAATAATAAGTCTTACTCTTGTATTACTCCAACTACCTGGAAAAACTCTTCTGTGCCATTTTATTAAAACATGATAATAACTTTGCTTTTGCTTTATGCTCTAAATTCACTACCATCTCTGCTGCCCATCCATCTAAAACTTTTGCCTTTTCACTTTTCAATCTCTTTCCTGCCTCATTCAGTTCATTTTTTGTTAACCTAATATTCCCATTATTACATGCTTTTGTGTTTTCTATCACTAAGTTCTTCACAACTAACATCTTTTCTATATCCATTACATATCTATTTAAGATTCTCTCTAACTCTTCTTTAGAGCTACACTCTATTCCCTCATCATCTATTAATACTATCTCTCTCTTCTCTACATTTCTCTTTTTAATGTAATTCCAAAATTTTTACTTTTATTAATATTCTGCAACAATTTACTATTCAACTTCATTCTCTCTTTATAATTAGCCATTTTAGCCAACTTTTTTTCTAAGTACTTTCCTCACTTAGCATTAATATTTTTTCACTTTCTTTGTTTTTAATAGCACACTTATATTCTCTGTATGCTTCTTTCCTATCTTTTACACTTTTACTAACTCTCATTTTTATTACTTTTATTCTTCTGCATATTCTCAACTAAAACCCTATTTGCCCCTTTTTCTATTTCACCACATCAGTCCTTATACTCACCCCCCCCCCAACCAACTATTCCATGGCTTCTTCAACTTGTACTTTATACTCTTCCAACTTATTTTTATCATTCACTCTCCATCCACATCTTTTACTATTGTTTCTACCTTTATTTCTATTCTCCATGACATTACTAACCATTTCTATTACAATAAAGTTATGATCACCATTACATACTCTCTCTTCATTATCAAACACCTTAATTTTCCATATTTTATTCATTCCCTCTTTCTCTACCAATACATAATCTATTGTGTGAAATGTATTATTCCTAGACTATGTATATTGTCCCTCATAAATATTTGATAAATTCCCAATGCTCAAATTTACTCTTTGACAAAATTCCTTCAAAAATTGACCATTCTTATTATCTACATCATCAATTTCTTCAGTATGTCCATTCATATCTCCTATAACCATTATTCTCTTCCCCTTTTCTTTAAAACTTTGTATATCCTTAACTAGGCATTCATATATAATATTGTTCCACTCCATTACAGTTTTACTATCTCCAGTGGGTATATACACTACATCTACCATCCATTCTTGTCTACCCAACCTTATTTCAAACCACAAATGCTCTTGATATTTAACAATATTTAATATTTTTTCGATATAACACCTATACCACCACCCCTTTTTTTCTTTTTTTTTTCTATTTATACCCTGCCATACCACATCTTCTAAAATAGGTTCTTCTTCTTCTCTTAGATGTGTTTCCACTACTGCTAATACTTCAAGCTCTTCATTTTCAATTGCTTTGTTTAATTCCAGCCACTTTTCTGCTTTCCTACCACCTTGCATATTCAAAAACCCAATTTTAACAATTTCTTCTTTCCTAATTACTCTTTTATAAATTATTTTGATTCTTTCTTTCTCTCCACATCTACACTTATATCTAAATCAACTATCGATGTGATGTGATGTATTATGGCTTCTCCTTAAACCAAGTCAAGAATATCTCAGCAATTATGCCCAGATAAACCTGTTAGCCACTTTCTTTTACATTCCCCATTCTAAATTTACCCATAATCTGCTCTATCCCATTTCCACAACATAATTTTTGTCAACTCTATAACCTTTATATCTAAATTCCCCTTATCTTATTGCTACGAGATAGTGGCTCCATCTAGTGGTAAACATATGCTATACTATTACTCTCCATACTATAAAGATCTAAAAAAAATAACAGTCTCTATTTTTACAGTCTATTTCTCTTTTTTAAATTTCTTCTCCTCTCCATACATTTTATCTAAATCCTATTTCAGCATATGTTTAATACTCTCGCCCATTTCAATTTAAACTACATAGTGTCCAAATCCATATTCATTTTTACTCTCTTTTTCTATTATTTAAAATGCCTGACTTTGCACCAAATAACAATAAGTTCTGTTTATTATTATCATACACCCTTTCATATTTTATATATAACTCCAAACTATTTCAAAATGAATGAACCATTTAAATGTTTATTATTAGCTTATTATATAACTAAGATATAAGATGACATATATTATCCAAATTCTGAATTGTGAATTGGGCCAATACAAGACTCAGATGCCAGTTTCAGAGAAACCTTCTTCATCAGCCAAACTGAGACTCAACATCACTAGTCACAAATGACAATAGGTTTGAATCTTATTCATATTAAGCAGATTTAAAGTGTTTTATTTCAAAGTGTGAAAGATTAAATATTATTAATTGTGATACTTTTTTGTAATATAACTATTGTGGAATTCTTGTGGGAAGCAAGAAAAAAGTTGGTATAAATTGAAAAAAAAAAGGATTTCTCATTGAAGCCGTAAATAACATTCTTATCATTACAGCTGTTATTGTAACAGGAGGGTTTTCACAGATAAATTTCTTACTATGAAGCACTGGCTATAAGACTGAATTTACCTACTTTTGTCTTTGTGTTTGAAAAAAAAAACAGACTTTCTTCCTAAAAGTTAAATAGTTTTTAACTAATACATCAGTTGGGTTTTATTAAAAAGCAGAATATGTGAATTCAGTGAATATAATTATATACATTTTTGAAAAAAAAAAACAGCATAATGTAAAATGCAATGAATACTTTTATTTAAAAAAACTCCCACATATAATGAATAAAGTTATGATACCATTTTTAGCAGTAAGGTTTATCCATAAATGAAATCGTGAGGTAGATTGTTCATCATATTGTTTCCAGTGGTTGCATCAATGTATAATTGATAACTTCCCAATGATACGGTTTCGTGGAACAGATTTTTAATTAATTATAACATTTGTTTAAAATATAAATAATTATATATATATATTTCTAAAATTAAAAGTAATAATTTTATAAACTTATTATAGTATCATCCCCTCCCCTCCAATATTTTATTGTAAAATTTAGGGTTGAAAAATAATTTAACATAACCATGTAAAAACAAAAGATGAAATATCTTTTTCATTCATTACCTATAAAATAAATTTGATAAAGTGAAAAATTCTTTATTACAGGGGATTCCTTATTCAAAATTCTATTAATAGAAATATAAAACACATTACTGTTTTGTAAGATTTACAACAATACTCGTTGCCCAAAATCGTATGGGATAAGTATAGTGCCTAAATTGGGAACTACTTGAAGATGGACTCCATATATTAGGGTCGCTGACTACTTCAATGTATTAAACCCTGAGTGCTTAATTATATATATATATTAACATTGACAAATAAACTAAATATTAATAATAATATTTCATCATATAGAGATTTATTGTAAAAGTATATGCTATATATATCAACAAGAAAGACACAAACATATAAACATACACAATCATATTATTATTGGCAGTTATAAAAAAAAATTATAAAGTAGAAGGAAGTGTTTTTATTACTATTTTTTTAAAAAGAACTTCTTAGAAATAAAATAGAATTGAATTAGACAGTTAATTATATTAATCTTCAGAACAAAACAATTCTAAGAAATGTAAATGAATCAACTTCAAATTTTTTTTAAAAAAAAGGTAAAAAAAATATTAAAGACGTCAAAACATTTTTTAATTACTTAATTATCTTTAAAATAATAAAAAAAAACAAATCCAATAAAAAGCGTTTTACACTTCCATCTTATATATATGTCATCTTTCCTAAGACAGCTTCTTGCAAATATTCAGGCTATTTCCCCACTATATATTAGTCCCTTGTTCTGTTTCTTCTTTTTTAAAATCAATTAATATTTTATTTTCTCTCCTTGCTCTATCATAGTTTTTTCTAATAATCTTTCACAATTCCTTTGTGGTTTCTCTTTTTACTTCCTGAGTATAGTTTCATTTATTTAAGAATCTTGTTAATATTCCTCCAGTCCACTTTCCTTATTATAGTACTCAGTATTCATTATGAAAGAAGCATTATTGATCTATTGTAAAATATTATATATTTTATTTTTAATTTGATATATTTATGATTATTTCAAGATATACCTTTCAATATTCAATCTAGTTTGTATTATGCAACTTCATATTCCATTAATAAATATCGGGATAATAGAGTAAATATAATGCAATATTACAACAAAGATAATGTGATAGTATGATACTAAAAATATAATTCTATAATTGTGCATTACGCACTTGTAATGAAGCTATATAGTGTAGTAATTTATAATCTTAATTAATCATCTGAGTGCTTTCGGGAAGTCTAAGTTCTCATAATCATAGCTCGTTAGCAATCGAGAAATGCTCATAATAAAGCCGTATGTAAATGTATGCAAATTGACTATAGCATCCATTTTTTTTAAAAATGCAGAAGCAAGCTTCTTTTATGTTTATAGCTGTGGGGTTGCTTGATATATAGCAGGCTTCTTTGACCTTGTGTTTAGCATCGTTTCTTTTGGTGCAGATCATCTTGGCAGTTGTTGGTTGGAAGGCATGGCCAGCAGTCCTTTCCTGCTCAACAAATATTAAGCCCCCTTCTGTCACAGCTATAAACAGAAGAGTAGCTTGCTTCTGCATTTCCAAAAAATGGATGCTGTAGTCAATTTGCATAAATTTACATAAGGCCTTATTACAAGCATTTTTCAATTGGTAATGAGATATGATTATGGGAACTTAGACTTCCCAAAAGTATTTAGATGATTAATTAAGATTATTAATTACTACACTATACAGCTTCATTACATGTGTATAAAGCACAATTATAGAGTTATCAATTATTAATGAAGTAAAACCTCAATTATTAAAAATATAATTATAATTTAAATTTAAGGTAGCAAACAGGTCACAAGATAAGAAAAAATGTTTAAAGATTCAAAACAGTTGAAAAGATTAACAAAAGGATAAAGATTAAGCAATGGTAATCAGATATAACAAATGCTTTTTTAAAAAATACACAATATTACATTAGAAATAATAATAATACAGAAAGGCATTATATTAAAGAGCAAATATAGCTTATGTTCTACTCATTGATAAAGCTTCATAAAACTTTCTCTAGATTAAAAAAAAGATGAATAATTTATTTACCATAACAATATCAATTATTTAACCAAAAATATATCTATGACAAATAAAATATATGCAAAAAAGAAAATCTGTAAGAAATGTCCACATTTAATTTTAAATTTATGACATTTACATTTATTCTTGAATTTACTGTTACAAGTAATATTTACTAAGGCTGTAACCTCAAGAATATGCATGTAAAATGTTATAAAGGAAATATGCAGTAAAGCCATAAACTATACTGTATCAATGTACATGAATTCAATTTTATGCTATCCAATATATACATATAAATATGCAAAAAAACAAAACTTTAAAATTCACAAATTTAATACATTTTACAATATATGAGTAATCATTTTTCCATCTCTTAGTGTCATATACAATCATGTTTAAAAAAAAGTGTAAATAAATTTTACAAAAACGCAGCAGCCATTTTCCCATCTTGAAGTGCTGTACACATGTTTAGCATTAAATTTCTGAATTTATATTTAAAATACATACATTTTATTCTTTCATTATTATCATTTTTAAATTTGATGTGCAATATTTCACATAATAAAATTTTTTCTAAGCTTAATGCTAAAAATTTTACAAAAATTTAAGAACATACTTAAGAAATTGGCATTCACTTAAAAATATCAAAATAATTGCAGAGATCATAGTTCCTTGATTACAAAACTATTTGTTATATCTCACCTTTTTCTCAAAAATGGACTATCCCAGATTCCTTATTATTTGATTGGATTAGGCATTGTTTGCTGCTGGCCAATAGGCTAATGTAAGGTATTCACACAGCCAATGGTTAGTTCAGGCCAATCAGCAATGATGCTCACTGAATCTAAATATTTTCAGTGAGGTCAGGGATCTGGCTATAAATGGTCAGCCTTTTGGGAGAAAAGTCAGAGAATGTCTGTCTAACCTACAAAGATGGTACATGTTCTCCAAGAGAAGCCTGGCTAACCTAAACAGCAACAAGCATTCTTATGATAACAATGTGCTATTTGTTCAAACAGCTAGGCAAGTCCACAGAGGGACCAAATGCTACTAAAACTACTGTTGACTTGAGGTAATTACAGCTGGAAGAATCATTCTTTCTACAGCTGGAAGAGTCATTTTTTCTACCCATGAGCAAGCTATCAGGTGTAGCTGGAAGTGGTAGAACCACAAAATCTGGATCCAAGAATTCATATTATAACTGCATTATTATGTATTGTATATATTTGTAAATATAATAAATATTATATTAATTGTAATACCAGTGTTAGTATTATTTTCTGTAGATTGGGTCTGTAATCCAGACCAAACACAACACTATTATTACATCTCTACAAAAGAAAAATGGGTTTTATTGTAAAAAAAAATTATTGCCAGTGTGTATCTAATTGTGATGGAAGTTAGTCATTTCACTATTCATTTTATTTAAAAAATATGGTATAGTAGGGTTTTTTTTATTATTTTTCAGTAAATGAATGAGTTAACATATACTTAATAATATATATATATAAACGTCCCTCAATTTATTATTAATAGTTATATTATTATTATTTGAAAATTTATTTATGCTATAATCCTAATTATATATGCATACTATAAATATAAAAAAGCACATGTGTTATATATACATCCATGTCGAAAAGTATTATATACTTGCAGATAAATAAACAACATTTTATTCTAATTAAAGTTTATCAACAAAAGATGAGTTGTTATATGTGATGTATAATGTGCTTGTTAGAGGATTGAAACAAAGTATAACAGATGGCATGGCTCTACTGTGTGTCTATTTTGCAAATAAAAGAAAGCAAAAGATAGTTTACCCTCAAAATGTGTATGACATAGAAAAATGGAGGAAGTAAAGGAGTGCGAAATAAGATCTGATGAAGACTGCTGGGAACAGTCAAAACTGTTATCAAATTAATAAATATATTTTGCTAAAAATGTAAAAAAGTGGAGGTTTGATGTTATATACTATATAAAGAAAGCAAAACTAAGGAAGAAGAAGAGGAGGACGAGTCTAGAGGATTATATTAAAATGTATATGAAATAAAATTAACAATATTTCATAAACATTCCCCTACAAATTTAACAATAAATATGGACATAAATGAAAGCAGAAATGGTACTCATCTTATAGCTAAAGACGCTGTTCTATGGTGCGGTTTTCGTGCCAAAATACATTAAAATGCTGTTTCCGTGGCCAACATGAACCCGCGTTTTCTACAATACAACTTTTTTGTTGTGCTACAGAATGCAGGCCACTATGTCACGTCACAGTACAGCATGTATGTCACTAAGCAGCAATTACATTTTACGAATTCGCACAATTTATAAAATAATTACAGCTTGATGAGAGAGTTTGTATTTGAATTGCATTGAAATGTTGTTTTCATTGGATTTTTTTTTATTTTAAACTATTGAAATGTTCAGATTTTTTAAAACAATAATTATAAGACTTTTTACAACGTACTGTATTGAACTTTTATTTGGGTAAATGTTAAATATCTATGTTTTTATTGAGTTGCAATTCGGTAACATGTCAAGTAACTTACTGTTAGTAACATTCCACGAGACCAAGAAGATTCTACCATCTGTATATTTTTGAAGTAAAAAAGAGCGGTAGGAAAAAAATATCCAGTAAGAAAAGTCCAAATATACAGGTTTTTTTGTAAATTTAATAAAAAGCAAATATTATAAACATGTTTAATAAGTAAAGAAGACATTTGTATGTGTTTGTTGTTATTTAAAAAAGTTTGAGTTTCTTTCTTCTGTCCGAGTACGGTTACGATTTTGAATTTTTTTATTTTAGCATTACAAACAAACAGAACACTAACCCTAAACTAACTCTAAAACTAACCCTAACCCTAAAACTAACCCTAAACTAACCCTAAAACTGACCCTAACCCTAACCCTAAAACTAACCCTAAATCTAACCATAACAACTTTTACTTTTATTACGATTATTATTTTTTAGTTAAACAATAACAAAAAAAGTCGTAATACAAGTAAAAAAATAACCGATAGAAAATTGATAAAAAAAAAAGCCGTAACACAAGTAAAAAAATATCCGATAGAAAATTGATAAAAAAAAAGCCGTAACACAATTTAAAAAGTATACTATATAAAAAACACGAATCAAATTGTAATTTGTTGATTTTATTTTACATTTATTATTATCATTTAAATTGTATATGTTAATAAAAAATAATATTTAAAAAAGACGATTTTGTTTTGTTTTTATTTTCGCATTACAAAAAAGCACAGAAAAATTATTAAAATCAACAGCCCATGAATGTTCATATTTGATAGTTTTAGCGTGAAAATGACGCCATCCTACGCGTCTTTATCTATAATACAAGCACCGCAGAAAATTATCATGGATTTGAATTGTGCATAGATTTGATTAGTGATTGACATATATTTTTCATTTGATATTTGATATTGCTTTGGTAAATAAACTTTTTTATTACTATATATATATATATATTAGAGGAGAGTCGAACCCAGACTTTTAAGCTCCCATTAGTGATCCACTCCATCTTATACAACCAATATACATGACCACATATGTACATACATGTGTATTGGCTATATAAGATGGAATGGATTACTAAAGGAAGCTTGAAAATTTGTATTCAGATCCCCTCTAATTACATCTAACTTAAAATATAAATATTATAAATGTATTTAATTATTATTATATATATACCTTTTATTTAATATACTTTTGTAGCCATAGATTAAAAATAAATATGGTCTTATTATTTTTATCCATTATTTTTTCTTTTACCTAATAAAAAGTTCTATATAGATCATTATAGCTGATGGACTGTAAACCATATTATGAATTATTAAAAGGATTTACACTTAAAAAGTTCTATATAGTAGAATTGGATATCAAACAGATTCAAAATCAAATTAAAAAGTAATTTAAAGTTAGGTCTTTATTTTAGCAAGATTACAATGATATATCTGAAATGACCCCTAAAAATTCTATTCATGTTTAATTTTTTTTTTTTTTTTAAATTAGTTACTCTCTAATACCTACTTCTGTGTGTTAAATGCAAACCTCTTTTATCATGATATATTTTTTTATTAAATCAAATTTATTTATAAAGTTATATAAAAATTAATCACAATTTAAATTTATATAATTTGCACCATTTCTTATTAGGCAATGATAAAATCATGTGCTCTCCATCATAAAAATATGGTACTATCCCATCATTTGGTAATGGCTATACCATGTTACTTCACATTTTTTATTTTTAAACTTAATGTATATGCACCATTTTGGTACAATTTACTGTCTAGTTAATTTACTATGATGGAATACATATATTTGTATATGTTGTAGCATTGAAGAAGACTGTTGAAAAGTTGAAACTGTCAGCTATTTTTAGAAGATTAAATAATAATATATATGATTTACATTAAACAAAGAGTGTAGAAGTTTTTTATTATTTATTTTTTAATATTAAAATTTATTTCACTACTAAACCTGCTTGTAATGTAAAAATTTCCAGGGTTCATCCAGTCTGGATTTGAATCTAATCTGAGGTCTGGAAAATAATGTGCTAACTATTTCATATTCATTATGATATACTTAAATTTTTAAATTCATAATGTGATGAGAATAAACACAAAAGAAAAGTTTGAATATAAAGAAAGACTTCAAATACATGTATATAATATTTTAAAAAAATACAGAACACCAAAATAATTGGTAAAGAATCAAATGTGAATAGATGAACACATGCTATGAAAAGTAGCAATTGAGTAAAAAATCTAATGACCTTCTGAGTAGATAACTGCAAATAACTAATAAACATTGCTTACAAAGAGTACTGTAATTTTGGTTGGCACAATAAAGATTAGATACTGTTTTTGGCATTCCTTTTTTGTGTCTTCACTTTCTTTTACTTTATTGTCTGGTTCCATCATGCAATCATACATTACATGTATAGAAATCTTTATCTAAAGTTTATTGTATAAACTTTTATGCAATTATGTATGAGTATCGAAAGCTCTCAGCACTGAATAAGAGCAATAAGGTAGGTTTTTAAATCTGAAAGTTATTAGTTGTGATTTATCAACAAAGAGAATGGAAACGAAAGTTTCACTTGCTAAATAATTATACGCTTGAACTGCCTTGCTTAGAGATTTTCTGCCCCTCCCCTCAGAAAAGTTGAAAAATAAAAACTAGATAAGGTGATCTAAAATGACTTGTTTTAAAAAAAATGGTAATAGTTATATGTACATAAATATTTCAATTTTGTTAAAAACTATATGTAAAGGTAATAAACAAACTTACTTGATGTAGATCCTTCACAATAGAATGCTGTAGGGTATTTAGAGTCAAGAAATTATCAAAGTTCAAATTTGATATAGATGCTCTTTGTAAAACTCATATTCAAGAGAAGACTTTAATTAAACAAGTTGACAGCTAAAATATTTTTTTGAAAGAACAGATCAAGTGAAGAGAAACTGTACGAGAAGTACCAGAGGTGTATCTTGTTCTTTCCTATTATGAGTGATGCACCAATTCCAGTGCTTCTGCTCCAGCAATGAACTCTTTAGGTTTATAATAAGAAATCTCACTCCTTGTTAGATTACGTTTTTGCATCCATATTAATAAAGGAACAAAGTATTATTCTTGAAAACTTTAATGTTCATATTTAGAAATAATAACTGAAACACAGGCTTATTATATATTTAGTGTCTATATATGTAAATAGGGTATATGAGCACAGACTTTCAGATGACTCATCACTCTCCACTCTATCTAATATAACTGATACACTCAAGCACATATATGCTGAAAAGATAAATAATCACCAATATACGTATTTCATGCTAAACCAGCAATCATCAGTTGGTCCAGATTATCATCTCCCACACATATATACTATAAGTGCTCAGATATATATTAAGATAGACAATCTTACTACTTTAATGGACAGGCTCCAATCTGCTACACCCTCCAACTCTTCAACCGTCCATCCAATTGAAAAATCTGATGATGGAATGCTCAAAGACCACCCTGAGGCTGAGATTCTTGTCACACCCATCATCAGATTTTCAATTGGATGGACGGTTGAAGAGTTGGAGGGTGTAGCAGATTGGAGCCTGTCCATTAAAGTAGTAAGATTGTCTATCTTAATATATATCTGAGCACTTATAGTATATATGTGTGGGAGATGATAATCTGGACCAACTGATGATTGCTGGTTTAGCATGAAATACGTATATTGGTGATTATTTATCTTTTCAGCATATATGTGCTTGAGTGTATCAGTGATATTAGATAGAGTGGAGAGTGATGAGTCATCTGAAAGTCTGTGCTCATATACCCTATATTATATTTAGAAATAGTAGTTTGTAGCCTGTAATTATTAAAAGCAATGGTAATTTCTAAAAATTCTAATAGTCTGTTGCTGTTGAATTTTTGCTCAATACGTAGACTGGCCATTAGAAGCACTTCACTTATATAGAAAAGGTTATAAAAAAATCAAATGCATTACACTAAGAACAATAACAACATATGAGTTATGTTACATAAACAATAATTTTCTTTCTGTTAACATTACATTTTTATTCAATATTAAAGACAATAATTTCTTTTCATATGTGGTTTTTATAATATATAAAAAAGCAAAGAATGTATTTAAAGAAAATTGTTAAGGAATCAAAATATTGATATTATTTAATAAAATGGAAGCATTTCAAAAATGGTATGTGAAAAAAAGATAAATGTATATAATATTGGATTGGATTTATAGTTAAAATGTAAAAAAGGGCTAATTTAAAAGAGCATATATAGGTATACTTTAGGCCAGGGGTCCCCAACCTTATGCCCATGAGCACCATGGCACCTGCAGACCATTTTACATGTACCCACCACTATCCGAACATGATAAAAAATTATTTATCTGATATAAATAAATTTACATTTAAGATTTCTTATAAATTATTGTATTATATTGTAATCAAATTGTAGGTCATACTATATTTTTACAGTGTAAAAGAATCTGTCATTAACAATATCCAACTATAAATTTACATTGAAAAAATAAATGGTGCCCACCACCTGGCCAGTATTATAGAATGTGCTCTTAAGTGCAAAAAGGTTGGGGACCACTGCTTTAGGCAAATCTAAGATTATTATATTCCAAAATTAAAATAATAGTCATCTTAAAAATAGGTCCTGTACCAAATATATTTATATAAAATTTGTTTATTTCTTAGAAATTTCGACTATTTATACTAAATCCTATAACTGTTAAACACTAAAAGTGCTAATTTGCATATTGTAAATGCCTGTCATATTAATAACCACAGTCTTCTCTTGAACAATGCATGAGTCGGTCTGTTCTTGGGTTCACTAAAAAGAAAAATACTGATTGGCTGTATTATAAGTAACTTGATTAAAAGAGAACATTTCACATTTTCTGTTTGGCATTTCATAAGCAATATATATGGATTTAAAGATAGAAGTTGAGGAACCGAAAAGAAAATTTGAGAGTGATTGGTGGATTAAGTTGCATATGGAATATCATTTATTGATCATAGCAATTTTAGATTATTTTTTGATGCAGTGAAAATTATGTTAAAAATATTATAATCTTAAGTAAATTCACATACAGGAGATTACCATATGACAAAGATGATACAGAAGAAATATTATGATTCGCTGTTGAATAATAATGCAAGAAATCGGTTGAAAGATATATTTATTCTATGTATTCATTTACATTTGCAAAGGGATATTCAATTTGATGGAATTAAAACTGCTCTCTGTAATCTCAGAAATGGAAAGGCTGCAATTCTGGTGAAAAACTTGGAGGTATTTTTAAAAATATGGTAGTTATGCACTACCTTCAAAACTATTAAAATTTTATAAAAATATAGGAACCTATAAAATTGCAATCCCCCCTTATCCCCTTATCATAAGGATTCATCTACTGTCTCAATTCATAAAAATAAAAAGAATAATAAAAAGCTATAATAATTATTGTGGAATATCACCGTTATTTTCTACAGAAAAAGTACACCTTTATATTGATAAACAATGGATTTTTATGCAAGCATTTGTTAACTAACGTCAATTTGTATATACTATTTTGATTTATAATCAATTATTCACTGTTATGATCTTTAAAAAAATTTAGAATTTTTTTTTTACAAAATAATAGTAATTACACTCGTCAACGAAATTAAACTGCTTGAAGTAACATTGATGAAAATAGCTGTAGATAAAGCTTTTTGTGGTCCTAAATCCAAAATGGTATGCTAAATACTGTAACATGTACAGTTTTTTATTACTGGGGTCAGTGATTGGATAAAAAAAGAAGACATATTTTTGCAATATAATGTTTGTTTAATAAAAATATGTAAAACATGTTAAATCTAAGCAAAGATATTTGACTAAGGATCATGCACAATAAAAATTATAAAATGTTACAAGAAGATACAAAACAGCGACAAAATATTTCACTTTTTTCTCTTACGTTCAGTTCAATCATCTTTTTTTAAAAAACAGCAGTAGTTACTTAACATATATGGGTTCTAGCATCCCTGGTATCATATTCTCATTGCCCTGATGTCCTGCTGAAATCTCTGTTCATCACTTACTGCACCCAAATTTTGCAGAAAAAAATGCAAGTGCAAAAAATGCATTTTTATGGACATGTGATATCCTAGTAGTTCATAGGCTTTTAAAAGTTTATCTAAGAGAGTTTTATAGTTCTCATCTTTCTTGTTGCCCAGAAATCCTTTATTACACTTACAAAACAGTTCCAAGCTGCCAATTCCTTGTCATTTACTTTTTTTGAAAAAGAGAATCACTTAACAGTTTCCTTATTTGAGGTCCGATAAAGATGCCTTTTTTAAATTTTGCACCACTTAACTGGGGGAATATTTCTTTTATGTATTTGAAATCATTACCTTTTTTTCCATAGCTTTAATAAAGTTTTTCATTAGTCCAAGCTTAATATGGAGAGACAGGAGAAGTACCTTTTTTGGTTAACAAGGGAAGCATATTTTATGCCTGCATTATCTGCTTCAAAAGAAGTTATATGAGGCCAATCTTTCTTAATGAAATGTACTTGCATTGCTTATCTGTCCCATAGACACAAAAAACAACAATACTTTGTAAAAATCCCTTGAAGTCCTAGCAATATACCTAACACTTTTAAATCACAAATATCCCACTGATACTGTTCATATTTAACTTGAATTAGTATGGTAGCTAAGTTATCATAGTTTTGTTTCATTGTTACTGAATGGGCTAAAGAAATAGATGTTTTTTTGTTTTCATTATGAAGAGAAAATGCTTTAAGGCTGTATTTAGATGAATCTATGAAAACACACCATGCAGAAGATACATGTTTCATATTAAGCTCTTCATTAAACCATCGATATATTAACAGACACATAGCGATTTTTCCTTTTTATAAAAACTTGAAAATGTTTTATTCCATTTTCAATAAAGTGAAGCACATTTTTATCTAACAGATTCCATTGTTGAAATCTGGAACCAAGAAGTTCAGATTTTCGGTATAACAAACCCAAGTCATGTACTAAATCATTTAATTTGTTCTGAGTTATTAAATGAGATTCACTGGTAGTTTATAAAAATGTAGGTTCATTACTGGTATTCTCAAGAAGTTGTGGATCAGATCCTGCTAAAGAATTGGAATCACTGGGAAACATAACATTGTCCAAGTTTAAAAGCACAATCGACACCGGTAATTTCTGACTATGAGGAACTGGCCTTAGCGCAGAAAGCAAGTTTAGATATTCACTTTTGTCTCTTTGCTTTTTTGAATACGCTTTTGTTTTAGTGATGCAGAAGTAGCAATCACTTATATGGTCAGAAGGTTCCCTTCACACCATAGGAACAGCAAAAAGCATAGAATTTTTCTTGTGATGCATCCACTGCACAAAATTTATACTCACACAGCAAACATAAGGGTCAAACTTTAATCTTGACCACCAATTTGCCACTTAAAATGTAAAAAATAGGCTTTTTTTAATTTCCTCAGATATAGATCTACCCTGTGTCTTTAAAATAAATCATCCATATATGTAACCAAACTTATCCACTGGATTTTTGCAACTTGTCAAGTAGAACTTTCCATTTTATATAAAATAAGAGAAAACCATTTAATTGTTCACAAAACAGAATCAAACTAAACTTTAAAGAAACATAGAAGGGTTCTTAAATGTTCATAGAATTCATTGGAAATACCTATGCTATCTCTTGTGGTAATTCTTCCTACATTGGGTAGAGCCAGGTACAAATAATTTTAATAATCCCCTCATATAAGGGACAAATAGCAACTCAAAAATGGGACATGGTAGGACATTTCTGTGAAAAGATGTTTTAATAACTACCTAAATGAAACACAAAAACATTTTTAATGTTACAAAAAATCATGTCAACAAGTGTTATTTGTAAGATTGGTTCTGACATAGGATAATGACTTCATTAATGCTATGTAATCCAAAAATAAAATAGTGATATTCATATTAAAAATGTACAGTACATTGTAAGGTTTATTAGTTATATTGTGTTTTGGGTATAGAATTAAAATATGGCTAATGTACTTTATCTTGCAAGACAATCAGCGTTTTCATTTTATAACATATCCAAAGTAAGTAAGATTTTTATCTTTAATGATTACAACATTATTAAAAAAAAGCCAATTTCATTCAATACAATTAGTAATCAAAACATACTTTGATCATGTACAGAAACAAATTATATTAATATTAAATTTTAAAATGTGTATATTAATTGAAATATATTCATTGATCAATTTTATTAATTAAAATTATTATGAATGTTATTTTGCCTGTGGTAAAAATATGATAATCAAAATTATAAAATACATTCATCATAATTAAATACAAATATAGTATATATACTTAAGGTAATGTAATTAGAGGGGATTTGAATCCAGACTTTTAAGAACCCTTCAGTCATCCACTCTATCTTTCACATGACCACAAGTTTGAAGATTAGCTATTATAATGTAAATTGAGTACTGATTATATATATGTGTGGGAGATGATGATCCAGACCAACTGATGAGTGCTGGTTCAGCACAAAATACATATATTGGAGATCATTTATCTTTTTCACATTTATGTGATCATGTGTAGCAGTTGTATAAAATAGAGTGGATGATTGAAAGGAGTTTGAAAGTGTGGGTTCAAATCCTCACTAATTCATGATAATTGTAAGTCATTTTGAAAATAATGATTTTATGCATTATGCAATTAATAATCGGCTTTATATGATCAAAGTTTACTAAACATAAAATTAAACTATTATTTACTTGTTTAATTTTAAATCAATTTCATAATTTGTTTGCAATGTATTCAAGATAATAATCAGTTTTATAATAAATAAAAATCAGCAAAAGAAATCATTTACATTATTAAAACTGCAGCAGTTAAGTCTGTATTACAATTCTTAATCTATATTTTATTTAATTTTATTGCATTTATGTAAAATAAAATAAAATTCATGATTTAAAAAAAAAAAACTTTTAAAATGTACATTATGATTAGTTTTTTGTCTTAATTCATGCTTTAATCTAACTCAACAAATCATGATGCAGGAAATATTTTCCAGGTAATGTTTTTATATAGTATATTTATCCACAAGTTAGTATTTTTTTTTAATAATACACTTAATCAAATGTTTATTCATTAATTGACTTTTTTAAAAAAATTTAAGCTTTATTTTTTTTTCCACATGGCAAAGCATCGGCCGGAAAGCGAACCTGCGGCAACTGTCTATTTTGAATATAAAGTAGCAAATATTTTTTTCCCATAGAAACTCATTGTAATTGCTTAAATTTTTACATGAGATTTTGATTTATGAGGTGTTTTGGAGAACTAATTATACCCACTAATTGGGGTAAAGATGTACTTTTAAAATTTTTATTGAGTAGTTAGTTTCCAAACGTAGACAAATGGTTATTAAAAAATTTGGTGGAGATTTTGACAGATGAGGAAGCCCTATTAACATATAATTAACAAAGAACTATATATATTAATTTTATCAGTTTAATCAAAGTATTTAAGTTCAGTTAATCAAAAAAAATTGTGAGAAGATTTCAAATTGCTCATAGAAGCTTATTTATTTTATATTTTCAACTATTTTCGGACTTTTAAAAAAATTAAAAATAAATTGTTAGAATTATATAAAAACAATATAAATAAACATAAAAGATGTATTAAAATAATAAAGTTATATAAAAATAGAATTAAGCCAATAAACATCACATGACCACCACTTCTTATGCTTGTGTATAACTGTTGTTAAAACAGGCAAAACTCACTATACGTATTGCCACACACAGCAAGCTAGAGTAATCAATGGATGCCAGAAGGCTTGTGCATAAAATCCCCATCTAGTGCCTACTCATCCAATATCCCCAGACTAGTTTCTGGCGTGTGGCCTTCGTCAGTGAGGAGCCTTGGATCTGAGCACACTGCACTTAGATCTTAGGATTTTATGCAAAGCCTTCTGACATCCATTGATTACTCTAGCTTTCTGTGTGTGGCAATATGTATAGTGAGTTTTGCCTGTTTTAACAACAGTTATACACAAGCATAAGAAGTGGGGGTCATGTGAGGTTTATTGGCTTAAAACCAATCCTGCCTCAAGGATAGTGGTGGCTATGGTTGTTAAAGAACCAAAGACACCAAAATGTATGGGTGCTGAACTGAGTTCAGACCCATATAACTATATAAGATAATGGGCTTGGATTGAAAACATTAAGATGTTTTCAGTTTAAGACTCTTAGTTTTGTAGTTAAATGGAGATAAAAGGTGGCTGCTGGAGGGTTGCATTAGATCCTAAGATCTAGGTGCAGTGCTCTCAGATCCAAGGCTCCTCAAGTTGTCAGTTAAAATAATAAAAAATACATGCAATGGTCTTAAATTACAACAATAGTAAAAAATAAACAGCAATAATATAATATTTCTGTAGTCTAATTTTCACTACACCACTCTCATGCAATGTAGGGACTTGTTTTTATCCGTTTTTAACACATTGTGGAAGGGTATAATCATAAGCATATGACCAAAGACATGTGAAAAAGATGTTAAATGATAAGGAATGACTAATAAAAAATTATTAGTAATAATATAGAATTTATAGTGTGCACTAATTAAGTTCAGGAGATACTAATAACAATACAATCAAAATACTTCTAAGTCCTATATTATTTTATTATTTTTTTGTTATTACAATTGAAATTATTACATATATATATAGGGAGGGTGAGAAGACTTATATAGATATAAAAACAATTATTTTTATATATTTGTGATTTGTTATATTGCTTTATACTGTTAAAAAAAATCAAGTTGGATGTCACATGACTTAACTTAATAAGCTTGTCTTTACAAATGTTATATATAGAGCTCTCAAAATAAGCTCTTAACAAGCTTTGAGAATATCCCCAATTCCAAACTGGTTTCTGCTACTGGTGTCTGGGCTTGTCCTGGTACTTTTAATCTAATGCTTGAATATCCTAACACTTCACTGATGACACCAGTATCTGAAAACAGTCTGGAGTTGCAGATATTCTCAAAGCTTGTTAAGAGCTTATTTTGCGAGCTCTATATATAACATGTATTTTACTGCTATTATTTTAAATAAAAATAGAGATATTAGTTATGTATACTTTACATATATCCAAAATAATTATTCAAATAATAAATAATGCAACATAATGCCAATTTATAGGTCTTTGAAGAAGACTAACTAACAGTCAAAACTGTTTGATAATTACAAAAAAATATTGTTTTTAAAAATACAATAACAAATAGTGATTTAAAAACTGACTTAGATTAAAACAATAAAAAATGAACAATTGAAATTAAACATACAAGGCTTATTCATAATTTCTAAATGATGTTATGAGAGGAAGTATTATTATTAATAGTAAAAACCCCAAGACATTTCATATAAAAACTGGTATTATGTAATGATGGGTATGAACTCCAAGCTTATTTTCAATGCTTACAATAACAGTCTTTGGAATAGCTTTTAAGGGATATCATGATGAAATTTGATATGGTGGAGTTTTTCATTTAAGCTGATTAAAATCAAAACAAACATTTTACCTGTTTTATTTTATGATGTTGATTGTCCCAGTCTTGCCATTTCAAAAAAGTGATCTACACTGTGCTTCTAAGATTTTGAATGCATCTCATAAAGATATTAGTTTAAAAATAAATGTTCAACAACCTTAGATGCTTAATCAGTTAGTGATGGAAAAATATTTCAGTGGCTTTGTTGAATGCAAATCAACATCAAATGTGAATTAGTTTAAATATCTTAATGATATTTTTAGATAAAAAAACTTGATCTGAATATGTACAGATATCAGTGTATTGACATTGCATATAACAAGTTAAATGTCAAACTATTTCATAATAGAGATATAATTGCTTCAACAAAATTTAGTTATATATAGGCTGTTACTCTGCATTATTTCTTGTATGGATATGAAACATATCCTTCTGCTACTATAACATTAATCCATAAGACAGAAATACCATATAATAATAAATCATCCATGCACTTTACTACTGTTACACAATGCTTTATTTTTACATTTCACTCATATATCTATAGCAGTGTTTCTTCTTTCTTCTTATCCAAGCTCTATTTATGGTATTCCTTTATCTTCTTCAAGAAGTATAATAACTACTCTTTTTTATTGCATTGCCAAATGTATACCATATAATACTAAATCATCCATGTACTTTACTAAAGCATTGTGTAACAGTAGTAAAGTGCATGGATGATTTAGTATTACAGGGTATTTATTTGGCAATGCAATAAGAAAGAGTAGTTATTATACTTCTTGAAGAAGACAGAAATACATTTAAGAATTATATACAGTATTCTAAAAATCATAATGGCAGCACTGTAAAAACAATTTCTATATTTTTTAGTTTTCTGATTGTGATGATATTAATTGCCAATATTGTAAGATTACTACATTTCAATTTGACTAATACAAAGAATGAAGAGAAGTAGACTTGCTGAAAAGTATTTTATCTTGGACTTGAACATAATTTTCATGGGAAAGGCAAATCCCAAAAGTGTTATAAAAACTGTCTATAGACATTACTCAGTGATGTTATGTATTAGCAGCATACTCTTTTTATTTCACCTTACCTATGTGACCTAGTGTAATGGATGCAGAAAAGAATATTATAAATCCCTATTTGATGCTATCGTATACAATATCAACAGACTGATAACTTCTGTCAGTAAGGAGCTTTGGATTTTTAATCCATCCATCTGGTTTTTAATTAGTAAAACTTATAATAGATGGCATAGCTGTGGTGAAAGATAAAGAGTAAGTATATTGCAGAACAGCATTGTGTAAGATGTAGTCATATGACATTAGAGATGTCACATAATTTTTTTTTTTCAGATAAGAGTGTGAAAAATACAATATAGAAAAAAATTACTTTTAGGCAAGATATTAAAGGATTTCTAAATAAAAGAAAATGTCCTTTATAAGATAAAAAATGAATATAGTAAAGATCAGTATGTTGATATGATTGTAAACCATAGTTTGGTTAATATAGTCAAAGCAAACTTTTTGTTTTTCTTGTCTTTTTTACTGGAATTAGAAAAGCCACATTTATTAAATGAATTGGTGCTACTGATTGACTGTTTGAAAATAAATTAATATGAAGAAATTTTACTCTTATAGTTATAATAACATTCTAATAAGAAACTCAATTTGTTTCAATGGTTTTGAAGGAGCTAAATAATAGCAGCTTTACTAAGTGACACTATCCATGATTTTCTTTTAGAAATAAATTTCCAAGATACTTTTTTTTGTCAGTTAAAAAAAAGTAGAATAATTAATCTTAATCTTCCAAGTTTTTTGATTTATTTTTGTAATGTAAATGGCTATCACAATCCTATATTTTCTTATGTGAGGATTCTCTATTTCTTTTATACAGACCCCAAGTATCCAGATTTTCTCACAGAAATGAATACAAGGACATGTCAAACTAATAGTTGCCTAGCTAAAACGATATGTTTTTCCAATTTAAAGGATACTTTTGACTTGTTTGAATCATATAAAAAAAATGAAGAAATTATCATTACGTCCAATTTCACTGCACTTCCATTCAAATTTACAGAAATGTCATAAATAACCACTACACATTCTAATGTTGTCTTTCTAAGTTTATCTAGTCCATATCTTCTCTTCTCCACATCATAGCAATAAACTTTATATTTTATTCATCCACATCACATGAGTTCTCTTTCCAGATCTTACAATTTCATGACATCCTATCTAAAATTTTAATGATCTATTTATTATCATCTCTTTTAGTGATCCAGACTAGCTTCATTCAAACCCCTAATTCTGTTCACAAGGATAATGATAGCTATGTGTTCTCTTATCCCCATATTTTACTTTCAAACCTTTCTTATTACTTTCATCATATAGCTCACCAAACCTCAGTGAGTGATCTATCTTAAAACATATTTCGTCCCAGTGTTGAATTAAGAATTCCCTAATCTTTACTCTACATTGCTTTAGATACTACATTTGTTTTAATTCTTCCTCAAGTATATTTCAATTTTTTTATTTTAACAAAATCAAAGTAAGAGACAAGATTCTAGCCTAGTTATATTGCCAGCACTCTTACAAAAGTAAATGTAACCAATCGATCTTCTAAAACTACTATTAACTTGTAATAATGTTACTTTTTTAGTTGTTGTTGTTATAACATCGCTTATCATTATTTATTTGAAGATTATTGCTTGCATACTTTACAATGTAATTACAATTTTATATAATTTCCTCTCTTTATCTATATACCTCTTTGTAAAAATTCATTCAATTAACATTATGTAAGACTAAAAGCTAATTAAAAACAAATTATAAATTTATTTTTTTTCAAATTTCTTTTTTGTATACTCAACAACATTATTAACACATATATGATTTTATGTGTATATGAAAATCTATTTGCGTAAAGGAAAACGTATTTTATTTCTAATATTTCTTTTCCGATAATACTGAAGTAGTGTGTGTAATGTATTAATTACAGTTTAATGACTCTGTTATAAACAACAGTTAAATCAAACTGATGTTATTAGAATGAACAAGCGAAAATAATTTCACATTTGGTCCATAAAATGTCATAATAACTTGAGACATTTTTTCTAATTGACATTTCCAATGTGAGGCGATCATTGAAAACATCATAACTCTATCATCACGTGCGCTCTAGTTCTTTCGGTAAAATCTGTCATTTGTTATTTATGATATTTCCCAACTTTCTAAACGCTCATTTATCTTATTAACTCCCTTCAAGTTAATTAATTCCTGTGCAATAGTTTGACTTGTTGAGACAACATTTAATTAATTTTCAAATTAATTTAAAAAAAAATCCAATGTTTGCTTACGTAGCGTGCTTATTTATTAACAAAAAAAGAAGCAGAGCGGAGTACGTATTTTAATCTATTTACATAAAATGAATTATAGCTATTTACATATAAGCATATATATGTAACGCATCCTGTTTGTGTGTGTTTACTAACAAATATACAGATTTTATTCACTTGTAAGATTAGAAAATGTGTGTGTATGTACTTCAATTTGATAATTGCCTGTACGTCAAGTTTTCTGTTCGATTGCAGACTGGGTTATTTACGGCTAAATAGGAATACTTATAGTTTGCCATTACTTGTTAGCCTATTAAACATCACATGATTACCATTTCTTATGCTAGCACATAACTGTTATTAAAACAGGCAAAACCCTCCATACAGTAGTGCCACTCAGTACCAATCAGAGTAATCAATGGATCCATTGATTACTATGGTTGGTACTGAGTGGCACTACTGTATGGAGAGTTTTGCCTGTTTTATTTGTTAGCCTCTTATAAAATTTATTTTAAGAATTCAATTTTGGAATTATGGCATAATCTTATATTTGATTTTTACTAAAACAAAACAATCTTTTATTGTTTGTTTAATAACCAATATACTATTAAAGGTTATAAAGTTGACTACAACTTATGATGAATACATAACATTCTTTTTTTTATATTTAAATACAAGTATATTGTCTATATTGAACTTAATGTAATTTAGAAGGAATTTGAACTCAAATTTTCAAGCTATCTACAGCTATCCACTCCATCTTAAATAACCAATATACATGACCACATACATATGGAGATCATTTATCTTTTTCACATTTATGTGGTCATACATATTGTATGTATAAGATGGAGTGGATGGCTGTAGGGAGCTTAAAAATATGAGTTCAAATCCCTTCTAAATATCATTCTTTTTTTATAAAATTTTGAATACTGTATAGGAAAGATTTTGTGTTGCAAAAATAGCACATCCACCAGCAGTATATTTCATCTGGGTTCCAAGCTAATCCAAGTGATATTCTTTTTAGATATTTATAATTTTTTTAGGTAGTTGTCCATAGCCATCGCAGCAAACTTTGGTCGGTAAATGAGCATTTAGCTATCTTTAGTATAGAAGCTAAACAATGGTGGAAAACTGCTAAAAATTTCACCATCTGGGAAACGACAAATTTGATAGTTGCTATAGTCTGGTTTTCTGTTGTTGAGAAGATAGTAAAAAGGCATTTACTTTACTGTGGGCTATTTATTTAAATACTTTTTTTTTTAACGATATATAATAAATATGTTTTGAATAAAAATCAATAACAAGATTATTAAAAAATAAAAAAAAGCAAAAAAAAAAATTAAGAATAATTTTGGAAATTTTTAGTTTTCAAAAATGTTTGGGCGAAGATCACGAATACAATTGGGGTAAATTGAAGAAAAAAAACATCCAAATTTTAAAAAATGAAAACCACTGACACAGTAGGTTGACAACCACATTTTAATTTTGTCCATTTTGATTTTATTTAGTGTGATATTGTCTACGATATTTAGTTTTTGCATCGTTGTAAGAGGTTAGCCATTTACAATACAATATTAAGATCACGTGGGAGAAAATAAAATTATCATTCACCAAAGAGATGGGTTAACTAGGGAAAGAAAAATTGTTTAAATCTACATCCAAACAAAATCATTAAGATTTATACAGTATTTTCAATTAAGGATATTTTATTTTTATTCAAAGTATTAACTTTTTTAAAATAAAAAAAAAGCTTATGAATTCACCTACAAAAATCATATACATGTGTAAGTTTAGGAAGAGATTTTTCTTATTGCTTTTACAATGCCTTAACGTTTTAACTTCAGAAAAAAAAACGTTGGTAAATGATCAGTTGCTAGAAATAAACAGCTTTTTAGAGAAGTTAGCATCTTACTCTTGGTTGTATTTAAGCTCTTTCAAGTTCTTCAATTCATGAATGAGAATATTTTTCAAGAATAATGTTTAGTTAAATGAGTCAGGTAATATTAATTATTTCAAATAATATAACTTTATGAATGCAGTGGAGTCTTGCAATACTAACAAAGTAGCATATCATTAAAGGATATCAAATTTGGTAGTTTTATATACTTGTGTAAGTGCTTAGGCATGCTTATTCATCTTGGAAGGGCTATTCAAACACAGCTGATATTAGCTTCATTGTTTTTAGTATAAAAATAGATGCCAGAATCTTTAATATTCTGTCTAAATTGAATTTGAGTCAGATAAACATATATTGCTCAGGTTACTTAAATAAACATACATTTCAAAATGGCATTTTCAGGTCTCATTTTTCTTTGGCATTAGTTGACATATAAGATCAAAGTTAAAATGTAAATTGAACTATTAAAAAATTTATATTTTTCATGTGATTCAAATTGGACTCAAAACTTTATAGCTTTCGTATCTTCTTACCATTGTTTTACTTGCCATACTAATGCTACCCTGACGGTGAATTTTTAATTCTAGATATGCAAATATGTTAGCAAATATAAATGTGTTTATAACAACCCTTTCTGACTATAAGTGCACCTATCTCTCACAATTTATTATTTTTATTTAAAAATAGTATTTATGGTCATGGTAACAGATTCTTATGAAAACAATTACCATCACAGATAAATCGTTCAGCTTGATAATGCACTCCAGTCTTACCTATAATATATGATTGTACTATATAAAAAGGACTGTCTATTGAATTATCTCAAGGATGATGTGTTAATAATTTTTACCATTTTATTGGAAAAATAATAAACCCAGCCTCTGATTTAAAACTGCATAACTCATTCTGAAATTCATGAAACCATTTAATCATATTTGTAAAGCTCAGGTTTACCTGATATTTCAGAGTATTGTTACTAAAGCAAGGATTTTAGGGGCTGCATCCAAGGATTCACATATCTGCATATAATAGTTACCATGATAATAATTTCCAAGTCAGACCATTTAAATACACATGCAAATGATGTATTTTCTTCACCAGCCAGAAAAAAATGTATCACTTTTAATCTCATTTCAAAATTTTTTATATGTATATTTGAAAAATTGAAATATTATTTTAGCAATGACCTTCATAAGACCTTGATCAAACCATTTTTTAGTTTCAGATATAAATTTTTCTAATATTTTTTTTAGTCATTCATTAGACTAGAGATTAGCAACTTAAATTAATAATATTTTTGGAGTGTAACTTTCATTATCCCATTCTCCTGCAAGATAGAAACTGATTCCTATCCACTTTCAACATCTTGTGGAAGGTTGTTAAAAGCAGAGCAGATAGAAACTACCTTGCTGAGAGTGATGTACTGAAAATTATACTACAGAAATATTATTCATTAAAGTGGATAATCTGTAGTTTAACAAATGACTAATAAAAATTATTATTATATTTCCAACAAGTGGTTTGTATGCAGTAAGTTTGATACTTATCAATTAAACTGTAGTAATATTATCATAAGAGATTTGATCTGAACCAACTGATGAGCGCTAGTTCACCATGAAATATGCATCTTGGAAATCATACCCCCCCCCACATCTTTGGTCATATGTTTATGATTATACCCCTCCATAAGGTGTTAAAAGTGGATAGAAACCAGTCTCTATGTTGCTTGAGAATGGTATAGTGAAAATTATACCACAGAAATATTATTCCTTAACAATCCCATAAAACAACAATTAGGTAGATTGAGAATATACAATAATATTATTGGAGTAATAAACTTCCAATGTGCATAATTTCATAGCATCATTTAAGTAAAGCAGTAAATAATACCCTCTCTCATATTAACACTAATCCACCTGTCAGATAATGAACTATTGTTATTTATGGGGTTATAAAGTTAATAGAAATTGTATCTAAATTCTTGATTGAAGATTTTATAAAATTGACCGCTAATATATCATCTCTCAATATATCAATAGTTGATTTTTTATTTATCTAAGAATTTGAAGATCATTTTATATCTCACTGAAGGATTAGTGTTGACGTGAGAAAGACCATTACTTGTAAGTTTTTTTTTAAAAAATGAACCCCAAAAATCTGACTTTTAATACATTATTTTTATAGATGGGCTGTTCATCAATACATATTAGCCAACATTATGAGTTTACTGACCAGATTTTTACTTCTTGAGTTTAAGTCTAATAAACACCGTGGTTATCCATTTCACATCTCTGATAGTTTTTGACTGAAATATCAACAAAGTTTTTTTGAAGTAAAGTGAATGTGTGAGTGAATGATTCTTTTTTTTTTTTTTTAGAAATTTAATGTCATGCCAGACAAAACTAAATTTTCTTCTTTATTCCTAGAAAACTGTAAAATCATCAGCCAAAGTAATGTTGGGAATCAAGAATACTAAGAATTCTCTGACTGCAATCTCTAGCTGTCGCTCAATACTTGCAACTGCTCATTACTCTCAAGTGAAAGAAGATTATACAAGTTAAAATAACTTTCCAATAATAAATCATATATCATAGCACTTGTTGATAACTGATTTGAAAAGTGGACATATATTTTACTACAAAATACAATATTGGATACCTAAGCAGAATGACAGCTATCAAGTATACATAAAGACCATCTATAATAAAATCCAAAAGAGCTATGAATATGATGAAATTTTTCATTGAAAGCATGCTAAGCATAAATAAAAACTAAAATTTATAAACATGTCTACCTTTTCTGTATTAAATGTCCGAATATTTAAATAATTAATAAAAATTTGAAGAATAACATTAGAGATTAATAGTGTATAAGACAGAGTAGAGATTTAACATACTAAAGCCAAATTATTTCTAAAAGATAGAGATTAAAATTACAATACTACAAATTCTTAAAAGTTTAACAGTAATTTTTTAACTTATAAAATTCTCATTAAAATATGATCAACAAGAACTAAAGGAAATGTCAAGCAGTTAAGTAGGTGATTTTAAAGGATAATTATGGATGAATAATAAATAGGGCGAATTTGAAATTTAATACCAACTAATAAAAAAAATAGCTATTAGAGGGGGGGGGGTTCACATTTGTTATGACTTTGCATTAGCTTTTTATTTCTCTCTCTTGTGATTCGATTTTCATAAAAGACTAAGAGTGTCAAAATAATTTAATAATATGTCACTTTTTTATGTTAAAACACATTTGTTGACAATAAAATATTCTACATGTGATAGATAATAAAATCCAAATATAAAAGTTAATTATTAATAGGGAAAGATACCAAAAAGAACTTTTAACAGTAAATATATAGAGCAGGGGTGGTCAAACATTTAGACATTGAGGGCAACTTTTTTGGTGAAAAAACTGTATCTGAGATAGGTTTTTTTCAGGTCTTTGAATTGGAAATCAGAAAAATTTTGCACCATCTATCAGCCATTTTTGATCACATTTTTGCTATTTTACACTTAATTTACCATAAATTCGTAGCTTTATCAGTAAATTTTAATTTCAAAAAAATCTGCTATTGGCTGTATTTTTTGCAAAAAAATTGATTTCTGATTGTGGTCTATTGTATATAGTCCTGCCTTTTTTTCCTTATAAAATGCCACAAAGCACTGATTGTCAACTTTGGCTATTGTTCTCCAAGCATTTCTAACTGTCAAAGTCAGAAATCAAACCAAAATGTTTTATGCTTTCATATTAGATTTTGAGCATAAATAAATATATTTCTTGTCATTTTTTACATTCATAATTAAGTTTTTATATTAATTTACCTAAATATAAACTTTAATTTGAAAATTGTTAAATTTTACAAAAAAAAATCAATGAAAAGTGAATAGTGCTGGACTGCTATTCAAGACAAATGAATAATGTTGACTGTTATTACTTTCATAATACATTTTGAATGTAAATAAATATATTTCTCATAATTTTTTACATTTATAATTAAGTTTTAACATTAATTTACTTAAATATAAACTTTGATTTGAAAAATTTAAATTTTACAAGAAGAATAATCAAGGGAAAGTGAATAGTGCTTGTCCACTATTCAAGACAAGTGAATAATGTTGACTGCTATTTGCATATCAATGACATTCAGTGATAGCTAGCAAAACACAACTATTTTTCATAAATATTTATGGATTTTATGATTACTTTTTACACTATATTGACTAATAATGTGGCTAGATTTAGATTTTTATTTAAAATATTTAATTTTAGATGAAGAAAAGACAACAGAAGTGACTAATCAGCTATCATAATTTCTAAGGCCCAAGAAATCACTGGCATTTTCCTGTAATGACTGAGTGAACTATAATTCCTTTGTTTTACTGCAGGCTATTTTTCATATGTTTTTCTTCAGTTATTAACATTATTTTAAATTTTTTGTTACATTTAACCAATTTGAATGTAAAATAATTCAATTTTTAGAAGCTAAATTAAAACAATTTTGATTATTGTGCATTAATATATTTCAGAAAGGAAACTGGCTAGATCTGTACTTAACTAATCAAATCTCTCAAATTTTTACTCAATCTGGCCAATAAGAAAATTCATTAGTCAAAAAGGTTAAATTATCTCAGCTCCCTCTAGTATTATAATTTTTCCATGTCACTTTATAAAATATTTATTAAATTGCAATTTTAAACTACCTATAAATAATTATTTTTTAAAGCTGGTCCTGAATTAAAAAAAAAAATTCATGAAAAAAAAATTATTGTTTTAAAATTATATTAAAATAAATTAGAAGCAAATTTTACAAAAAAAAATATGTGGTTGACAACTTGGACACCACTGATATAATAGCACTGATGATATATATATATATGTATGGGAGATGATGATCTGGATGAACTGATAAGTGCTGGTCAGCATGAAATGCATATGTTGGAGATCATTTATCTTTTTCAAATGTATGTAGTCATAGGTATCAGTTGTATAAGATGAAGTGGATAGAAAAAAGCAAAGCTCTCCATAAAGTAGTGCCACCCTGTGCCAACCAGAGTAATCAATGGATGCCAGAAGACTTGTGCATAAAATCCCTATCTAATGCCTACTCATCCAATATCCCCAGACTAACACCAATCCTGCCTAATAGGATAGTGGTGGCTATGATTGTTAAAGAACCAAAGACACCAAAATATATGGGTGCTGAACTGAGTTCAGACCCATATGACTATATAAGCTATTGAGTTTAGATTGAAAATATTTTTGTGTTTTCAAATTTTATTCTCATAGTTTTATAGTTAAGTAGAGATAAAAGGTGGTTGCTGGAGGGTTGCATTATATCCTAAAATCTAGGTGCAGTGCTCTCAGATCCAAAGCTCCTCACTGATGAAGGCCACAAGCCAGAAACTAGTCTGGGGATATTGGATGAGTAAGCATTATATAGGGATTTTATGCACAAGCCTTCTGGCATCCATTGATTAATTTGGTTAGCACAGGGTGGCACTACTGTATGGAGAGTTTTGCCTTGGTTATAAACAATTGTGTGCTAATATAAGAGATAGTGATCATGTGATGAAGTGGATAGCTGAAGGGAGCTTGAAAGTCTGAATTCAAATTCCTTCCAATTACATTAAGTTCAGTATAGACAATATTCTTGTATTTAAATATTATATACTTATATATTATAATTTAAAAATTCGTATAGTATATACATCTTTAATAATTAATAGAATTAAAGAATGCTTTTGTATTTAAAATCAAGCAATACTATTTTTAAAAGGATTTTTTTTTCATATTAAAGTTTTTGTTAATGATTTACTTATCTTCTATTTATCAAATATTTTTTACTTTCAAAAAATCAAATTTTATTTACACATTAGAGTGGATATAAAAGCAATCAATGATAGGATAACATTGTCTATAAGAAAGTTTCAATGTATACATATAAATGAGGTATGCAAGCCATGTATACAGAAATATCAAAAGTTGTATTAGACCAACAATTTAGTCTTAATAGCAGTATAAGAAGCTCATGATGGTTAATTAATGCAAGTATGAAAGAAACATAAAGATATCTTAAGGCAGCGTGTCATGAGCTTAATTAGTTAGGAATATAAAGTAACGAGGACTATAAAATTATTTAAAGTTGATATAGTAAGTTAATGGTATAGTATGCAATTAATACAAAGTTTGTGTATAAAATATATAGGGTGTATGAAAGATCTTCATAGTTAAATTTAGATTATTCTTAAGTGAAAGATGTAATATATTATTTTTTTAGTGGATGGGAGAAAATTTTAGTTTTGGGCCTAATAAACACATAAATTAGGATTCTAGTCTCATCTGGCTCCAGGTTTGGTCCATTAGCCAAGGCTGACAAGTTCGTTTATTCTCTTCTTTTATCTTGTAGAGGGATTTGAAAAAACGATTAATCATCAAGTCATCACAGCCATGATCCAAATATCATGTTACATCTGGCAGTCCAAATTGAGAAGTTAATGAAAGTGGCCAGTCTTATTGTTCCAAATTGACCCTTTTTAACTGCTGCATTAAGAGAAATGTTAGCTGGGTCACTGCCATTTATCCGGTCTAACGCTATATTATGGAGATGAGTCCATGAATCACATTGATCCAGAATGTGGCCAATTGACTCCTCCTGTTTGTTACATAGGGGGCAAAGGGGGTTGATGTTGTAACCCCTTTGGTAGTGGAGAAATGCCCCAGTGGGGAGTGCTCCAAGGATGATTTTTATTAAAAAATCAAATTTTGGACTCATTTTGATGAATTTTGTTAAGTTGGAAAATTGATAGATTCTTATTGTATATTGTGATTACATTATATAGTAATATTAAGAAGAATCACATTAATAATAGTATATCCAAAACTCTTTGCAGTACTTCTACAAGAAGTGTGTTGTGGATTAAAATGGAAAGTTAAAGGAATACAAATAAATGAACATAAGTAGATATTTTTGCAAATAATATTTCCGAGATTCAGAAAATATTGCAAGAGTTATCAAATGAAATTAAGAAAGTAGAACTAAAAACAAATATTAAAAAGATTAAAGTAATGTTTTTTTTTTTCTCAGAAAAAGAAAATAAAGATTGCTAATCATGAATAAGAAGATAATAATTATAAATATCTTGATTCAATTAATCACTC
Organism: Epiperipatus broadwayi; assembly: GCA_028023455.1. NCBI lineage: Eukaryota > Metazoa > Onychophora > Udeonychophora > Euonychophora > Peripatidae > Epiperipatus > Epiperipatus broadwayi. The sequence goes on along the minus strand of JAQFVV010000436.1, from coordinate 96,065 downwards.
AGACCACTCAACACAATATAGGGAAAATATATGTTGGGAGTAAAAAGTAGAGATTGAAAGAGAAATATATACTATTATCATCACTGAATGAATTAAAAGACAGAAATGGAGATGAATTATACATATTGCTAGAAAAGATATTATATGGGCAACTAAAGTAGTAAATTGAATCCCAAGAGATTATAAATGATATATAAACAGACCACATAAAAAATAGATGAATAAAATAAGGAACATTGTTAGTCTGATGAAGAGAAGGAAAGCTATGCATTGGAGAAACTGCATTATATTTAGGAAGAAATTTCTTCTTAGAGTGGATCAATAGTGGTTTAAAATGAAGATGACTGTTATAATAGCTATCATTTGGAATTTTGCTGGAAACAATTTTTTTGTTTTAACTCTTTTAAAAGGATATTTAACTCTTTCTCCCTGGTAACAATTTTTGAGTCATTTAACATTTATTTTTAGCATTAATCCATTATTATATATTAAAATTCAATAAATTGGACTTGATTAGTTAGAAATATACATTTGCAAATGAAAAACATTCTAAAAAAAGAATTGAATTTTGAAAATATTAAAAAAATAATAAACAGAGTACATATTAAAAACAAAGGTTTCATCATTCAACAATGTGCAACATTAAAGTAAGTAATTTGAGAAATTCAATAAAATCTTCTTTGAAATTGATAAGGTGAATGAATAAATGTAATTTCTAATAAGTCTATAAAATCTTGCTTTAAAATATTAAAATTGCTTTATAATTTTTAGAATATTTCAAAAGATCCTATCCCAATGTTGATAATGACTTAAGTGATCTGTGACAAAAGACACGGTCTCATACCATTCATCACTTTATTTATTTGCATTGTGATAGAATTTAACTTCTATATTTAAATATAAAATATACACATAAAATAAAAGTGTATATATATATTTTAATAATTATTATACAAATTATTGTGTAAAAATAATTATGGATTTTTAATAAACCATGTAAAAATGATTTTTTTTGCTATTCCAAAAATTTTCTCAATGTATTCTCACAAATAGTGTGGAAACCATTACAAAGAACTAAATACATGGAGGCAGGAATAAAATATTTTGATTTTATTACCTATTTGAAAATAGGACCTCTTCAAATTTTTTTAAATTAAAAAAAATCAATATTTGTTAGCTGGCAAGTGTGATAGTGAATATCAAACAACTATTTTTTTTAATCAAAGGCCTTCATTTCACTTATTATATAGATTAATTTAATGGTGATTAGTTTTTTCCTCTTCCCCAACTTTTATCAGGTACAAATTTAAACATAAAGCAATACAAATGTCAAAAAAAAATTGTTAATCTGCAAGTTAGGAAAAAAAAAAAACTATACTTAAATTGTTTATATATATATATATATTGAAGTATATCACATATTTTTATTATTATGAACAATAGGTTAATAAAAACTAACATCAAAATGCAAAAAGTACTCTACCTAACTGATATTAAATTGATTAAGCTCATGGTTCATATCACTAAGTAGTTGAAAAGTGAACTAAAATATTAAATTATTTGTCTACAAATTTTTATTTACTATTTTTTATTTATTTGGATAGCATATAATTAAATTATCTGATGTTATTCCACGTTATGGTTCATAGCCTTAATAAAATATTACTTACGTAATGTATATATGCGCTTAATAAAATTATAATTACAATTTTAAATTATCGTAATAGATTTCTAACTATAAGATCTTTCCATTAACTCGTTGTAAATCGAAAGATTTCATGCGTACTACTGTGTAATAGGAATTGTGGACTTAATCAGTGAAGTCATTGAATAGCTGCATGCTCTCAGATCTAAATGCTTTAGTTCTGCCTATTCATATAGAAAGTAGGTTGAAACAAGAGTGGTTCTCCTCTTTTCTTCCAAAGTCATAAGGTTGTGTTTAAGACCTGCAGAGGTCCCTATCTTCGCATTTTCAGGCGCATAATCTTGGGGTTCACAGCCTTAATAAAATAATATTATAATCACTTCTAATAAATGATGTCTTATCTTCTAATGTCTTACTATTTGATTTAAAGAATACATTTTAAAATATGTGTGTTGGAATATTATTTACATTTTCGTTTTTTAAAAAAAATTGTAGTTAAAACAGTAAAAAAAAAAGATAGATGAGAATGATAATTCTTATTATATTCATTGAGTTACTAAGATTTAATAAACAGACAGCAAAGTTCACACAGTCACATCTTTGGCACCAATTATGATTATTATTAATCATTCATCAGGCTGGAGATTATTACAGTCATTTTAAACCAGACATAAACGTTAAATTTGATTTAAAATTAATATCTATTCATATTAAATAGAATTACATGGTATCATTAATAAAACTCCATAAATATTTCATATTAAATTGAGCATTGGGACAGGCAAATCCTATTTAAAGGAATTTTAAAGAAATGCAATGATAATTGTTTTTACTGCGGGGATATGGATGAGGGTTGAATATAGTGGCCTGATGTAAGACAGCATTGCAAAAATATTAAATAAATAGAGTAATGCAACAGTTTATGATCCAGTGATTACTTTATATAATCATCATAAAACTCATTGTGGCCTATGTCTATTAAATAATAATGGTTCAGCCGTAAATGCATCTTGAGAGTAATTTCAGGATTTAAAGTGTTTTTGTTCACATGTTTGAAATGTCAAACAGAAACTTTAAGTTATTGTTACTTATCCAGAAATTCACAGATAAGATGACAACAGGCTCAGACCTCTAAGTGTATGAGCCCCTCCTGACAATAGTGAATAGCTGAATATTCATATGAACTTTATCCTGTAGTCAAAAATAGCTTATTTGTGACCCAGTCTTGATTCAAACACTGGTTCATAAGCCCTAACCATTATACTTCAGAGTTCTCCTACTTGATATAAGTATTAATGTAAAAACAAAACAATAATGTGCATCAATAGATATTAATATATAATAGTCACCTCATATCTAAAAATGCACCATCTCTGGTTTCAGTATCACACAGTTTGAAAAAAATATTAAATGGGGGAGGGGGGTATTAAAAGGGTTTTAAAATTAAACTTCTAAATTTCTTGCATGTGTCTGCATAATTGTTTTCTTCTCTCACATTCAGCCATTTGGTTTGTCATTGCCCTGCCCCTTTTTTATGATAGCATTAAATAATATATTTCATTAAAAAAATAATACCAATTATTCCTTCTCTCTTTTAATTCTTATCTTTTTTTCATGTTGCACTTCTCCCTTTCTTCTCCCGTCAATTTTTTGTCAATTTACTACAGATTTAAAAAGATATTTTTATTTTGTTTGTGACTTGATATTAAAACCATTAATGCATAATCTATTTCTATTACAGAGAGTGTTCCAATAGCTCAAACAAACTCTTAATTGACAAGTTCGGTATGAGAAAATATTTAAAATCTCTATCCAGAACCTTCCCATCTCCAGACCAACTGTGTTCAAGCTTATGGCTCACGTCAGTGGAGAGCTAGAATATTCGGACACTAGATCTAAAATATCAACTCAAAACCCAGCACTTATTTCAAATGTAATATTTAAGTAGAAACTGAAATTTTCGGTCATGAAAATGTCTTTAAATCCAGCTATCTAACTTAAATAGCTATATGGAACTCAACTAAATTTTTGATTATTATAAATTTACCTTTAAGGCTTTGGCTATGCTGAGGCTATTAAAATATTGTAGATCTGAATTTAGTTCAGTCCCATATAGCTATTTAAGTTAGATAGCTGGATTTAAAGACATTTTCATGTCCGAAAATTTCAGAGTTTCTATTTAAATATTACGTATGAAATAAGTGCTGGGTTTTGAGTTGCTATTTTAGATCTAAAGTCCGAATATTCTAGCTCTCCACTGTTGTGAGCCATAAGCTTGAAACCAGTTGGTCTGGAGATGGGAAGGTTCTGGATAGATATTTTAAATATTTTCTCATACTGCGCATCAATTAAGAGCTTGTTTGAGCTATTGGTACGCTCTCTGTATTACATTTTTGTAAATGCAAACTTATACAAGTAATGTCACATTATATATGACTTGCTTTTTTGATTATTCTATTTCTATTTATGATCTTTTTTTAAACCGGACTTTTTATGTGACACTTAAAACTTTTTGACTAATTAGAAATTATAATGAACACATTTTTTACAAAATAATTTTAATTCATTTTTGTATCATTTACAAAACTAAAGCTATGACTTAATCCTTTGAGTACTTAGTGATTTGGAGATTATTTATTCTGTACATAAAATTGAAATAATTAAAATTTTCACTCTCTAAATTAAAACAATGTCAATCAATTAAGGTTAAATACCAACAAAGTTCTAAAAGAAAGATTGATGTCATTCTATCTTTTCATAGTCAACTGATGTTTACGAAACTCAATGAAAAGTCAGTTACTTACATTCATATTATTTATATAGATACATATAATTTTATAAATCACATGTTAATAGCTTACACTTATCAACACTAGGAATGTTATTTGTTGCCACGGCAACTACCATGAAGAAGTTGGATGAACAACAGATTGAAGATTCCTAATGTTGATAAGCATAGGCTATTATCATGTGTGATTTATATCTGTGAATTATCTAGTTTTATGCAGAATTAAATTTAATGCCATTTTATATATTTTGATAAAAAAAAAAAAAATTAATGAAAAGAGATTTTAAACAAATTTAGTTAAAAATAATTTAATTTCATAATTAATACAAAATTTGCACTTCCATAGAGTTCATAATTGCTTGTATGTTTGAGGTTATATTAGGATCATGAGGTGTGAATTACTTTCTCAATCTAATCAGGATCAATATTTTGTTTTAACAGCAACTAATTTTGAGAAACCAATTTCACATAAATACTTTAATGCAAATTGAATTAAGATTTATATTGCCTTTTCTTCAGTTTAGAATAATTGCTTCTAATCAACTGCCAAAATTTCTGATAAGTTATTAACTTAAATTGAATGAACAATATTTTATCACTTAAAAGATCAACTAATTATTCTTTTTCATTAAAAACAAAGTTACAATTAAATTTTTTTTAATGAAAATAAATTATGGATCCAATATAACTAACTTTTCACAAGAAAATTTTTTAAAAATATTTTGAAAAGTTTACTCAGTTTTATCACATGACAGGAAATGAAATTTTTAAATGATCAAACATGTATATTATTTTTGATAAATTCTGAATAACATGGGCACATGTCTGTATTGTTTCTCTTGAAGAATTTTCATTGCCAAAGTACCACTTTACTTTTAACATCATCAATTTTATAACATTTGTTCACCTTCCTCAGATTCAAATTCAAATCTCTAAGTTTTTGAATACATCAACCATATAACTCAAACTTCTCATGTCAGTCTTCACTTATAAATAGATGTATCAAATTATGTTTTTTTTTCTGAAAAAAAAAAAAAAGTAAACTTAATTCCTTAAAATGAAAATACATTATCACAGTAATTTGGCACATGAAAACCATCTGACTTTTGCACGTGTGAATAATAATTCATGTATAAAACCCATTTCATTACACAATATTGAAAAGAGGTAATTATATAGGTATTTAGTCTCGTTTTTATTATAATTAATTACAAGAACATTTTTTAATACCTTGTGCAATTCAATATTAGTCAATCTTTTTTACCACAAGAGCTTGTCTATGTACCATGCAAACAATACATAGGGCAGTTTTTTTTATTAATATTTTTAGACTTTTATTGTGTATTTGCAATATATCGGTAAGAGAACAAACAGGTGTTACTGAACTCATTGAAAAAATTAAAAGACTGAAGTAGAATTGGGTTGGATATATTGCTAGAAGAGATGATAATAGATGGACAATTGAAATCTTAAACTGGATTCCAAAAGATTGTAAAAGACCCAGAAAGAGACCACAGGTGAGATGGATGGATGAAATAAAAAAGTGTGCAGGGATGATGTGGAGAAGAGAAGTTAAAGATCATCCTGCAGTGGATTGATAATGATTGCTGATGATGATTGTGTATTTGATGTAATACAACTGATTCCCTATTATGTGACATGGCAGAAGTTCAGTGGGAGAAATTATATGTTTTGATATTGAAATTGTTTTTAAATTGCCGGCATATATTTCTTCACAAATACTTGACATCATTTTAATTGCAGAAAGAAGATTAAGAAATTCTGCAAATAGATATGACTTTACATGTCTTTTAAAAAAACATTTAAGATTTATCTTTAAATTTTTAATATTTAGTTTCTAAAAGTCTTTTCATTTCATGATTTCATTAGGTAATTTTCCCAAGCAATTAACACTGAACAGACATTCTTTTCCAAACAAGGAGGAAAAAGGTAAATCTATATTTAATAAATTCCTCTAGATATTTACTCAACATTTTCTTGGAAAATAAATTTTGTTTAGTCAGTAAAAGCAATGACATGCCATTTTTATTTAAATTTTCATAAAGTATTTTTTTAAGTTTATTAGATTTTTTTCATCGTCATTCATATTTGTATTACTACCTTTTTTATTTTTTGAACATTTAATATTAATTAGCCACTAATTAACAAAAAATTATAACTAAAGTAACTATATAAATAACAAAAAGAAAAAAACATTAAAAAAAATCTAATTATCCAATATTTGTATTTAAAAATCTAAGTATATTGCTACATATTCACTTGATAATACATTTATTAAGAAACAAAATTATTAATGCAATCAATTATTTGTTAATATGCAGGTATAATAATCAAAGTATATAATTTATGTCAAGCGTTGGTGGTCGGGTGGTCAGCACAGCCGCCTTACAAGCAATTGTCCCGGGTTTGCGGGTTCGCTTCCCGACCGATGCTTTGATACATGAGGGGGGGGTAGTATATAATTTATAACTAGCACAATAAAAAATGCATTGGAATGAATGTAATTAATTTAAAAGATAAGCATAACATACTGTATTAGCCAGTTTTGATACAATGACACATTATGCATCTTAACTAACCATTTGAACAAACTTATTTAATTTGGGAATACTGATATCAAGTTAAATGATGGGGGGGGTGTTAACTGATTTGACTAGACAAAAGTAGATATTTTTTAAAAATTTCTGAATACTAAATATCGATATTTAAAATAAATACATTGAGAAATAATACGCTCAGTATTAAAGATTAAAATAAAGTAGAAAGGTTCTATTTAATGCTTAATTAAATCCCACTATATGTTGTTTTTATTAATTCAACACGTGTATATACGCTAAAGTTAATCCAAAACGTTGGAGGTTATTTTTAAGGTCTACAAGCATGTTTATCATTTACAGCAATTGTAGAAAAAAATAATTAATGGATTGAAGACCATATTCAATTAGGCCAAGGCAGGCCAGTAATCCTGTTAAGTTTACCTCCCCTCCCTCATGTTTTAACCTGATTAATCAGTTTGACTTCAGAAAAAAGGCTATTTCAACTTTATTAAAAGCATCAATGCTATTTCTGTTAATTAATCTTGTCTGAACACTATTAATTTTTATTTTATGATGAATAACCATTTTTCATAAGAGTTTATTCTATATAGAGTTTTTCTTTTTTCAAATCACTGGTTTCTGAATAAACTTCTTTTGCTCTGTTCCATAGTGATAATGTAACTTTAGTGATTTGAAAAAAGATCCGTTATCCATCAACTGTTATTAAGAAAACCTTAAATAGACAACAAAAAGAATAATCAAAAGAAAAAACAATTATTGATACTGTAATGTGCCCATATATACCAAAAATAGCAGACAAATTAAGAAAATCTGCAATCAGTATAACATTAGAACAGTTTTCCAGAGCCAAACCACACTATGAGTAATTCTAACATATACAAAGCCTAAACTTGAAATGCTGAAAAGAAAAAAAATTGCATCTATGAAATACCATGTAAATATGGAATAATGTATTGGTGAGATCAGTCGGCCCATTGAAAAGCACTTGCAAGAAGACAAACTGATAATTAGAAAAGAGAAAACAAATGTGTCTAAGATGGCAGACCATGTAGTACCAATGAACATATGTTCAATTGGGAAAATATAAAAATATTGGATAGAGAAGAAAAAGTACAAAGAAGAAAATTTAAAGAAGCTGCTCACATGACAATGGCAAACAATCCCATAACTCAATCTAGTGTGACTATACATAGTCTATGAAAAACATTAATCAACTTTGCCATTAGGAAAAAGTGGAGAAATCAGGAGAAACTTCTTAGATAAATATATGAAATTTCTACTGACTGTTGTCTTTGGCAGGATGGCTCAGTTGGTTAAAGCATTACATTAAAATTTAATACTCAAGAATCTAAAAGTCCAGGCTCAATTCCCATGCTAGTACTGTCACTGGTCAGGCCAGCTACATAAGATGGTACTGAAAGTTGTGAGTCATGTAAAAGTCTGAGTTCGAATCCCGCATATATTACATATATAAATATAGGTTTAAGCCTGTACAATGTATTAATGAATAGGATACATAAAAAATATTCAAATGATTTAATTGTTCAAGAGTTCATAAGAATTTCAAGTGCCAGAAGTATTAGAATGCATCTCAGGACCCCACATTTCAGGGTCTGACATTAGGTTACTGTACTAACTGGCACAAGGATACATATATACAAAGTCATTAAGATTTACCATTGTACCTTTCAAAAATAGTTAAGTAGTCAAATTTGACATTATGTAATATTCTCATTTAAAGTAACATCTGGAAGTATGTCAGTGTGCTTTCTCACAAACACACACATATAAATGCTTGAAGTCTCTGAATTTTTTTTCTTAATTTAAAACATTACGTAGCGGAATTAAAAGATCTAATTTCTAAAATTACAATAAATATGCAAATACATGGAATTAAAAACATTTAACATATCAAACAAATTTCAATTAAATTTCAGAGATAAATATTTTTAAAAGATGGCAATAATTAAGATAGAAAAAGGTTATTAAAAAAGATAAATTGTTATGAGTCAAGAGACTAAAAGATTAATTACATCTGAATGTTTAAAAGAAAATAAATATGAGTAAAAAAATAATAATTTTCATTTGATGGTATGCCAAAGGAAAAACAAACATGAGATTTCTGTGGTTAGAAAAATGTAATATTTTAAACGACCGGGTAATGTTTTAAACTTTGGGGGGAAATGGATATAATGTTTAAAAATGTAGCAGTGATTTTAAAAAAAAGATAAACTTTCTTAGTTGAAACTGACAGCAAATTGATTCGGAGAAATAAAATATAAAAACAAACAAATAAATTAAATTTATGAATAATATAACCTCTAACCCTTTAAATAAATTATTTTTATTTATACAAACATCGTTTTATAATTTTATAATAAATCAGAAGCCCCATTCCCTTTCCACATATTTATGTATGTTATTTTCAGATACATTTTTTCCTAATCTAATTGTGCGTCTATAAATTGTCTACTATTACTTAAGATTCTCACGGACAATGGTTAGTTGCCCAGTTTAGAGTTCATCCGGGCTGATAAAATATGATTTTTTTTAATGGGTTAAACATAAGATTAGGAAGATTTTTCTGTTAGGTAACCCACACTTGGATAACCCAGCTAGTCATCTAGTTATGGCAAGACCGATCAATTTTAGTGCCTGAGGCAAGCATTATTATTGTTTTTAAAATTACTAATAAAATTTTATTATCCTTATTTAGAATGGTTTTGGAATGCAAAAGCAATGCATTTCACCTATCATATCTATGATGTGTCCAAATCCAGATCAAATGCAGTTCTTTTCTGATATATGGATTTTTTTTAAGTACTTAATCTACAGCCAATTTTACATTAGCAGTAAACACATATCCTTACCTAAAGATAGAAGAATAGTAAAATCATTTCACAGCAAATTGCAACCCTTCTGACTACAGACTTTCTCTTTTATGCTTCTCTATGAGAAGCTCTGTGAGAGAGTTTTGACACATAGTGTACTAAATTATTACAAAAAGATTGTTTTACCTACTTATTTAAAATTATTGACTAAAGCCACAGATGTAAATAAAAAACATGTTAAATCAAAGAATTATATCATGTGATTTGACCATTTCATATGTTCACATAGGCTGTTAATTACAATAGCTAACTCTCCATTCAGTAATGTCACCAAGTGCAAGTCTTCATAATCATTAGATGCAAGAAAGTTTGTGAATAATACCCCTATATAATGCCTATTCTTCTAAATATTCCCAGACTAGTTTCTAGCTTATAGCTTTATAGTTAACCAAATGATAAAAGGTGGCAGTTGTATGGTAACATTAGATCCTAATATCTAGGTACCATGCTTTCAAATCCAAGGTTCTTCAATGATTAAAGCCACAAGCTAGAAACTGGTCTGGGGATATTGGATGAGTAGGCACTAGGTCAGAGATTTTATGCACAAACATTCTTGCATCCACTGGTTATGAAGGCTTGCATTTGGTAGCCCTACTGTATGGATATTTAGATACTGTTAAAATAATTATTAGCACTATCCTATTACGCATGATTGGTTTTAAGCCAATAAACATCACATGATCACTATTTCTTATGCTTGCTTATTAGTTTATAACATCACAGCAATGTTTATAACTTATTTTGGCCATGAATATGAGGAAAACCTCAAAAGTACTAGGCCTAAATTGATTTGATTTTTTTGGTCGATACTTATAGCTTCTGCAGCGGGTAAATCACTTTTATATGCTATTATGTTTGCTTATAACTGTTATTAAGACAGGCAAAACTCTCCATACATATGGCCACTCAGTACAAGCCAGAGTAATCAATGGATGCCAAAAGGCTTGTGCAGTTAGGTGTAGTGATCTCAGATCCAAGACTTCTCACTGACAAAGGCCAGAAGCAGAAACTAGTCTGGGGATATTGGATGAGTAGACAGTAGATGGGGTTCTGGCATCCATTGATTACTCTGGCTTATACTGAGTGGCAATACATATGGAGAGTTTTGACTGTTTTAATAACAGTTATAAGCAAGCAAAAGGAATGGTGATCATATGATGTTTATAGGCTTAAAATAATTATACGCATTTAAAAGTGCACAAAAATAAAAATGGTCAAAAATATAAAAAAGCATAATACATAAAATCTATTTTTAGATTTTTATTGGTTTTGACAATATATAAGCAATAACGTTACCTTATAAGCAACATTCTAAGCAATTTGTTCATTTACCATTTGCAAAGTTCAACATAGTCAGGTTATCTGAGAAATATTTTATTTCATAGTTAAAATAAGAGAACAAATTCCCCTAACCTCTTACTTTACATTTAACATATTAAAACATTGATCAGTAAAATTTTAAGAGTGAATACAAAATTTGATAAGAGAATTGAACAATATTTGATTAAGAGAGACGAGAGGCATTCTTTCTATTAAAAACACCCCTAAATCCTTTTTTTTATATTAGATATTTTTGTGCTAGTAATTTAATGAATAAAAATTATTTTTAAAATATGTGTTAATTTCTCCAATTTAGTACCTAAGGCAATTGACTTTTGCCTTATTTGCTGGACCAAACTTTGCATCTTTGGTGATTACATGGAGTGTAAAGCAAAGACTATAAAATAATCTGCATTTTCACATGAAGATTTTAGAATCGACTGTAAAACCAAACCTTCAATTGTAATATGTTGTATCTTTACCATAAAGAGAATATATCATCATAGGGTTTTTGTGTCCAAAATTTATATTTACCACAAACACCATGAGTATCTTTTTCATTAAGACTGCAGAATTCTTACCCTTAAGTATTGTTTCATACTAATTAATGTGATTTTACTGACTAAAATATTCTAATTTAATTCTATGTTAAATCATATTTATTTTTTATTATTTTCCCTCTATATATCTACATTTCACCCAAACCAATCTTTTGTCTGGCATTGCTTTTTTCGTACACATTCTCATCTTTTACATTTTTTTCATTCTTTTCTATTCATTAATAAATAGCTTTTCACTTCTTAATTATTATAATTTACATACTGTAGAGTAGAATTTACAAGTTTCTTACAACTTTTTTTTTTACATAATCTCTATGTTCTATTGGAATTTATGTTATAGCTGAATCTTTTGTTGTCTACTATAATTCTATCACAGAAAAATTTATAACATCAGTATTTTTAAAAGCATAATGTGGATTGTCTAAGAGCATTCCATCACTTACATTTAGACATCTTTAAGAAAAGTATAGAAAATATATAATTAATCTTTACTACTTTGTCACCAAGGAAAGTCTTTGGTATCATATGTAGTCATCTCTTTTATGCAATTAAAAGCAGCTTCATGAGGTTACATTATTAGCACTTAAAATAAGTTATTTCTGATGGGCTAAAATTCTCCATCTATTTACTATATTCTATCAATTGCTTGATGTGTTTTTTCTTTTTCTCTTAATTGTTTATAAATTAAACAATTAAAAAAATTAAAAACAAAACGTTTTAAGTAAAGTTTGAGAATATAAAAATCAGAATTATCTCAATACGCAGCACTTTTTAGAAGCAACTTCTATTTATACTACTTCAAGTCTGCTACCAAACTTGAGGTTTTAGTTCTTATTAAATTCCTATTCAGTATTATTCTATTTACATTCTGAAACTACTTTCTGCCTTCATAGGTGAGAAGTTTTGGATTTGAATCTAGTGCAGATCTTGATTCAAAACTCTTCACTGATGAATGCTATAAACCAGAATAAAAATACAGATAGAATAACATTGAATAGGGATTTAATGAGAATTAATTATCTAGCAACTTTCTCTATGCAGTAGTGCAAGTCACAGTAATCACAATAATCAAAGGATACTAGAAGATTTGTATATAAAAATTCCTATCCAATTCCTGCAACTGTGGTAACCAATGGATACTAGAAGGTTTATGCATCCACTGATTAATATGGCTTGCACTATGTGGCACTGCTATATGGAGAACATTTTTACTGTTTTAACAGCTTGGATAAGCATAAGAAATGGCGCTCGTGTGATGAATTACTATCTAGCATCTATTAATTATTCAAGCTTGCAATAGATGGCAGAAGTAAAATAGTATAAATAGATTGCTTGGCAATACTTTGTATAAATCAAATGGATCTGAAGATGGAAATAATTAAACTCTAAAGAAGTAAAATAGTATAAATAGAATTCGCTTGACAATATTTGGTGTAAAACAGAGGGATCTAAAGATGGAAATAATTAAACTCTAAAACAAATTTTATCTAAACTTAATAGAAAGTATTTGGAAGTATGTCAAAATATGCATCTATGTATGACAAATATATTGATTTACTGATTCTGCAAATTTAGCATTTTCAGGTATGAATAGTATAAAATTATTATTTTTTTAATATGATGAATACTTTGATCAATATTCACATTTAGATATGTTGGATAAATATTGAAGTCAGATTTTAAATATGGTAACTTGTTTTTAATGTGAGTAGTCTATGGATTATTCTATTAAAAAAGAATGTACAAAAAGATTAAGCACATCTTTCATAGGTTGATTACATCCTTCATAAAAATAAAAAAGATAGCACTTCAATTTATAGAAAACATTCAATATCTTTGAGGATAAATATGATATGATAATAAACAAATTGAACTTATATGTCATCTTCATGGAATATTCTTTGTATTTCTGTTTGACTATCTATTACTCACTCATTATTATGAATTACATTAGATGACTCTAAAGCAATATAAAGAAAATTCTTGGAAACATAAGTAAGAGTAGAAAGTCATGTGATGTCATAATAAGGGAGTGTGCAATTTAAATATTAAAAGACTAAACTACAAAAGAACTTGTCCATCAAAAATCCTCAGCTGTTAGATTCACAGATGACTTTAAATAACTTTCATTACTTTTGATTATGCAAGTACAAAATGGAAAAAAAAGCTTACATCTATAGTCTTTTCATTTTAGTTTTGCCATATTCCTTCACGTATCAAAATGCTTAAACTCTCTACTATATTTGAATCTCATCCACATTAAAGATTATTTCTGACATTTTACTTTTAGTAAATACAGTTTAAAGGTACTTGTTATATCTATTGATTTTTTTTTACTTTATCTTTATACTAATTTATATTTAATAATTAAAGCATAAATGTTCTCTTCTCTCTGATCATAGGTTACCCTTAATGTTACCAGTGTATTAATATATATATATATAAACTTCATTTTTACCTTTATGAATACATTAAAGATGGTATTAATAATGAAATACTTATAGCTAGTTAGTATGTCTTATTATTTTTAATTGCTTTACTTAAAGAATAATAGTCACTTATTAACTGTTAATTTTCTTGAAAAATTATCATCTTTAAATGACAGATATTATCAATACCAACATTGTGAAAATGATTTTATTGTGAAAATAACTTTGTGTTTATACTAAAATTTAAAAAGGAAATATATTTTTCAACATGTTGATTTAATACTTATTGAATGTATTCATGTTTCACGAAAGTTATTATAATTTATGATATGCCCCAGAAATATTAATGAAAAATTTACTTTTTAAATGTTTTATGCTTTGTTTTCAAAATTATTGCTTTTTGTTACAATTATGTATGAATAATATATGCTATTAAAATGAACGATCCAGAGATGTATTACTGTGAACGTTAATTTTCAAACTTATTATTTGTTGTTCCAGAATATTTGTTTTTCATTATATCCATTAATAAACTATAAAATGCATTCAAGAAAGTTATTGTTCTTTATATAATTATTAATAAATGCTAAAATGTATTTTACAATAAATGCTTAAACTTATTGAGATAATAGACTACGTAAAAATATAATGCTCTGTTCTAGAAATTTGTTCATTATTGTAATCATTAATGAATGATATTAATTTAAAACTACTCCTAACTTATTATGCTCTGCTATAAAATGTACTTTTGAAATAATTACTCATTAAATTTAATCACCTATAAATTATAGAATGAATGACTTAAGAGGAAATATTAATTTTATTATATGATATTCAACTTAAAATATTTAATGTCCCTTATGCTTGTTATTTTGTTTATTAAATTATAATATTTTTGCTTTTTCATGTTTTGTGAATTATTGTATATATGAAAATTTAATATATTTTACAACATCCTAACAAATCTGCAAGATACTCCAGAACTTTATTTCCATCACTGTATCCAGTATAATTATAGAAATATCAAGATGAAGGAGTATTTTTCTTTTTATTTATTTTGTTAATACATATTTATGGTATTATAA
Source organism: Epiperipatus broadwayi (assembly GCA_028023455.1). Classification (NCBI taxonomy): domain Eukaryota; kingdom Metazoa; phylum Onychophora; class Udeonychophora; order Euonychophora; family Peripatidae; genus Epiperipatus; species Epiperipatus broadwayi. The sequence goes on along the minus strand of JAQFVV010000436.1, from coordinate 80,768 downwards.
ATACTGTACATTAATTCTGCACATTTTATTTTGTATAATCTTTGATGAATTATTTTGATGCATATTTTATTATGAGTTCTCAGATGTAATAATATATTTTAAAGTATTATATTTGTCCCTATTATTAAGCTATTTATTTAAATGTGTATGCAAATGCTAGAAGAGGTACAAGCAGCTGCATGTTTTTATTGTTAATTATTATGACACAATTTTATATTAAATATGTTTAGCACTGTTATTTTTATCAGCTTTTGATATTGTTTTTAAAGAGATTTAGTATTGCCTCTCTCTTATTGAGTATTTTATCTTGCCTATGTATTTTAAGATAGTAGCTTAGTCTCTCTCTTATATTGTGCTATATTTTTCTAGTGAATTTATTGTTCATTTATCTTATATTTAAGCATATAACACTTTACTGCGGCAATTCCCTATTATTATTCTTACTTGTTTGACTAGTGATAGAGTCTTAGATCATTTTTTGCTCTCATATATAAGTGCTTTTCCTTAATTTTATGCAATCACTGTACTTTTTCTTTGCTTTCATATCCTGAAGGTGGATTTTCATTGTGACATATTTTGCCTAAAGCCATGGGTAATGTACTACCATGACTTTATCTTGGCATTTGATATTTTTGTAGATGCTGAGGAATGTCACTATTATCTTCAGTTGCACTCTTAGTCTATCTGAGTGTAGTTGTTTGTTTTAATATGTAGGTCTTGTAGTTGTGCCTAGCCAGCACCTCAAGATGTTAAATCTGATAAAATGTTTAATGTTAAATTTAAAATTGCATATGTGGCTTCATCATATAATATACATCTTCAGCATTCATTGCACAATAAGGAATGGTAAGTTAATAGTTGATATTTTAATTAGGATGTAAAATGTTTATTTAGGAAATTTATAATGGTATGATTGTATGTCAAATGAGGATACTTATTAAAAATATCAAAGCTATGGAATATTTTGTTAACTATTAAATATTATTTATTTATTTTAAAATGTTAAATACATGTATATTGTTTATATAAAATTTAATGTAATTAAACAGAATTTGAACTCAGAATTTTAAGCTTCCTATATCTATCCACTCCATTTTGTACAACCAATATATATGACTATATTCATATGAAAAAGATAAATGAATTCCAATAAATGTGTTTCATGCTAAATCAACTGGTGAGTGCTGGTTCAGCATGAAATATATATATATATATTGGAGAGCATTTATATTTTTTCTCATGTGTGTAGTCATGTGTATTAGTCATAAAAGATGGAGTAGATAGTTCATGTTCTGTCTTATTATTTTAAAACTGTAATATATAATTTTCCTCTACATTACATTTTGTTTCATTTTGATTTTGAGGATTTATTTTGATAACTTTGTAAAACAGATAGATATTTGTTTTTTGAATATCGTTAATGTTAAATAAATTTTATTTTTATTATTAACTTAAGTCTTCTCAACTTTTATCATCATCTATATTCTTTCAGAAATCTAAATATTATAATGTTTACCGCACAATTCTATATACTTGTTATGCACTGAGAGTCCACGAATACAAAGAATTTGATATGAAAATCACTTTATTTAAATTGTATTGTTGGTGAAAGAAGGTTATTTTTTATTTAATCAAAAATAATTACAATTATTTATTTATTTGATGTAGGATCACTTTAGTCAATTTTATTTATTTGGAAGATCACTTGGTATTAGTTGGAAGACCACTTGATTTTCTTCATCATAAATTTAAGATGATAAGATTGATTGGTTTTACTTCAAGAGAAAATTAAAAGAAAATCTATTAAGGTGATATCTTGGGTAGCCATAAAATCCTTATCTACTCATAATATCACGAATGCTATCCTAGAACATTATCTTTATTTTAAAATTAAAAATTTTCCATGCTTAATTTAAATTGATTGTAATAGTATGTCTTATTGCTTTATTGCTTCCTAGGATCTCATTGTTTGTTAGATTTTCAAAAGTTAAAGAAAATAATAAAATTATAAATTATCAGAGTATTAATTATACATGAATCCTTAGATATAGTTTATGCAAAACATTATTTAAGTAAGAATTGATTCATTTGAGAACAAGATCATTTTAAGAAAAAGCTAATGTGGCAAAACAAAAGAAGACATGCTTCTATTTAATAAAAAGACAAATCAGATGTTAAATCTGATCAAGACAATAAGATAATCATTGTAGTTAGAAGATATAGTTGTATTTGAGGATAAGAAAATTTAAAATAACCTAACCCTCTTTAATGACATATGCTTTAAACATTAAGAGCTATTTTATTTTAAAAGAGAAAATATGATACTTCTCCTTTGCATCTATCTAAATAATGCTTATTTATTAAAGTTTATTCTTATTATTGTTTAAGCATGTTTTGCTTATATTATTATCAACCTATATATTTTGAGTATATTATTAATGTTATATATGCATTTAGTGTATTGAGAGAGATCTTTAACTTTTATAGTTACATGTTTGGCTTGACTAGCATGTTAAATGTGGCTTTTGGTTGATTGAGGGATTTCAATCAATTGTCTTGGCTGTATATGTCACATGTATGCATTTAACTTTCTAGGTGTCAATCTCAAATGTTTATGTCACATTGATGCATTACTTTTATCAGGGTTACAGTTTTGGTGCCCAAGCCAATATTGATATTATTATTCTCCAAGTGATTGTAGTGGCTTTCAGTCAGTTGAAGGATTCTGGTCGATCATCTTTATAGATTATAATATATATATAATCAATACTCTTCAAGCATTTTCACTTATTGCTAATAAATTTATTATTTAAATTTTACAATTTCTTTCTGTGCATTTACTGTTCTTTTATTTAAGTTTCATTTTATGTCTCTTAATGCTAATTCTATTTTACATTTATCATATCACATTTTAAATTTAAGTTGCCTTTATTTCTAATAAATTCATTGTCAATTTGTGTAAAAAAAATTAAGTTCTTGCCAAACTATTTTAATTAGTCCTAATTACTTAAAGAAAACTTCAAATGAATACAATTAGAAACAATAGAGCATTCTATTTATTTTATGTCAGAATCAACTTATAAACTTTTGAGTTATCAGTGAATCCTAAATGGTAGTGCTACATCTAAACTGTCTGACTAGTTTTTGATTATTGACCTTTTGCTGCAATGAACATTGAATTTGCTACAGGACATCAAACACCATACTACCCTAGCCAGCAAGTCTAGACATCTGGATGTAAATCAAACAGCTAACATTTATTTATTATTCCATCTTGCAACAGATAGCTTTGGATGAGAATAAAATTAATTGTTGCTCCTAATGCAGATATTGTAAGAAAGTTAAAAAAATTGTGACGCTTTATAAATGTATGTATTTCCTAATTTTTAAATTTCTGGAACTATCATTATTTAATATCTGATTTAGCTTGACTCTAATTTTATAATTATGCACTTCTTTTTTAAGTATCAAGTAAATGAACTTTAATAATTAATTTCTTTATGAGAAATTCATAATCTGAATAAATTTCTCTGATGCTCACCAAAATTTAAACTAATATTACAAATTATCACAAAATTGATATACATATAGTCCGTTATATTGTTTTTGAATATAAATAAATAAACAACATTGAAAAAAATTATATAACAACAAATAATGTATTATTTACTATAATAAATCTTTCCACAATATTTTACTACCCATCTCAATGTGATGTAATATATATATAACATTATATAAAATATGTATTTTTTTCTCCTGATTTACAATTTTTTCTCATATAATTATAATATAAATTATATAGCTATAAAAAACATTTTGCACCTATAACAATACTAACAAAATAAAAATGTCTTTTCTTTAAATATATACACATACATATATATATATACGTAGTTGCAATAGTAGTAATAGTAGCAATAGCAGCAGCAGTAGCAGTAGTAGTAGTAGTAGTGGAGGTGGTGGTAGTAGTAGTAATAATAGTAGTAGTAATAGTAGCAGTAGTATATATATATAATTTTGAAAATGTTTGTTCATTATGGTAAACTTCACTGAAAATGTACTTAGAATTAAATTATAAAAAAGAAAGAAATCACTTCATTATGCAGACAAACAAACGTTTGAAAATTTGAATTACAAACACAAACGATGGGGGGGGGGTCAGTAGTAAATATATGTATATTTATCATTAATCATTTTCAACTATTATTTATCAATACATTGCAGGATGAAGGTCTCTCCAAGTTTCATTCAATTCTTCTGATATTTAGCATCTTCATATCACTTCAGCATATTTCCTTATTTCATCCATCTAGATCTTTTACAGTCTGTTGGAATCCACTTTAAGATTTGAACTGTCCATCTACTATCATCTTTTCTGGCAATATGATTCAGTCCATATCTATTTCAGTCTTTTAATTCTTTCAATAATGCCCATAATACTTGTTTGTTCTCTCCTCCATGTAATTTCCTTTTGATCCAATTTGCTTTTGATTTCTTCTTGTTACGTTAACATACATCTCTTTAAGCTGTGTTGAGTGGTTTAAAATTTCTGTATTACCCTTCTGTTATGAATTCAAATTTCAGATCCATAAGTAAGAACTGGCAAAGCATTTACTGAAAATCTTCATTTCAAACACAGAGACATATTTCATTTTAATATTAAGTTATTTCTATTAAAAACACTCCATCCAAGTTTAATTCTATGATTAATTTCATCCATTATGTTTTCATATGTAGTAATTCTATTTATAACAATATTTATGTACGTATGTGTGTAAATAAAATAAAATGTCAATTATGGAATGAATATTGTAAAAAAACAGATTTATAACAGTGATAATATAATCTATAAATAACTCTTAATGAACCATAGAACGACTTTCAGTTAATTTCTTAATCATTGTTAGTTGAAGAAGGTTAAGAAATTAATTGAATGTACTTCTGTGGTTTGTTATACTTTTTTATTAAATATATTACCATCGTGATGGTTCATTATTTTTATTATATATATGATTGTAAAGAAATTTTATATATATCAATTTATAATGATAAATAAAAATATAAATTATAAATCAATAAAAATCATCCCTACTTTCAATTAATAGTATGGTTATAGATATAGCAAAATTCAAATCTTTATTTATACATTTCCAAGTACTATTTGTGCATTGGATTATTTCCATCATTTAATATTAAGTATTGAATGTCTTTAGAAAAATTTAATTTTATTTAAATATTTCAATTACATTCAACCATTACTAATAGTACACAGTTTAATATATACACATTTTGAGTGATATTATTTTCTCTTTTTCAAATGTTGCTGGCCTGACCAGTGATAGTACTAGCATGGGAATTAAACCTGGACCCTTAGAATCTTGAATATTGAATTTTAAGGTACATTCTAGCCACATGGCTCGATTGGGTTAGAGTATTACTGTAAAATTCAATATTCAAGAATCTAAGGGTTTATGTTCAATTCTCTTGCTAGTACTGTCACTGGTCAGGTCAGCAACACTTGAAGAAGAGAGAATAATAATACCTCTCAACACATGTGTATACTAGCCTGTGTGCTATTATCAACAGTTGAATGTAATTGCATAATTTAAATAAAGTTAAATTTTTTTAAAGACATTCAATACTTAATATTAGATGCTGGTAATAGTCCAATATATAAATACAACTAACATACCATTGTAACAAATCATCAGGATTTCCCAGTACAATCACTTGTTAGTAGTAACACATTGGTTAATATAAAATACAATATTTTAGGTGTTTTTTTTTCTTTTTTATTAGGTATTGCTGGGCTGACGAGTAACAGTATTAGTGTGGGAATTTTATCACTAATCTTTAGATTCATGAATGAAATGATGATCATGTGATGTTTATTGATTCATGAATGGTGAATCAAAGATGATGCTTTAACCAATTAGACTTTATCACAACCACTTAGATGTCAGAGCATCATGTTAAATTCATTATAAAAATCACAGGTTTGTAATTTATCTGGTCAGGCTAGAAAAATCTAAATAAAACAGAAATGTTTAATTCTTTAATCATAAATTTAAAAGACACTAGTTAGATTTCCATACTAGTACTTTAATTGTCCAGACCAGAAATATCTAAATAAGAGAGGAAAATAGTACTTTCTGAAATGTTGTGCTCTATTCAACTTAGGTGCTATTATTAACCATGGAATGTGCTTTAAAATATATAATCAAAGTTTGATTTAAAAAGTAATAATAATTCAACAAGATAATGGAAGTCATCCAATATATAATTACAAATATTTAATAGTCATATAAAAAAGAGAGAGATAATTCAAGAAACAGAATCTAGATGTCACTAATATATATAATGCTTTGTTTAAATATATATAGAAGTAAACGGAATACTGGATGCGAGTTAATTTATGATAATAGTAAGGAGAGTAGTTTATTGTTTAAGGCTCGAATGGGATCTTTAGCAACAAGAGAATATACATGTAAATGGAAAACTATGGGTGATTTACTGTGCAAATTGTGTAAGGAAGGTATAGAAAATATTAGGCATCTGTTGATTGAATGTAAATGCTTGAAAGCAGAAAGGGTACAGATAATGAAGTTATGGGAGAATAGGTATGAACAAAGTGGCTATACAGAAAGTGAGTTATTAGTTTTTATGCTGGGTTTGTGAAAAGATAAGGGGGATTTAGATATAAAGGCCATTGAGTTGACAAAGATTATTTTGTGGAAATGGGATGGGGCAGAATATGGGAAGACAGAGTGGGGAATGGAAAATAAAGTGGCTAACAGGTTTATTTGGGCATAATTGCTGAGATATTCCTGACTTTGTTTAAGGAGAAGCCAAATACATCACATCACATGTAAATGGAAAAGTGCATGTGAATGCCTGAAAGCAGAAAGGGTACAAATAATAAAGTTATGGAAGAATAAATACTATATAAACAAAGTGATTATACAGAAACTGGATTATTGGTTTTTATGCTGGGTTTGGGAAAAGATAACGGGGATTTAGATATAAAGGCAATGGAGTTGACAAAGATTATGGTGTGGAAATAAGATGCAGCAGGATAGAGAAAAATATGGAAAAAAACTTCAGGCAGGGAATTAAAAGGGAAGGTAAAGTGGCTAACAGATTTCTCTGGGCATAGTGACTAAGAGATTCCTGATTCTGTATAAGGAGAAGTCACACTGCATCACATCACATAAACATTCATAATATATGTTATATTGAAGTGGACAATGTAATGTTGCTGAAAAACATTATTATTATAATTTTTTTCATGTGTCGTAGCATCGGCTGGGAAGCGGACCTGCTAATCTGGGACAACTGCTTGTAAGGCAATGGTGCTGATCTCTCGACCACCAATGCTTGAAAAACATTATTTTATATTAAATAATACATTATTTACAATAAATTTTTTGGTATTGTTTATTTATTTATATTATACAGGTATTATACCATCTCATTTATTATCTACATTTATATATTTATTTTTAAAAATCAAATTATTATGTAATGATAAAATTTTATAGCAATTTCTTGCTATGGATTTGAAACTTGGACAATATACTCACTTGATTAATCCTGCTAGAACCTTTAGCAATAAGACCTTCACCTTACCATTGTGTTAAAGTTTCAGTGGATTTAAGAAATCACTGAATACTATTGAAAATCATTTTCTTACTTAAATAAACTATCCAGAAATAAACAGGATTACAAACTTAAGTGACTTCAAGGATAAAATTATTATGTAAAAATGCTTTCTTTTATAAAAATTGAGACAAATTCTTATTTCATTTTACATGACAAACAAAAATTAAATTTATAATATACATACACACACGCACACACACACGGAAACAACAAAATCAAATTTAGAAAACTATGGTATTATACAACTTACATTTTTAACTGGCATTTTTCTACCATTTTTATCAAGTACAACACATCGACTTTTAGACAGATTATTTCTCTCTTCATTCTAAAATCATGAAAATAATAATTAAGAGTACAGTGACAAGTTTATTTATTAATTTTGTAATACTAAACTAAAAAATCTTACAATGTAAATTACTTTATAAATGAAGCTGGAAAAGTAAGATGCATTATACATAGATGACATTCACATTACAGAAAAGTTGTATTTTATCTCCAAAATCTTTTTTTGAGTTGTTTAAATATTATTATTTGATGTCGGAGCAGCTCACAAAAGATTAATTTATCTCTAAAAACTTTATTCAAATCATTAGCTAAGACAATTGCCAGTGCTATTCTTTATATTATAACATACACAAGCCAGCATAAAAATTTGAGAAAATTCACTTTGTTGCCTGCAGGATACAATTAAATCTTAATCATCTAAGCTGCGAAGTTACTTATTCAGTTAACTAATAGATCTCAACCGGCATTCATCCTATCTACCATAGTTGAAATGCCAGACAATGTGTTGTAGTGTGACTGTACATCGACAACACAACTTACCTTTTACACATGAAGTGTGGGAATGTGTGTGTTAAAGTAGCAGCATGCCTTTACCAACAACACAGCTTGACTGTCAGTAACAGCATATCTCAACCATTAATGTAGTTATTGTAGTACAGGAAGAATCAGAGAATTATCTCAACTTATAAAAATACAGCCTGTTTATCTTGAATGTCAGAGAATGTATTAGTCACTCACAACTAATTGTACAGGATTACCATAAATTAAAAGCCAGAAAGTGTTTTAACCAACAATACTGCCTAATTATCATACGTGTCTGTGTGGTGACATAACAATCTGCCTCAGTACAAAACAGTATAACCCTGCCCAGCGTAAAAAAGTGTCAAAGTATGATAAGTAGTATATCAATTAGTTTCAAATCCCAATTCACAAAATGCCCTACTTATTATGCATTGAGAGCAAGATGATGTGCAAAAGAATAAAGTATCAATAAACAACAATATAGATTGTCCATTACACATGGAATGTTAGAAAATGTATAGTTGTCTGAATCAATAGGAATACAACCTATCTGTCATATGTAGAGGGCTAATGAATGTTTTGTAGTGTAACAGAAAATCTTAACTAACAATATATATTATCCATATATGGAATATTAGACAAAGTAATGTAATATAGAATTGATTCTCAACCAACAACAATATAGCTTACTATTACATATGTAAAATCAGAGAATAAATAAAAATAAACTGTGAATCTCAACCAACAAAAATACAATCTGCATACCATACATGGAATATCAGAGAATGTGTAATAACATATCTATGAGGGTCAGCTGACAAAACAGTTCTTCTTTAGCAGGGTAATGATAAATCTTAACAAAACAATATGGTCTACCTATTATACAAAAAGTGTTAGACAATGTATGGATTTGTAGAACTGAGTCTCACACAACACAAAATGGGTCTGAAATATTAGAGAACAATGGGATTTCTTGACTATTTGATTGATTTGTATGTGTGTCACACTGACTATTTGTTTTCATTATTGTTCTTTCATTAGTTAGTCAGTATTATATTCTGAATTCGTTTAGGGAGCTCTACAGTTTGGACAAGCCTATTATCACTTAGATAAATTTAAGATGATTCCAAAATTTAGAAAGCATCAAAAGATTAAACAAGTCCATTATAAAGAGTAGGTTTTGAGTTGACAATTTAGATCCAAAAGTTTAGACAAATTCATTATTGAAAATAAGCTCAAAATATATCCATAATTGAAAAAGCTCCAAAATTTGGGAAAGTTCATTATTGATGATAAGCTTAAGGTAAATCCATAATTTAAAAAACTCCAAAAGATTAGTCAAGTCCATTATCGAAGATCAGTTCGAGATGAGTCCATAATTTGGAAAGATCAAAAGTTTGGACGAAGTCCATTATTATATAAAAAATTAAGCTATAAAATGCTGTAAAAATTCAGAAAAAAATGGAAATAGTTTGGCAAATATTTTTATGGCCTTTTCAATGTAATGTAATCTTTTTTAATCATTAATTTACATTATGTGCATGAAAGCATATATCATTGCATATATATATAATTGATCATAATCAATAATAAAATTATGATCAAGTAATCCAAATATTCACAAACGTAAAAGTAAACTGTATTAATTATACTACAGATAACGAATATACAATATATATATATATATTATTTATAGATTATATAAAAAAACAGCATAATAGTTTATGTTTATTTTATTTTTTAACAATTCTGTAATATGTATTGTGAAAAATATTTATAAAAATTCACTAATAGTGATTAGAAGACATGGTACCATTAAGACCAACATTAATAAAAGTGTTAAGCCAGATTACAAGACATTTTATCTATACAAATGGGAAGCAAAAAATATAAAAATAAATGGAATTATTTAAGTTATATAGATTTTGAAGATGATGTAATTAATTTTACAAATAATGTTTTAGAATTACAGAAAATATTGCTAGAATTATCCGAGAGGAGGGGGGGACTAAAGATATATGCTAAAAAAATTGAACTAATAGCCAATGGACTTTCAAAAAACGAAGAAAATAAAGATTGATAATTATGAAATTACAAAAAGTTAAAATAATTATGAATACCTTAGATAGATTATAACTGCAGATAGAAATTAAGGAATGAAATTATTCATAGAATTGAAATTACAGATAGAAATATAAGGGTTGAAATTATTCATAGAATTCAATTTGACTAAATATAATTTAAATTTAAAGGAAATGATAATTATGAAATTACAAAAAGTTAAAATAATTATGAATACCTTAGATAGATTATAACTGCAGATAGAAATTAAGGAATGAAATTATTCATAGAATTGAAACTACAGATAGAAATATAAGGGTTGAAATTATTCATAGAATTCAATTTGACTAAATATAATTTAAATTTAAAGGAAAATATGTCTATTGTTTAAAAAATGATTTTTTTTTTTGGCTTTCCTATTGTAACAGTCAGATACATAGAGTCAGCTAAACCAATCCTAAGAACCAAGCAATGCCCACTAACTCATATGATGTATAATATCAATATAAACATTACCACCAACAGTATAAAGTTAAACCTCATTACCTATGCCATCAGCACCATTCCCACATGACTAATGCATCTGATGTTAGCATACATGCTCTTTTACTTATATCTTGCTAGGTCAGGAAAATACAAGAAACTCTTAAAACTACATCAAATAATTGTGGTAAGCAAGACATAAAATGTGAGAGATAGTGTATATAGATTTACTAGTAACAATAATAAAGAAAAACTAAAGCAAAGTAAAATTTATATGTCTAGATTTAAACCCAAGATCTTTTGCATTTCTTACAAGTTAGAAAGAAATTAATTAATAACAAAGCAGATTAACTATCACTAACTTACATACAATGGAGGGACTAGAGATATTATTCATTGATGAATAATTAAGCAGGTTTAAGATGGGAGTATGTACTCAACTATATCAAAATTATAATCAGGAATAAATGACTGCCATAGACTCAGAATTATGACAAACTGCACACTTGAAATCTCAGCCATTAAAATATATAAGGAAAATATGAAGTGCAATGCTAGGTTATAAACATAGGAGTATATCCGATGATGAAGCAGGGATGGGGTCATATTGATAAGAGGATCTCATAAAGTAGGATAGAATGTCTGCTCCTACAACCAGTAATGAATTGATTTATTACCAAGAAGGAATGAGTGTCTGCAATGGCCAAGATCCTCTGAGTATGAAAATATGAGAGATATGCCTGCCTTTAGCATAATCATATCTAGGAATACCCAGCAAATTCAATCCCCCAAAGCAGGAATAAGCATCTGCTTGGAGAACAAAATACAAAATAATCAAATATATATATATAACGAAGCAACATAATTTAATTAAAGATAAGATGATCAATGAATAATTCTAAACTGTGAAAGTCTGAAATTAAAAGAACAACAAAGATAAGTATGAGTGACCACATTATAACTTTGAACAAGTGAAGTGTTCATATATTACACTACTGGCCAAACTAAGGTTTATTACAATTTAAAATTAAAGATTCAAATACCCTGCTTAAATGAAGGTCTACCACATAGATATTATACATAAATATTAAGAAATACATTATAGCTCGAGAGGTCTATGATTCATACATATAATTATAATGAAATATTTAACAATTGATCTTAACTAATCTCAGCTAACATAAATCAAATGATATACTGTATACTTGTTTCTTCACATAAATTGAAAATCTCAGTTTTAACATTATTTTCTAAACTAATTCAACTTCTTTATGATTCTTTATAATGTATTATATAGTCAATTATCAACTATTACAATAATAAATCTTTAATGCAAAATAATATTTGTTACTTTTCTGACCTAGGCTTTTGATACAGTATACATTTGACAAAGCTATATTGAAAGCCTGGATCAGCAAAGTAACACATATTGTTTTATACCAAAGATTTATTATTGTAATAGTTGATAACAAAGATTTATTATTGTAATAGTTGATAAGTGTCTACATACTCTGGTAGACTGTATTTTATTACATATTATATACATCAACATAGTTTATGAATATATAATATAGTAGATTTGAACACAGACTTTTAAACTCTATCTCATACAATTAATACACATGACCTTACACATGTGAAAAGATAAACGATCTCCAATATACATATTTCATGCTGAACTAGGCATCAGTTGGTCCAGGATGATCTCCCACACTTATATATAATCACTGCCCAGTTTATGTTAAGATAGCAAATCTTCAAACTTTAATGAATAGGCTTCAATCTACTCCACCCTCCAACTCTTCAACCATCCATACTATTGAAAATCTGATGATGGCATACTCATATCCCTTGTTGATGCAGATATTATTCTCAAGTCCAGGTTGTCCTTAAGTCACTCTGACACCTCATGTATAGAACCTTGTCCATTATAATACACAGAAGAGGGATAAGCAGAATACAGGCTAAATTTTTGAAATACAAGCATAATTGAATACAGACTTTCATGCTCTCTCTGGCTATCCACTCTATCTCATATAACCAATAAACATGACCACATATGAAAAGCATAAATTATCTCCAATATACATAATTCATGCTGAACCAGCATTCATCAGTTGATCCAGATCATCATCTCCCACACATAGATATAATCAGTGCTTGTTTTATATTAAGATAGAAAATCTTCAAACTTTAATAGACAAACTTCAATCTACTCCACCCTCAAACTTTTCAGCCATCCATAACATTGAAACTTTGATGATGGTATCCCCAAATATCTTGTGGATGTTAATATTATTCTCATAGCCATGTTGACCTTAAGTCACTCTAACTCCTCATGTATAAGACTTTATCCATTCAAATACACTAAAACTCCAAGTAAATGAATTATGCTTGTTTTTCAAAAATATTATAGATTCATCCTGTACCTGGCCATCCCTTTTCTGTATATTTAAATGGACAATGTCCTATACAAGAGGAGTCAGAGTGACTTAAGGTCAACATGGGCATAAAAATAATATTGGCATCAACAAGGGATTTGGATGTACCATCATTAGATTGTCAATGGTATGGATGGCTGAAAAGTTAGAGGGTGAAGTTGATTGAAGATTCTTTATTAAAATTTGAAGATTTGTTTCTTATTATAAACCAAGCACTGGTTATATATATATGTATGGGAAATGATGATCTGGACCAAATGATGCCTTGTTTAGCATGAAATATGTATATTGGAGATCATTTATATATTTGTGTGTGGGAGATGATCTGGACTAACTGATGCCTTGTTCAGCATAAAATATGAATATTGGAGACCATTTATCTTTTTCATATATGTGATCATGTGTATCAGTTATATGAGAGAGTGAATAATTGAAGTGAGGTTGAAAGTCTGTGTTCAAATCTATAATTATTACATTTAAACTCCAAGTATATGAATTATGCTTGTATTTCAAAAATAATACATATAATGGAATACAGAGATTTCTGATTATATACTAAAATATGAGAGATCCGAATTACTAACATCACTAAAAAAAATAAAGGGCTGAAATAGAATTAGGGTTAGAGTTTGTCTGAACATATTGTTAGAAGAAATGTCAATAGAACAATTAAAAACTTAAACTATATTCCAAGAATTTGTTGAAGTATTGTGAAAAAGAAAAGCCTTATTTGGAGAAGTTTGATTACACTTGGAGTGATTTTCATCCTGCAAAGAACTGATAATATTTAATATGCCGCCTATTATTAATTATTATTTTCTTTAGTTCTCATTATCTTATGCTTATTTATATAATTGATAATAAATGATTTAAACATATTACAGAGCAATATCAATTATATATACATGTAATGATAAATAATACTTTAATTATGAAGTTTATTTCATTATTAGTTGAACTGACCTCTAGCTGCCATATTCAATAACTTTTTACAGTAAGAAAATAGACCATTTCTTATTGTACTTTAGAATTTAAAATATATATATATGGTTATTTATTACAGAGTTTTAGAAATGAATGAAATATCTCTATATGATTAATAACAGTTCTTTCAAAATGAATTTACATTAAAACATATAGATTGATTTAAGATTGCCTTTTGGATAGTGTTATTCCTGCTAACACTATACAGAAAGATCCAAAATATAGTTAGAAATGGTTCACTTTCCTACTGCAAAAAGTTAATGAACATGGACGCTAGAGGGCAGTTTACTTTATGTGTGTATGTTGAAGAGACTGCTACAGTGAATATCTTGTCTTTTTGTCATGTTCATGACTTGGAATCCATATCTGAGATAAATAAAAAATTTTAAATTGTCTGGATTTTAATTAGGCTTAAAGAGTTTTCTTTTTTCTGATCCAGATACAAAGTGATCATTAATTAATTAGTCAAATAGCTTATGGCATGGGAGATTACAAAAAGTTTGAATGTGGAAATTATCACAACTAGAATCGATCTGAAGATTTTACACTTCAGACTTTGAAATTCCATCAGTGACTTAAATTATACAGGGAAAAGGAGCCATTATTCATGGTAAATGAATATGTAATTATTCTATCAGAAGATTAAAAACATCTCTCAAACTTCACTATCCAGTGCTTGACAAGACTGATGCATGACCCTCTTTTCTTCATTGTTTAATTGTGAGGACTCATATACGTTTTTACTTAAATATGAAAATACAATTCTAAAACATCACATTTTGATAAAAAAAAATTTTATTAAGAAAAAAATGTACAGTGTCAGGTAGCTACATTTGGTAATTACAAGAGTTTCATATAGAAGTTCAAAGTTTTGCAAACAATCTGTGTGGCATTGTCATCACAACATTTAGCACAGTAGTCTGAGATGTTGTCTCATTGTCACAAATGATAATCTGTGCCAATGTGTCTACAAAGAGACACTCTGGCACAAGGAGTCGATCACATTTTGATAATTGTTTTAAAGTTGAAACTAGTTAATGAATGATGGAATTGCCCATAAAGTTGATTGAAAAGACAAATCTGTAAAGATGAGAATGTGTTTATATTGTTAGGAGCAAAGGGGTAAAGATATTAGGAGATGTAATGTTGCCTAGGCTACCAGAAGTGATGGCTCAATCAAAATGTATCATGAGGTAACATATTTTTATGAAATCTCAGGTAAATTTTAAATTAACAATATGACAATATCATGAACATTTAATTATATGTAAGATAGACTTACTTTAAGAATATTAGACAAATGTGATGCATACATAAAATATTTATAAATTAAAATAATTAATTGCTTTTGAAAAATAAAAGCAATACTGTACCTCATTCCTAGCATATCTAATATCCTTCTTTTCTAAATGAGGAAATCGAGAAGTACTTCGAGGCTTAAAATATAAAATAAAAAAATATATTCATGAAATAGAGTACATGCTTCTAGAATGCTAAAATATACATTTAAAATATATATATACAATTAAAAAATATTTCTAAACTTTCTAATGGCATAAATTAATTAATTGTTTAATTACAATTTTGTATTAGTTGATTAATAATTAACAAGTATATTTATAAATTATATTTTGCTACATGTAAAATAAGTAAATATTGTTTTTAGCAGAATTTAAGATCGATTCAGAAGATTACTTATACTTTTCTTATTGTTTACATGAATATTTAAGATATTCCCAATTATTTAATTAATTAGAAGTATTAATTTCCAAAACAAACAATAGACGAAATACTGTTCTATCATAAATAAATACCTTATCACCTGAAATACAAAATAAACAAACTAAGCTTTAAATATCTAAAAAGATATGAACAAAAAACCTCTATCATAATTAAAATGATAAGACTACAAAAAAAAAAAAAAAACTTCAATGAGATTGAAAATAAGAAATAACAAATGACAAAACAAAACTTAATAAAATAGGGGATACAATTAGTAAATAAGAGAATAAGATTGGTAATAAGATGGGATTACAATAATAGTGCAAATAAACTCCTAATGAAAATTAGAACTAGAAATAGCTAGCAAGCAAAAATTAATATTCGAGTAAAAATTAAATTGAAGAGAAGATATAAAACATCATACAAATGAAGAAGCAGTTTGATATAAATAAAAAAGGATGGTTATATAAGAATGTATACTGGTTCCAAATAAAAGTGCAAACCTATATGCTATGATTTACCAATAATTTGTCTAATTACTATTCTAACTGAATTAAGGCATGATACTTATTATACATCCATATATATATATATATATATTTAATGTATGGAGTTATATATATATATATATATATATATTAATGTATGGAGTTATCCATTTGTAATTATTCAATTAGAAAGCTCTCAACTGAGAACAGAAGCTTTTGAAAGCCACCTGTCCCCAAGCCAAGAATTAAAATGAAAAACTCTGACAGACTGATTGCACTCAAAATGAGAATCCTCTTTTGAATGCTTCTCTAGATGTAATATAAAGATCCAAACACTGCAGTTTATTTTTAGTGTAAGAAATCAAAGTATCACAAAGTTTTCAATTTTCTTTCTTATTATAATAAATCTCTTCACTGGTATGCTTTGTATTATGATATATTTTTAATGGATATTTTAGACGGAAATATTTTAATGTGTGGAATTATCCATTTATAATTACTCAATCTGAAAGCACTCATTTTGATCCTCATTTTGAGTGCAATTAACCTGTCAGTTTTTCACTTTAACTCTTGGCTTGGAGGGCAGTTGGCTTTCAGAAACTTTGGTTCCAAATTGAGTGATTTCTAATTGAGTAATTATAAATGGATAATTCAACACATTAAAATATTTCTATCCAAAACATCCATTAAAAATATTATATCACAATACAAAGTCTACCAGTGGAGCGGTTTATTATAATAAGAAAGAAAATTGAAAAGTTTGCTCTACTTTGATTTCTTATACTTATAAATAAACTGCAATGCTTTGGTCTTTACATTACATCTAGAGTGACATTTAAAAGAAGATCTTCATTTTGAGTGCAATCAGTCTGTTAGTTTTTTACTTTAACTCTTGGCTAACTCTTGGCTTGGGGGCAATTGACTTTCAAAAGCTTCTGTTCCCAGTTAAGTGCTTTCTAATTGAGCAATTATTAATAGATAACTTCACACATTAAAATATTTCCATATAAAACATCTATTAAAATATATATCACATATATATACCTATTTAAGTTAGACAGTTGGAGTTAAAGATATTTCTATGTCCAAAATTTTTAGAGTTTCTACTTAAATATTACATATTAAATAAGTTCTGTTTTTGAGTTGATATTTTGGATCTAGTGTCTCAAAGTTCTAATTCTTCACTGAGGTGAATCATAAGCTTGAAACCAATTGGTGTGGGGATAGGATCGTACCAGATAGAGATTTTAAATATTTTCTCTTACTGCACTTATCAATTAAGAGCTTGTTTGAGCTATTGGTATGCTCTCTATATTTTATATATATATATTATAATGGATATCTGCTGTGTCCTAATTTAGATTGTCATTTATAACTGAAATGTTCTCATCCCCAAGTTGGGAGAGTAATTTATATAACAGATTACTATTGATTTTGAATTTTAAATTTTATAATAATGACAACCAATATAAATTTGAGGTGCCATTATATAAGCAGCGGAGTTAATATGGTTAATATTTTTATGTTTTAACCATACAAATGGCCAGACCAAGATTGTATATAAATATACAATATATGACCACCTTTCAATACTGTTTACTCACTTTCTTAACTACAAGAAGCAAACACCTCTCCTATTTATACTGAGAACAACTCATCAGGTGCCATTTAATAAAAGGCTGGAATATCAACAAAAGAAGCTTATAAAATTCTTCAAATCCCTGAATCCATTGCCAGCACTAATAAGCAAGAAACTGACATAACAGTCTATCAGACAATGTATATTTAAACACACATATTTAATTGGCACAAAATTATCTTAATTAATACTATATGGTGAGATATGGAGAAAGAGAATTAATCCAAATTAATAACTTAAAACAACATGTTTATTTACAAAAAATATTAGCAGAGTAATCAAATTAAAAATAAATTAATTTACACTAATTACCTAATTGCTTATTATAGGTCAGTCCACCTGTAAATAGGTGATAATGATTTAATTATTTTTAGTTTTATAAAGGTTTTTAAAGAGAACAAAATCTTACCCCTATATCAATTTCTGTCTGGACTTGTAATTATCATATACATTTTGTTTACCTCGGTTTTGCTATAGTTTTTTCTCTGGACTAATCATTCCTTTCTTTTTGAGAGTTGACTGAGTTCATGTCTGGCATTCCTGGTTTCTTTTAATAGCCTGCCACTTTTTTTTCCAGAGCAGCATATATCTGCATGGTCTTGTTTGGTAGTAGTCATCTATAATAATGGGTAGGGATCTCAACAATGGAAGATCATGGATATTTGTCACATTTTCTAGGCAGTCAGACACAAAGGAACTGGGTGGTCAAAATGAAATAAACACCCCTTTGTGAGCTTAGCACTGCATGGTGATGTTAGGGCATTCACATAAATTGCTATACATTGCTTATGGATGAACTATTCATTCAAGGAGTCAGTAAAATTTGTACAGCTAGCCAAAGTTGAATCAAATCAACTGGATTATATTCAAAATAATGGTAGAATGAGTAATAGCCCACTACTTTTAATAACAGCAAAACTGAAATGATAGAAATCTGAATACAATGGAAATTTAGCTTTTACATTCTTGCCAAAAATCATTATCTGAAACCGCCCACATCATTAATTAATTTTCAAACTCTTTTCTAATTAGTTACTCCTCTCTTTTTTTCTTAATTACAACATTGATTAGTATTATTTATTATCTAATCAGATGGAAATATTACTGATTTCCAGTAAAATATAATTCCCCCCTGACTAGATAATTTATAAAATTAATTTGGATCTGTGATTACATCATAATTTTCTCTAATTACATAGATGCGATGATAATTTTGGTACAATCATTTACATTACATTTTAAAGTTTCAATTTAGTTTCTTTTGACTTCACTATCGATCATAACATTTTGGATTTTTTTTCTTTTGGTTAAAAGAAGAGACAATCTATCTTTTTAAAAAGTAAATCTAAAAATTCCTATATTACAATATGCTTTGATTATGTTGTACCTTTTGTTTATTTCCTAATGGACTTGTGATTTATTTAAAAAATATCTATATTTTTATTTATTAAACTAACAGTCCTTTTCCATTTATAGAAAAATATATATACATTATTTTTTCCTGAACATTTTTTGTTTCACGTAACACATATGTTTACATTCCTTTCAAATGATGAGTAAAATTGCATCAATTTCTTTTAAACCACTAAACATCACAAGATCACCATCTCATACTAGCACATAATTGTTGTAAACAAAGGCAAAACTCTCCATACAGTAGTGCCACCCTGTGCTAGCCAGAGTAATCAATAGATGCCAGAATCCTAAGATCTAGGTGCAGTGCTCTCAGATCCAAGGCTCCTCACTGATGATGGCCACAAGCCAGAAACTAGTCTGGGGATATTGGATGAGTAGGCACTAGATAGGGATTTTATGCACAAGCCTTCTGGCATCTATTGATTACTCTGGTTAGCACAGGGTGGGACTATTTTATGGAGAGTTTTGCCTTTGTTTATCAATTTCTTTTCTTAGGCAATGACCAATTTTAATTCCAAACAATTTATTTTTAAACCCCCCAAAAATTATACTTTCTTTATAGGTAAGTATTATGATGAGCAACATTTACAAAGGGTAAATACTATGAGAGAGTTACCAACTTAATGATTTTGCATAACACATGCAGATCAATTCTGTGTTAACTAAACTACATTTAATTTCTTATGGAAGTCACGAACTTTGTATAATAAGGATGCAAAATATGGACTTTGAATCTGCAAATGTCAGAACTATTTTTACTGCCCATTTGGCTTATTATATTTTTATTAATTTTCTGGGAATTTCTCTTCCGGCTATACTTTACTGTTAATGGGTTAGGATTTTTCTTTACTGGTGCATTATCATCGTAGTGGGGATTTCACACACACATCCATCTGCAGTTCAAAATCTTCACAAAGAAATGGCTTAATCAAACACAAAATATTTATATATTGGACTATTTCCATCATCTAATATGAGTATTGAACATCTTCAGAAAAATTTAACTTTATTTAAATATTCCAAATGGTTAGTATGTGCACATACTAATTTGTGTTTTATTATTAAAAGTTGAATGTATTTGGAATATTTAAATAAAGTTAAATTTTTCTAAAGACATTCGATACCCATGTAGATGATGGAAATACTCTAATATATAACTAAAACACTATCATCACTAACCTTCAGAAAAATACAAAATATGATCTGAAATTCCTACACATGGTTATAGACATATAATTACCTCAATTTATTGTTTTCTAACTCATCATCACTTGACACCTATTAAAACAAATGGTATTATTATTATTTTTACTCAATTTTCATTTTAAGTGCTTTATTTTAAAGTTTTTATTTATTTCATCACACTCCGCTACATCCAAAGCATAGACTTATGGGCTGGGTTACTCATAAAATATTGAGATGTCATGATTCTGGATTTGACAATTATTATTATTAAATTTCTTTTTTTTTTTTTCAATTTTTAATAGATGCTATTTTTTTTTTTTTACTTATACTCATTATTATAAAAAAATATATATTCTTAATCATTTTTACCTTCCACATGATCCGGGACCATTATTACAGGAGATCAAAATTGGGGATCCATCAGATTAATAAATTAAATTTTATCTAGCAGTTCTTTATCCTGATATTTACTAAAATAACTAGCTGCTCATACTATGGGATTGTGAATTATCCCTTGGTCTTTCATGTTGACTTGCAAGAATCAGGTCTGAATCACTTCTGGATGACCTAAAAAATTTTGTTTTTTCAAGACTACCAGAAAACTGTCTCTTTTGAGATCCACTCCATAAGGTCTGCTGTGACCAAGTTTCATGGCATTTATTGGCAGTTCTCTAGGTTGGTGTTTAAATTCCTGATCTGGTGCTATTTGTGGGCAGATCTGGTGCTATTGAAAGCACTTAGTAATTAGCCACTTGCTCAACTGTCTTCCTCTTAGTTCTATATTATATGGGAAACTATGTAACATTATCCTAATAATTTGTTGTTCAGATAGTGGGCTTACCACCAATGTACATAATTTTTCTATCTACCTATAGAAGAATGGAGTGATCCAGCCACCATTTAACTTGCAACATCTGGTATCTAATATTCTCTTGATATTCTTCACTCCAGTAGCTGGGTATAGGGCTTCCTTATATTCAGTGAAGTTTGTAGGATTTCTAAAAAGGGAATCCCATCAAGCTGTGAAGCACCTTACAGATCGCTGCATGCAATTGCAATCATGGCCTTTTCACTTAGTTGGTTCAATGTAAAGCAACTTTCCAAGTTACTTATATAGTCCATGGGAACTTCAATTACACATTCTGAAAATATTATTTTAAAACATTTGTTAACTATTGCAGGGTTATTATGCTGTGTATGTGAATGTTTACATTCATGCTCTCATGCTTATCTGTATTAATGTCTACCTTGCCAATTTCTCTATGCATTTCATTTTGCCTATTTTTATTAACATCGATTTTGTTTATTTTGTCGGCTAAATTGTTGTTTTATTCTAATGATTTCTATCATTCTTTCATTTTCTAACTTATTATCTATTACTACTTCCTGTAACAGTTTTATTTTGCTCCTTGTTCTATTTTAACTTTATCAATTTCTTGGTACACTGTTTCAATTTGATTTTCCATTTTATATTTCCACTTATTTCTTTCATTATTCGTAACCTGATTTAATCTGCTGTTCTAATGTTTCAAGAATTTGAACTTGATTTTCTAATTTTATATTTGTTTTGTTATTTTGATTTTTCAGCTCATCAGCTGGTTGCTTATATTGGTTTTTAAGTTCTTCATTTTGTTTTTCTTTAAACATCTTATCCATCATTATCATGATGTCATTGTTTTCTTGCTTGTTGTTTTTATTTTGCTGTTTTTCCTCGCTGGGAACATCTTTTAATTCTTTGTCTTGAGCTTCCATTTTCATTCTAGTAATCATTTACTCTATTTAATTTTCTTATATTTCTTTAATGATAATAGTTACCTTGTTTTATTTATTTATTTATTTTTAATATTGCTCACATTTTACTATCACTTCTTTTTTTAATTAATCTATTATATATTTTTAATTTCTTTTTTTCATTCAATTAGTGTATTCATCCGATTTCCACACCACAGTCCCCTCTAACATTATATGCCTGCTTATTTATGACTCATACCATTGCTGTTTTTTATACAAAAGCTACTCCCATTTATTTATTTGTTTTAGTCTTATCTTTTCTTTTAACTACTTCACATATATATATAGCTTTTAAATTGGTTTAGCTAAAATAATGTTATTATTTTAATGTTGGGTATTTTCTCTCCTCTCGCATCTCTCAACAAATTACTAACTTTTATTTTATGATTATTTTTTCTTACTTTTTGATAGCTGAGGTCATTTTAAGATGACAATCAAATAATTACTCTATCGAATGTTTAGATTTGATACAATAGAACGAAAAGTTCAAGCACATATATTGCATGGCATTTGTAACTGATATCTATCAAGTCCCAAATTTAAATTGTCATTTATAAGTGAAATGTTTTCATCCCCAAGTTGGGAGAGTAGTATATATAACTGATTACTATTGATTTATGAATTTTAAATTTTATAATAATAATGATCTATATAAATTTGAGGTATCGTTCGTTATGCAAGCAGAGAAGTTAATATGGTTAATATTTTTACACATTAACCGTACCAACTGTCAGACCAAGATTGTATATAAATATACAATCCATGACTACTTTTCAAGCCATTACATTTGCTTCATAATTGCAAGAAGCATACTTTTATTTATACTGAGGATAAATCTTAGGGCACCATCCAACCTACACCAACCAACCAAAAGCTGGAATATCAACAGAAGAAAGTTTTTTTGTCTTGCATTGGTGGTTGAGAGGTCAGCGCGAGTTGCGGGTTTGCGTCCCGGCCGATGCTATGACACTTAAAAAAAAAAGAAAGTTTTAAAATGCTTCAAGGGCTTGATTCCATAGGAGATTAACATAACTTAGACTATCAGACAATGTATACTTAAGCACAGATATCTAATTGACACAAAATTATCTTAATTAATACGTGGTGAGGTACAGGGAGGAAAACAAATTAACAATTTGAAACATGTTTATTTACAAAAAAACATTAAATAGATGATTACTGTATACTTAACAAATTTAAAGCTAAGACGAAGGATTTTAATTTGATTATTTAAACATAAATAATAAATGATATATTAATACAATACTATCTACACAGCTAAAGAACTCTATGTTACATCTGTAATGCATCTATTTGGTGGACTTAAAAACTGGGTTTGAACAAGGATTAAACAAACTTGAAATTATTTTCAATTTTCTTTAAGATAACCAGTCCATAACTAAACCAGCTATTCAACCATCTAATGCTGGTTAGTAAATGAATATCTAGCTATTTTTAGCTAGAAGAGTAAGCAGAGGGTGGAAATTCTTATCCCCCAGGAAGTAGTAAGCCAGGGTAAAACCAGTATCACTTTCGCTGTTGCTCCATCAGCTACTAGAAAAGTCTTTTCCTTACTGTGGACTATTTAAATGCTGTTTACCCCTAAGTACTACCAATGAAAGTAAAATAATTTATTCAGTTTTTGTTTGGTATGCATTATGGTTTATTTCACTCTAAACCATACTAAAGCAAAATAATAAACTTACCTCTGATTTACTTCTTAGATGATTTGGCAACAGCACTGTTTCCTTTTAAATATATAAAAAAGAATTCACAAGTTGAATATATATATATATTAATGTAAAATTATACTCAGAGTTTAAATATAAAATTTTAACAATATCATCAAAAGAACACTTGGCGCAATAAATATTGTTATGATGCTACTATATATATATCAATCATGCACAAATGTGGATATGCATGATGAAAAAAAAGTGATCATTAAATATGATGTTCATATTTTAGCCAAATATATATGTAATGTAGTGCATTCTAATCATGACTTTTAGTTGTTATCAGACTTAATTAGAAGGTCTTAGATATTTATAGAAACTATGTCATTGGGGTTCAAATTTACCCAATGTTCCAATGAATACTTAATGGTATGCTATTTGATATTTTGTTGCTAGCAGATTTATTGCTAACAATGTATTATGCCATTTTATCACTTTCTTTTTCTATCATCAAGTTCAGAACAGACAAGCATAGAGTTTTCTAGAATGCCCATATTCATTTTCAGGATACAAGCAAAGTGGCAAATGTGCCACATTCTTTTCATCCACATTTCTCTTCACTCCATAATTCTTTATGCATTGATTTAATACCATTTAATGCACTTTCTATAGATTTTTTTACAATGCAGCAAATTTTATTTATTTCTTGATAGCATTTTTTAACAGTTTCGACTGATCAGTAGTCTTCATCAGACTAATAATTTTAAAAATACCGATTGAGGGAGTTATCATACAGAGTAAACAGTAAATATATATAATATAAATATTATATAATACATGATAATAGTAAGGAAAGTAGTTTATTGTTTAAGGCTCAAATGGGATCTTTAGTAATAAGAGAATATACATGTAAATGAAAAAATATGGGTGATTTGGTCTGTAAATTATGTAAGGAAGGAATAGAAAATATTAGGCATTTGTTAATTGAATGCAAATGCTTTAAAACAGAAAGGGTACTTATAATGAAGTTATGGAAGAATAAATATGAAAAAAGTGATTATACAGAAAGTGGATTATTGTTTTTTATGCTGTGTTTGGGAAAAGATAAGAGGGATTTAGATATACAGGCCATAGAGTTGACAAAGATTATGTTGTGGAAATGGGATGGAGCAGAATATGGGAAAACTTAGAGTGGGGAATGGAAAATTAAGTGGCTAACAGGTTTATCTGGGCATAATTGCTGAGAGATTCTTGACTTCGTTTAAGGAGATGCTACAGTATATCACATCACATAAAAAAAATTAAAACAATTTTTGTTCAGTTTCCAAATTTGAATGTTAAAGGTAAGATTAAATTACAAAATAGTTTTTTAAAAAATTAAAATATCTAATTATATGAAAAATAGGTAATACATAAATAAAAATAGAATAGAATAATTTAAAAGATGAAAATAAATCTATCTAATATAAAAAATGGTATTAAAAACATATATACGAATTTGTTCTAAACTTAAATGATTTACTTAAGCTTTTAAAACTCTTGCGCAGAGATTTATAATAGTTATGAAAACAACACATGATTAAAGGTTGATTTCCTTCTACCCAATATATAAGTAAATAAGTAAATAAAACAATAATATAATAAAAATTGTCTTGCATTGGTGGTCGAGAGGTCAGCGTGACTGCCTTGCACTTGCAGGCAGTTGTCTGGGTTGCGGGTTCGCGTCCCAGCCGATGCTATGACACTTAAAAATATATATATATAATAAAAATTTCAAACAATAAGAAAATTTAATATTTATAAAATTGTTTTTTTTTTATAAATATATATTAGGTTCATTAAAACATAAATGACACTTATACAATCGAATATGTATATATATAAAGAATTATAGATGTGTTGTATCAAATTATATATATATATATATTACAATGTACTAACTATATGATCACATATATTTAAATATCATAACTCAAATGAAGATAACTGGTAACTATAACTGTTAGAAAATATTGTCCAAGAAATAAATAAAATATACTGCATTGTAAAAGGTGATTATAGAAAGTGTATTAAATGGCATTATCTTACCTATATTGTATAAGAATTTATACGGTCTAACTCTTGTCACAACTTTAGCCTGAGATTTGATTTAATATATAGACTAATGTCCTGAACAACTGTATTGAACAATATACTGAAGTTTAAGAAGGTTCAATTCTTTTAATTTTACTCCTATTACTAATAAATCTATTTAAGATAGTAAGTGATCTTAGTCTTACATTAAAATCTTGATTATAAATTTATTTAATTTCGAGACTATACATGGTTTGCCATAGTCAGCCATGGCTTGCGTTCTCCTCCCACCCTCCAATTTTCCATGTTATGATGTAATTAAAATCTAAAATTTATAGAATGCATTTTTATAATTATCAAGTTTGATATCTAATTTTTAGGTGTTTTATTAGCTGCTATACTTACACACATTCATTAATGTTAAATTGTACTGACACATGCACACACATACAAGACATTTCCTATGGTTAATAAATGACTTTTGTGGCTCATGTCATTATAAGGCAACTAAGGTGATTTCTGAATAGTTGCAAAATAAATATGACTTAAAAATATATACAGTTAAATCATTCCTTGCATTTGTCAATTCAATTAAATGAGATAAAAAAATAAAAAAAAAGCATCAATTTGCATCAATTCTTATAACCAAACTTTATAGATGGTTAAGTACCATGGACCGAGTCTATTAAGATAATCATAGAATTGCTGGTAAAAAACAATTATGATAAAAAAGACTCTTCATTATCAATGTTTTAAACTGGTTTAGTTAGGACATTAATGTGATATTTAATAATGAATTTTACAGAATGAAAGCCAAGTCCTGGTCGATGAGATTCTCAAGCAGTAGTAACATCTGTAGTTTACTGCCCTAAAAAAATGATCCAGAACTTTTCCTCTGCATACCCATCACACTGATATATGTAAAAGAATGTCCTATAATTACTGTTCATTGCTTCCAAAAGGCTTTTGCATTCCCTGTGGCTTCATTTTTGGGTTTGAATATAATTCATTCTATTTATGAAGATTTTTATTAAATCATATATTTCAACCAGGGAGACATGTGCTGCCAAGATCTCATTGTGAATGGTACAGTGAAACAATTTTTAGAGATTTGTTAAATTATATTTTTTTTGCACAAGAAACAAATCACTTTTCAGATCCAATCATTGAAAAATCAATCAGTGCACATACAAATCAATTTTTTTTATGTCAATATTATTCTTTCCCAGAAAAGAACTAATAATATTGATGTAATCTATCCTTCTGGTTTGATTTTTCATAGAAAAAAATTTCAAAAAAATCTTCATGCATTAAACTTCATTTAATGCAGTACCTAATGAAACAAAACATTGTAATGTTTCTGAAATGTCAGTGCCAGAATCAAAAGCCGAGTTAACATATTTACATTTCTTTAAATCTTCCAAAATGTGATCCGAAATGTGTTTTGCGATATCTTCAATATGTCTAATGCAGGCAGATTCCTAGAAATGAATTTTTATAATTAGTGATATTATTTGATTTTTATTGTTAAATGTATTAAATAATACCACTAAACATAAAATAATCATCATCTCTTATACTAGCATATAATTGTTATTAAACAAGACAAAACTCTAGTCTGGAGATATTGGATGAATAGGCACTAGATAGGGATTTTATGCACTAAGCCTTCTGGCATCCATTGATTACTCTGTTTGGTACAGGATGGCACTATTGTATGGAGAGAGTTTTGCCTTGTTTAATAACAATTATGTGCTAGTATAAGAGATGGTGATCATGTGATGTTTAGTGGTTTAACACAAATCCTGCCTTATAGGATAGTGGTGGCTATGGTTGTTAAAGATCCAAAGACACCAAAATGTATTGACGCTGAACTGAGATCAAACTCATATGACTATATAAGCTATTGAGCTTAGATTGAAAATATTATTGTGTTTTAAATTTCATTCTGATAGTTTTGTAGTTAAGTAGAGATAAAAGGTGGCTGCTAGAGGGTTCTATTAGATCCTAAGATCTAGATGCAGTGCTCTCAAACCCAAGGCTCCTCACTGATGAAGGCCACAAGCCAGATACTAGTCTGGGGATATTGGATGAGTAGGCACTAGATAGGGATTTTATGCACTAAGCCTTCTGGCATCCATTGATTACTGTTTAACACAGGGTGGAACTACTGTATGGAGAGAGTTTTGCCTTGTTTAGTAAATAATACATTGGAAGTATTGATGAAATATTTCCTCACAACCTTTGCATCAGTAAAGGGTTTCATATTTTTACCAAATATGTAAAAAATTTCATACGATGCTCTTGTCAAGTTGCATCTTGTGATATCATTACTGACATAACATTTTGTTGTTGTTGCAATGACTTCTTGAAGAAAGCTAACTTTTCACATCTTATTAAAATCTCACGAGGAAAAGTGTCATTAAATGATTTATGTTTCATTAGTATAATGATGAACAATATATATTTTTAATATAACAACTTTCATGACAAATCAAAAAAATTACTAAACTGTTTATTTTGTACAAAAAAATACCATCCTTTCCAATTGCCTTGAAACATTTTATTTTCCTTGGATAATTTTCCCATGTATTTTGAAATCACTCCTCTTGCCTTTGTGACTAATTAAATTATATTTTGACACAACAACCACAAGTTTACTATATTTGTTCCCGGATAACTGACACTTCACATTATTAAAAACAAAATTGTCACACATTGATGTAATTATACAATCAAAATAAACAAATACATCATGAAAGCAGTTTCTGATTAAAGTGTGGATAGGGCAGATAGGTGCTACCATGTCTGCTTGCCAATCAACATTTCAAGATTTTAAAAACTTAGATTAATGACTAAGGGCTTTGGGTTGCATGTAAAAGCTTGGTGGATCACAGGTTGAATATGGAAGTTCCATGGTGCTATTTGAATCTCTCTATGAATGAAAAAAATTGACCAAACATTCATGCTTGAGAACAGTAGTTTGACAAAGTTTGAAAATTCTATGACTGGCAAAAAAAAAAAAAAAACATGGGCAAGAAAATACTTCATCAGATTATATTTGAATTCTTATTTGAAATAAAAATGATGAGATTGAAATCATGTTTTAGTTATAAAACGATTTAATTCATTAGGCAAGTACAAAATAATGGAAAAGTTGCTAGTGGAAGACAAAAAGAACAATCAGTAAGAGTTAGATGGATACTGGTCATCACAATAATGACTTTGTCTTTGTTATCCCAAAACCTAAACAGATGATGTATGATTCTAAAGAAATACTATTCAAATGATAACCAGAAACAAAGGAGTTCTAATAGCATTTAATAATAGTAATTAACCAATAAAATATCGTATTGCTAAAACTTATTGTAGGGTGTGAAAGAAAAATAATAATAATTGTTATATACTGCATATTTATTGAAGTCATTGCAGATCCTCTCGCCCTTCTTCATTATTTGCTATTGTTTAATATATATTTGAGATATAAATGCTGCATCTTTCCTAATTCTTTAGAAGCCCAGCCTTAAAGATTTATTAAATATGAATAAGTTTGAAACTCCTCGTGTAAATTGTCTTGATAATACATTATTTCTGACAACGATTATGTAATCTGTTTTTAAATGGGCAGTTGAAATATTAAACTAAATCCCAGAAATTATCAAAAACCTAAAAAAAAAGAAAAAAGATCGCGGGTGTGACTGGATAGACGAGATGAAGAAGTTTGCTACAAAGATATGGGGAAAACAGCTATGGATATCCAGAAAATAAGTTATGAATTAATAATAGTTTAAAGGGATGATGATGAATATACTTTCGTTATTAAAATAGTTTATGCAATAAATATTTTGCTTATCTTGAATTTTTATATTTAACTGGATTAATTAGCAATAATAGTAAAAAAAACAAAAAAAAACAATTACGGTTAATCTAAAAAATGCAAGAAAAAGCTATATTTGTAAGTATAGTAATTTCTTTATTTCTTGGCTTTTTAGTTTTTTCTTGAAAAAGAAATATAAAAGTACATCTTGAAACTAATTAGCTGCAGTTAATTTAACTAATTAAATCCAGCTAACTTGTTTCAAAGTGTACTTTTATGTTAAATTAATCCATGATGTTAATTTAGACGAAATTAACGTCACGGATTAATTTAATGTATTTTTATTGCTGCTGTAATAAAATTTCTCTGTTCTATATATATCTTAATTAACAATTATTTTACTTGCTTTGTAATTATGTTAAGCCTGCGAATATATTTCATTTCTTTTGTATTTATGTTAGCTCTGTAAATGTGACAATTAAAATTATTCTCTCTTCACTAGGTTTATCACATCTGTCAACGTTAATAAAATTAGTCCACATTCTTGGCCAACTACGGTAGCACATCCTTCGATAGTAATTGCTGCTTTGTCAGCCTTAAAACTTTATAGTTATTTTCACCCTTCACGAAAAGGTTACCTGCATTCTAAACAAAAATAGTTTATTTTTCCAGAAATGTCTCTTTTCTGTCAACGTTATTTAGCACTTTCAAATAAAATTAAAAAAATACTAGTTATGTGGCGTGGATTTTATTTCTTAGTTAAAATGAATACTGTCAAAATAAAATTGTAACAGTTTTAAAATAAGACATTTTTTTTCTTTTTTTTTAAAAAAAAAACAACAATGGCGGATTAAGTACCACGAGGGCCCCAAGCGTAACCTAGTTTGAGTCCCGCCTGTTCTAAATACTAAGTATTCCTATCAAAACAATTTATTACTTCATTAAAAAATATTGATTAATCAATCGATTACTTAAAAATAAAACTCTATTTTTAAGACTTTTCTACTTATAGATTTGATAATGCGAGTTATAATATTAGTTAAAAAATAATAGGAAAAACTTGCTTTGTATATCACTTATATGGCAGAAAGTTTGTGTAAATTTATTAAAAAGTTTTACATTGTGATGGAACATTAGAATAAGTATAGTATGTACATTCATTAGAGTTGTAAATATAAAAAAGTAACTTGGAACTTATTTTGCTTTATAGTTGACGAAATTATCAATATATTCATAATCTGAAAACTGAACTCTATAATTTTTTTTCAACATCATTGACAAATTAGTTAAATACAATTTATAAAATAATGAATTTTAATACACTGTACAGGCTTAAACCTGCATTTATATATGTAATATATGCGGGATTCGAACTCAGACTTTCACACGACCCACTACTCTCAGTGCCATCTCATATTGCTGACCCACCTGATCACACACATGTTGAAAAGATAAATAATCACCAATATTCGTATTCCATGCTAAACCATCAATCATCAGTTGGTCTAGATTACTATCCTCACTATCTTTTCAACATGTGTGTGATCAGGTGGGTCAGCAATATGAGATGGCACTGAGAGTAGTGGGTCATGTGAAAGTCTGAGTTCGAATTCCGAATAATGAATTTTGTAAATAATTTTTATTACGTTTCAAAATCAAAAATGAACTATTCACCGCTATTATTATATATAGGTAATGTCAAAATTTTTTTTTTAGAATTGTTTCTACATTTGAAAATATAGATTGCAAACTGATATTTTCTTCTTTTATGAGTGCAATGAAATGAAGAAATTAATTATTAAAATATTTAATGCCAATTAATATCGTATTCTAATCACATTATTATTAAATTGAACATCAGTCATTTTAAAATCGAAAAATAATTAAAAATACTTTAGTATGTCAGTGTAATAGATGGTTCTTCTAGATATTTCAGAAGTGAATAAATCACAAATAACATTTTACACATTTATTATGAAATTTTGTTTTACGTTGAAATGTTACTCTTATGAGTTGTTTTTAAATTGCAAGTTTTGGTTTTCTGTTAAAAAATTGGCATCATTCTCAATTGCCGGGCCGGCGCGAAAAAACTGGGGCACAGTAGAATATTTTCGTGGGGGTGGGGAGGAAGGTTATTTGCATATGATGAAAAACATTTAAGTGTAAAAAATATATATATTATTTGAAGATATAGATATATTGCATTACGATTATAAATCAAATCAAGAACGATTCTCTTCATTAAACTTTTTATTTATTTTAAATCAATTCGCAAAAAAAAAAAAAACTTTCAAAAAAAGAAAAAAAATTTTTTTTTGCATTATATATTTTATTTTGTTTGCTCAAATACTCATTCAATAAAATTGCATAAATTGGTACTTATAATGTGTAAATATTTAGTTATAAATATACATTTTCATCTACCATAATTATATTATTTCGTATGTGATAGTCATTGTTGGGCCTACGAATAAACAGAGGTTTGGCAAAAAAGGAAAAGTAATTACATTTAATAAGTGATTAAACATTTGATTTATTTTTTGATTTCCACACAAAGACATAAATCATATAGGCTTGGACGCCTTGAACTATGGCACCGTTTGATTCCCCTCGGACCTGCTCCGCTCAATTGCATCAAACCTACTCCTAATATCCGTGACAAATTTAAAAAGTGATTGCAAAAGATTCGTCTCTAATAGAAAATTGTAATGCATGTCTTTCTCATTCTATTTATTCACGATAATAACTTACCTCAAAAAACTA
This sequence comes from Epiperipatus broadwayi, assembly GCA_028023455.1. NCBI lineage: Eukaryota > Metazoa > Onychophora > Udeonychophora > Euonychophora > Peripatidae > Epiperipatus > Epiperipatus broadwayi. The sequence continues at coordinate 47,754 of JAQFVV010000436.1, read as the reverse complement.
CTAGTAAAACAGTTTCACGTTTATTAAAATATACTTGTCAGTCGCACTAAGATGAAATAGAGCTCTAATATTTCAATAATTAGATATTAATACTAAAATTGCATCGCTCTTGATACTCATTTATAATCAATTATTCTTTTCATATATTGATGTTGAATGTGTATTGTACTGTTTATGATTATATTCTACTATCTAATGGATTACTAAAAATATATATGTATTTTGAACAAAGTTCAAAATAATGCAATGGGACAGATTAGGATTCTGCAGCATGGCTTACTGTCAAATTTAGGATATGGTTAGTATATAGCAAATAATCTGTTGCAATATGATGTATATTTTAATTTGCAATCCACTGTACTTTCCAGCCATATTTCCTGTATTTCCATATGAATGATCCCCTATAATTTTTTTATATTTATAGATAACTCCCAAAAAATGTAATAAGTTTCATAAACTTATTCAGAGTCATGATTGTTGATTTTGAAAAAATTTAAAAAAAAATCTTTTATATTTCCATTTTTATCAATAAATTATAGAATAAAAGTAAATTGGTCTACATGATTTTCATTAGGAATTGAGTCTGCAGCAATGGAATAATAAATTGGTCCTTGAATTTCAGAAAGTAAATATTCCTGAACTTTGCTGCCCATTGAATTTATGAATTCATGACATACAGTGTGTGTCTTTTCCTCTATTTGGATTGCTGTTTTTGTAAATGACTTTTCAGAAAACTATGGAATTTTGCAATATGCTAAATATAACATGAAATTTTTCCTTCATTGAGAATCTATCCTCTGTAACCATGAAAGGTTAATCCCAAACTTCCAATAATTTCACAATGGCAAGCACCCATTTTAAAATGACTCACCATTAATTTTCTCTGAATCAGTTTGCTTTTCCAAATGTACAATGATATCTCAATAATCAATCATTATTTTTGGAGAATTAACATTGATTTGAATTGATATGAAAGAGATTCACATTCTTTCATGCTTCTGTTTTAATTTCACCAAATGTTGGACCCTGCTGAAAATTTTGTTTGTAATTCTTTGAAAGTAGTCTGAACACATTTACTTATTACTGAAAATAATAACCAATAATGAAATTATTTGATCCTGTTATAAACAATGAGGATTGCCAATTTCTCAACAAGCCTTGTGATAAATGCTTTGTGATAAATCCTCGTTGTTTATAACTTACAAGCTTGAGAGATAGGGTCATGTGATCTATGACTCATTCAATTCTGTTGTTTTATGCAATAAAAATTAGATTCAGAAATATTTCCATGGTAAGATAAAATTTTGATATTGTACATAAAGATACATGGGTCCAAATGGCATTACCGAATGATTGAGCCTCAGGCAACTATGTTTCCAGCAGCAAATCGAGCATTCGCTTCAGAAGCGAGTTCACCTGGATTTGCTTGAACTCTCCCCAAGCATCAACCTTGAGTGGTATTTTCGTTGCATGACAGGACTCACAAGATGCCTTATGTGTTTTTGTTTCTTAATAATGACCTAGATTCCTTGTGTTTTTTGTTTCCTAATAGTGACCTGCAGGTTTATTCTGTTTCAGTGTAAATTCAGTCATTTTTTTTAAATAAATCTTTTTTTTTTTAAAAAAAAAAGTTGTAATATTTCTAGTTTTACACAATTTATTGATAAATTGATAAGACAAATAATACTAAAAGTTAAAAAACTAAAGAAGACCTACCAATGAAAAGTAATAAGAGGTTTTAGATTTCACCTTGAATTTATAAATTACATAATATTATGATAAATCCCCTGTCCAAATTTAAAGAATCCTTAATTGATCTATTAATTATTCCAGTATTTTATAATGTTAAAGCAGTGTTTTAAAGGAACAAAAAGAAAATGCAATGTAGACAGCCAAGTAAATTGATACCTTATATTTTTAGCTTTACTTATTTGATAATCAATCAGGTATAAAAAGAATATGTAAAAACAAACCATTTTTAAAAAAAATTAAGGAAAAGGAAATTGAACTGAATACTACTGTATTTTGAGACCAAAGAATTATGAAACATATTCATAAAATAATGTGAAAAATAAAAAAGGTAGAAGAAAAATAGAAGTTGATTAAATACTTATATGAGTACTTAAAAAATAAAACAATAGAAAAGTATCAAAAAGATTTTCTGTTTTTGTGTGTAATGATATCTTTTGGCAGATAAATAATGATGAAGATGAGTTAAATTTATATTATAAACTACAAGCAGGTAAAGATGATTAGACAATAGAGTAATACAACTAAGACATGACATTTGATCATTCTTCAGTAATGCCCTGCAAACTGGTCAATTCCAGTATTGGCACTTCTGGTATTCAAACTTTTTATGAACTCTCAAACAATAAAATTTATATGAAAATTTATTTATTTTATTAATGATAATAAGCCATTGCTTACTACTTCCTTAACACCCTTTATTCTAGCACTGTGGTATATAAAAAGTTACTTTATAAACTTTAATGAATACTTTATATTCTTATGATACAATAAAAAATTAATCTTAACCATTTAAATAAAAAATAAATATTTATGACTTCAAAAATTATTTATAAATTATAGTAATAATTATTTTTAATTTAAAAAAAAATTATCAGCATACTTTTCTGCTTAAAGTCCATTAACAAACTTATTATTTATTAATTGTAAATATAAATTCTGTAAAGTATTTATTAATTAATTTGTAATTGAGTTCAATATATTACTTTAATGAGAACTATATAATAATTTTTAAGATATTTATTTAGCTTTACACTTGAAATTAATATTGCTATTTATATGATTTCATGTATATAAAAAAATTTATGTATTTGTAATGTTTAAAACTATAAAGAACTTATACACACACATATATATATATATATTGTAACAGGATGGAGGAAAATTAGATGGTTATACCTGGAGTGAACATGGGATTATGGCATCAATCATCAAATAAACAAAATTGTAAAATTAAATATTAAAGTAAAGTAATGATATTAATGTAAAATGATATTAAAGTAATGATATTCAAGTAATGTTTAATATTTTAATATCACAAAAAATAAGTAATAAAATATTACAAGAGAACATGAGATCAATAAAATCTCTGAGAAATCAGCCAGCTAACAGTTAGATCACAATAGATTAGTTAACTCCTCAGAGCAACTATAATTATAAATCAATCAGCATTATAATAATAAAAAATAAAAACCAGTATAAGTAATACTTAAAAAAACATACATCATCATGAATGATCCATCAATCGAACTACATCAACTGACAATCTCATGACTGGATTGAAAATGGGTCTTCTGTAGATCAGGCTAACTATTGAGTCTTTGCCAGTTTGAGAGATTATTTAAACATAACTTTGGATGCATAACTTAAATTCTAATCCATCAGAATACATAACCAGAAAAATCTAAACAATAATGCTGGGGTATTAAACCATGCTGATCATCATCAATGCTCTGGCCACTTAATTTCATTGATGTACTGGCCAATTATAAACTTAATTTTTAATAAGACTAAATTAAAATAAAATATAAGGCATGGCATTTAAAGATTATAATCTTAGTGCCATTCCAGGATATATCAATCAATCATCATTATCAATCATCTGGATGCCCATTAAGCACTAAATACATCCTTATTCATATATTAACTGTTATACACAAATCTAACTCAGAAGAACATAAGCTCTATTCCTGTCCTGTGACCAAGAGATAATGGAATACAATATTAACAATTGAATAAGTTTATCAACAATAAAAAAATGATTTTAAATGTCTATTAGATATGGTTCTACAATTAGAAGCCTTCTCTTTTTGATTAACATACAATAATAATAAACTATCACATTGTGATTAACATATATATAATTTATAAGTTCAAGTTATTACATTGATTTACATGATTAATACATTAGGTTTACTTAAAACCCATTCAGCACACAGGCATGTGTCTTGATATAAAATGAATATGATTAATTAGTCTTTTTTTCAGTCAGTAAAAATATTTTCTTTTATCTTCTTTTTTTAAAAAAATAAAGTCAATTTTTTGACAGATAACTCAAAAGTTTTTTTTATGACATAATTATTCTCAATTAATTAATTACATCTTTAAATTAATCTAAAAAGATTTTTGAAGTCCTCTTTTTTTTTTTTCAAAATAAATTGTCCATGAATTAATCATTACTTTTAAATTTTAATTCAATTCAAGCAAAATTATTTACTTGTTATCTTTTAAAATATATAGATTTTTAAATGTCATTTTTACCAAAGTAATTATTTAAAATTTTACTCTCATTATATATAATGATACTCACTATTGTATCTGTGCTTCTCTTTGTGAGTTGCTTTTGGTGAGGCAGATATAGTCCAGGATTGTCAGAATCAGGAAGATATAATTCAGTAAAATGTTGGCATTCTCCCTTCTGTCTAGGGATTGATGAGCTTTAAACCAGCAAGCTGTCTTTCAGAACATCTTTAAGGCTATGAATTTCAACACCAAGAAGTGGGTTTATTTTCTGTCATGTGAATTCAAACTCCATTATTGATCTGTAAAGTAGCTGCTTCTTGCTGTCTTGACTCCAGCTACAACTTCATGGTAACTGTCTAATTCTGCCAGCCATCTCTGCAGTTGGCTTTACTGTGGCCACTCTCTGCTACAGTTATGAATAAACTGCAGCTAACTCTTACAAAACATTAGCCAAACTATTTTAGCTAACTCTCTTTTCAAAAACTACTACCAAGACTTTGAAGTTGGCCTATATGGCCAGTTACTTCTCAAAATATTAAAGCCAGATTGTTCAAAACTGAAAACCAGACTCTTCTGGACAGCTCTTAAAAAAACTGCAAGTCAAAACTGAACTGATATTCTTTATCAGTCCTTTTATAAAATCATCTAAGGTGATAAAAATACATTGCAGACTGCTTTTATTCTGTCTAATTCTTTTTAATCTTGAAGTGATAAAAACATGGTAATTGAAAACAGAGTTTTTTCTGTCCAATCTTTATCTTGATTAAAATCAATTTTAATCTTTTTCAAATCACTACTTTAAAATTTTACCTAAGGTGTGATCTACATGTTTTTACCCTAATCCTTTGGAATTTTTAATCTCCAAAGATTTTTAAAAATAGATAAAAGAAATGTATACAAGCATTATTTCAAAAAGAAACCATGCTTGTTTTTAAATTCAAAATCAGAATTACAATGTTAATTTGTAACCCAGATGGTTACAAAATATATGGTGTTTTTAAAAAACACGGATAGATGTAGAGTATATCTGAATTAATGATGCAGTAACTAACTCATCTACTTGCCATTTCTATGACCTGGATTCAAATGTGGATCAAGTTAAACTTGGATTTATATAAACTTTCAATCAAGCTTAAGATTTTTAAAGTAGCTAATAAGTAGTTTATTCAATTATCAATTCAATATTCATTGGCAAATGGATATTTAATTTAATTACCCATTCAATGTTAGTAGGCAAATAGATATTTAGTTTATCTAACTACCCATTCAATATTGGTTGGTAAAGAGATATTTGTTTATTTTTTGTTAGTTGGCAAGATGAGAAAAAGTGTGTGAACTTTTATCAACCAGCAGCTTGAAATCCAATGGGTAGTTCTTTCTTTTTATTATTTTTCTATGAGGAACTAATTAAGAAGCCTTTGTCCAAAATTTCCATTTAAAGATTGTTTTCCTATGATTAACATCACTTTTATTCAACAAGAAAGGTTTGTCAATAACATGATTAAAAAATTGTTGAGATAAAATATTTTTATGATGTTGAATATAAATATATTATTTTTTATTATTCCAGAGCTAATTAATAGAGTAGTAAAATGTTTATATAAATTAAATCATAAATGCCACCAAACTATCTGGTTATCTATATATAAATTGCATATTACAACCTTCATCCTCAAATAAGCAAAATATAAACAATCTATTATCAAGGCAACATTACAATTAATGATCATTTACTAACTAATTATAGTATTGCCTTGACAACAGATTGATTATATTCTAATGATTTATTTAAGAATTGAGAAATTATAAATGTAAGTATGTAATCTATACATTTATAATATAAAGGATTTGAACATAGACTTTCAAGCTCCATTTAACCTCCCACTCTACTTCATACAACTGATACACATGATCACACACATGTGACAAATGATCTCCAATATATATATTTCATGCTCAACCAATACTCATTAGTTGGTCTAGATCATTTCACCCACACATATAATCAATGCTCAGTTTATATTAATATAGAGAATCTTCACACTTTAATGGACAGGCTTCAATTTACTCCATCCTTCAACTCTTCAGCCATCTATACCATTGAAAATCTTATGATGGAATACTCAAATCCCTTGTTAATGCCAATATTATTATTGTGCTCTTGTTGACTTTAAGTCATTATGACCCCTCATATATAGGACCTTGCCCATTTAAATACATAGAAGAGGAATGGGCTGGATAGAGGCTAAATTTGTAATATTTTAAATACAGGGATATTTAAAGTGTTTGTTCAAATCCCCTATATTATATCTAGGTTCCAGGTATATACTTGTATTTAATATATATATATATTAAATACCACATAAATACTGTGAATATAATTATTACATTATACAGCAATGTTTGCAGAAAAATAAATTAACTTCTTGCAAAGTACATGTTTCTGTCAATCAAACTAATGTCATCAGCTGCTTAGAAGACCAGTTGAGTATCATATCAAACATAGAAACTTAGTTTCTATTTAAATAAACTCACAATGCTCATTTTGATATTAAAGTTTGAAAGTGAATTTCACTAAATATATAATACTTATGCATTTGATAGTAAAAACTGTAGGATTTACTCTCAATAAATAGTTTAAATTTTTTTACAGAAAATAAAATAAACAAATGTAAATCTAAAAAATAATATTTAAAATTCATTTTTATCACTTTTTTTTACCAAGTTTTTAAAAATGGTATTTTTTGTCTATTGTGTCATACGTTTTCTAAAACATTTTATAAAGCAGTTAGATCTTGATATGGCAGAAAACAACCCCATAAACAGAAAACACTTTATTTATAAATTTGCTTGTTAATTGAGTAAAAGACAACACATTGAGAACTTCATCTGACATTTACAAATAAAGTAAATTTCACTTTCAATACAAATATGTAAGAAAATTCAAGGTAAGTTTATATATAAACATCATGTGATCACTATTTCTTATGCTTGCTGTTAACTGTTATTAAAACAGGCAAAACTCTTTATACATATTGCCATTCAGTGCAATCCAGAATAATCAATGGATGCCAGAAGACTTGTGCATAAAATCCCCATCTAGTGCCTACTCATCCAATATCCCCAGACTAGTTTCTGGTTTATGCACCTAGATCCTAAGATCTAGATGAGTACTCTCAGATCCAAGGCTCCTCACTGATGAAGGCCACAAGCCAGAAACTTTTGAAATCCTAAAATCTAGGTGCAGTGTCCTCAGATCCAAGGCTCCTCACTGATGAAGGTCACAAGCCAAAAACTAGTCTGGGGATATTGGATGAGTAGGTATTAGATGGGGATTTTATGCACAAGCCTTCTTCTGGCATCCATTGATTACTCTGGCTTGTAGTGAGTGGCAATATGTATAGAGAGTTTTGTCTGCTTTAAGTTTATATATAAAAAGAAATTAGTTGTAATTTATACTTGCTCAAAATATAATTAATTATGTCTGTATCTATTGACTTTAGAAACATTACATTTAATATTGTCTTTATATATTGCACCCTTTCTAATAAAGCAAATAAAATCTGCCTAATATTAACAAGATCCAAACTTATATGATTTTGTGATTAATGATATTTAAAAGCTTACTTCAACTGATGAAGCTATTTTTCTTGAAATTCGTTCTGGGGGTCTTTGTGTTGTCACAGTTCATAATTCAAAATTTGATTATTATTTATGTAAAATTTAATATTTTGTCAATGAACTAATAGAAAAAGCTTAAATATTTTGTTCATAAATATTTTTATGAATAACTCCTGCATGTGCCATTTTAACTACTGAAACCACTCACTGAACTTATATGTATATGCTTGTTATTGAAGTAGATCAGCTTTCACTATGCTGCTACCCATTAATTTGTATAGAAAATGTGTCAGTTCTGTTATAATTTACTTTCATTTGTAATTTATTTACAGGCTGTCCCTCATGTTTGCAGAATTTACTGATGAAATATTGGTATAAATAATTTGTTTAAAAAAGATTTTACTATAGTGTGAGGGATTTAATGAAAAGTTGTTTTGTAATTCTTAGATTTATCTAAAATAGTTTACAACATATAATAGACTTGAAACATATCAGTTTGAATTTAATAATCTAATCCAAATTTTCTTATAAATTTAACAGCAACAATAATAATGACAAAAACGATAACAACAGCAACATAATAATAATGATGATAATAATAAAATCATTTATTTCCTACACACTATATGATAAAACGAAAGATTTTTAATCTAAGGAACAATGTTTATTAAATAGTACTGCAACACTTAAATATATAGCCTCAGACTAGTTTCTAGTTATTGTATTTATCAATGAGAAGCTGGAACTTAAAGCTGGAAATAATACAGTTATGCATCTAACAATCACTTAGATGCATATTTGTATACTTGCTAATTCACAATTTACATTATTTCCAGCTTTGAATCTCAAATCCTTATTAAGAAAGAAAAATCCAGAATGTGGTCTGGGGTTAGTGATTTAAGTGCAAAACCATCTGCTAATTACTGATTACTCAAGCTTACTATAGATGGCACTGAATGGAAAGATGTATTATTTGTAGTAAGCATGCATATACTATAAAAATAACATAACAAATAATATCTAATAAAGGTAAAACAACAATGATATATTTTACTTAATCAATTGTTTGTATCATTATAACCAATTTATCATAAACCTAAGGTGAATCTTATTACAACAAGAACAGTTATGTTCAATGTGATGGGTTGATTCATCTCTCTGAGTGTAGGTATAATAAATTGTGTGAAGTTTGCAGAATGTTTTTTTTTTAAAAAACAAAGTATAGGAATTTGAAAATTTTCAAGACATGTTTAAATAATAGGAAAAGTGTTTAAATTTGCTTAATATAAGTTGAATTGGCAATTTTGCATCTATTTTTTATTATCACATGATCACCATTTCCTATGCTTGCTTATAACTGTTATTTAAACAGGCAAAACTCTCTATACATATTGCCACTCAGTGCAAGCCAGAGTAATCAATGGATGCAAGAAGGATTTGCATAAAATCCCCATCTAGTGCCTACTCATCCAATATCCTCAGACTAGTTTCTGGCTTGTGGTCTTCAGCAGTGAGGAACCTTGGATCTGAGAGCACTGCACCGAGATCTTAGGATCTAATGCAACCCTCCAGCAGCCACATGTTATCTCTATTTAACTACAAAACTATGAGTCTTAAATTGAAAACACTAATATTTTCAATCCAAGCTCATCTTATATAGTCATATAGATCTGAACGCAGTTCAGTACTTATACATTTTGGTGACTTTGGTCTTTAATAACCTTAGCCACCACTATCCTATTAGACAGGATTGATTTTAAGCCAATAAATATCACATGATCACCATTTTCTATGCTTGCTTATAACTGTTATTAAAACAGGGAAAACTCTATATATATTGCCACTTAGTTCACTGAGTTCAGACCTATATGACTATATAAGCTAATGAGCTTGGACTGAAAATATTAAGTGTTTTCAATTTAAGACTCATAGTTTTGTAGTTAAGTAGAGATAAAGGGTGGCTGCTGGAGGGTTGCATTAGATCGTAAGATCTAGATGCAGTGCTCTCAGATCCAAGGCTCCTCACTGAAGAAGGCCACAAGCCAGAAACTAGTCTGGGGATATTGGATGAATAGGCACTAGATGAGAATTTTATACACAAGCCTTCTGGTATCCATTGATTACTCTAGCTTGCACTGAGTGGCAATATGTATAGAGAGTTTTGCCTGTTTTATTTTTTTAATAAATAATTGTAATACTTTCATATTTCAAAGTATTATTAAATGATAATTTGAATTTATCCTTTACCAATTTTTAATGCAACTTAATGAAAAGTCTAGGATATTAACCTTATTGATAGCTTGCAATAGCTTGCATTAGAAATACAAAAGTTTAGAAAATAAAGATGCTTTCATTTAAATCAGAAATATCTATCTCCAAGTTTTGTTACACTACAGAAATATTATACATTAAGTGGATAATCTCTAGTCTAATGAATGACTAATAAAAAATTATTAATTTTTTCTTGATGCATAACTTTTATAATGATGATTTTATAAATGAACTTGAATAAGGTTTTTCATGAGAAAATTAGATTGCATTTACAGCATGAAGAATGTCTCAAAGACATCCTAAAAAGCTATAAAATTGATTGCTTTTGATGGAAGAATATGGATGAGTACAGAATGCAATAAAAAACTACTATTAGGCAAATTTATGAAAAACATTTGCTATAGAAAAAGTTTAAAAGCAGCATCAGAAGATACCACATAAAGAGATTAGAGTAAAAACTTGTAATATATATAAATATATTTGTTTTTGATAGATTGATTTATCATAAAAAGTTTCTCTTCAATGTTTTGTTCTCTGTTGTCTTTTCGTTATTCTTTTATTTCTTTAGGAATTAGAATGATTGTATTTGCTGCCAATTGGCTGCTAGTGATGATGAATTCTTGAGAATATGTTTGATTACTTTCAACAAGTACTAGTATACATATTATATAAGACCTCTCTATTCAACAGAACATTGACAGAAATTTTTTACATTACAAAGATTTTTGATTTTTAATGGAACAGTGGGTCTCTCTATCATGAAAAACCATCAGTATCAATTGGTTTTTATTTTGAAAAAAAAAAAAAAATCTTTCATAAAAATAAAAAATATAAACATGGTACTGCACTACCACAAACAAACTATGGGATACAAGAGGCCTGCATGTTTACACATTTATTTTTTGAAAATTATTTTTAACTCTTTATTTTTTATTATGAGCTGCTGTCTGGAGGTGAGGCTGTGCAGATGTGCTATCTGAAACATCCACAATGTCCTATTATCATTATAGTTAATTAAACTACCATATTTATTTGTGGAAAACTAATTATATTTTTAGTTATAGCTTTGGCCAATAGATGGTTTCTTGCACTGTAAAAAAAAAAATCTACATTTACTTGGTAACAAAAACCTATATAGGCAGGGAAAGGATTCTACTGTTGAATGTTACATTAAAAAAAGTTAAAAAGTAATTTTCACTTTTAAAATATTAATATATATATAATATTTAATAACTAAATAATGTGTATGACAAGTTTTTATATGTAATTTGAGATGGGAAAGATGCAATCATAGCTTACCTTTATTGAGATATATGAGATTTTTAGGGATAACCTTGTGCTAATATTTATCATTTTTTAATTATCTCTGACAATTAATAAACTCTATTTTTATAACTATTTGTACTAATTTGATAATATATGTTGTACAAATTGTAAAAAATGAATTTTTTTTTTCATAGACACAGAAAAACAGATTATTTTATTAAACAGCCACATTTAAAAATATTTCTTTAAAAAATTGAAATAAAAAATATACATTAAAAACATCAATATAATTGTATCACATTTTCATATTAACATGGTATACAACTGTGCTTTATGAAATGAAGATCCATAAGATTATTTTTTTAAATGCATTATAATGTAATCTATAGAAAAAAAAAACTTCAGTAGAAATCCACATATCAGATCCTGTTTGTAACTAGCTAAGTTACTCTGTAAAAGAAAGTGCATTGCTAAGATGTAATATCATTTCTGAGATAATTGGATATGATTTATAGCAAACAAAATTTTTAGTGCTCTTATCATAATTTTTTTTGCTATAAATATTTACCATAATAAACTAAAATATATATATGTAAATTTGCTATAAAATTCAAACTGAGCAATTAGAAAATGTATTAATATCAAGGTGTAATGTTTAATCTTTATTATTGATATTACTAACAGTTGTTGCATATACTAACCTGTTTGCAGTGATATTACTAACAATTGGTGCATATACTAATCTGTTTGCTGTGATATTGCTAACAGTTGGTGCATATACTAACTTGTTTGCTGTGATATTACTAACAGTTGGTGCAGATATTAACATGTTTGCTGTGATATTACTAACAGTTGGTGCATATACTAACGTGTTTGCTGTGATATTTCTAACAGTTGGTGCATATACTAATGTGTTTGCTGTGATATTACTAACAGTTGGTGCATATACTAACCTGTTTGCTGTGATATTACTAACAGTAGGTGCATATACTAATGTGTTTGCTGTGATATTACTAACAGTTGGTGCATATACTAACCTGTTTGCTGTGATGTTACTAACAGTTGTATGTATTTGGAATATATAAATAAAATTAAACTTTTCTAAAGACATTCAACACACATATTAGATGATGGAAATAGTCCAATATAAAAATACAGCTAGAACACCATCATCACAAACCTTCAGAAAAACATTATTAGTGATAGATTTTAAAAAGTTTGCCATCTGTGAAAACAAATAATCCATCTTAATTTTAAAGCTGCAAAATTTTGCAGTTTTAAATTACAAAAATTTTAATGCACTATTTTTATGTTTAACCCCAAACATTTCCCCATCATATTGCAATGTCAACTATAAATTTTACTTTTTTTATATATGTTGTTTCCTTTTTAGTTAGCCTATATGGTTTGATGCAATGGACTTTGGAGTTTTGGGGCTGTGAACTGTGATTAGCCCTGATGCTTGCAATGGTTTGCCTTTTTATGAATTTCCAAGCAATAAAACACTCATTTATAATTGTTTTCTTTTTTTAGATTCACAATAAATCAATTTCAACTTTTATCATATCATGTCTTTAAAGTAAGATCCCACAAGTATCTGCTTGCAAAGTGCATTATTGGTCATTTAAGTACTTTTATTTAATGTTGCCGATTTTGCAGAATTTGTTAACTTTTTGTAAGTCTTTGTATGATTGTGATCAACAATTATAACCTGAGACAGAATGTTGCAAAATATATAATTTATACTTTTTAAGAAAATCCTGTTTATTACACAGATTTAGATATACCCCTTCTGTTGATTAAGCAATAGAAAACAAACAATTTTAACAGTGTCAGTCCTGGCATTGTTCTATTTTGTTTAAATCATTGTAAAGGCAATATTTAAAGATGACACACGGTGTAAAGTTTTATTACAAATGCACAAAACATTTTTTTTTATAATAATGCAGCCCTTCAGTTTAAAGTATATGGAGGGTAGTTGTATAATGAATATTTTATGTAGTGAATAAATCACAAACATTTATTTGATAAAAATAATTGAAATGGGCTTCTGAGAACAGTTTGACAAATAATCAATTAGTATAACTATATATAACAGAAATTGTCATGATGAAACAGTTGTTTATCTGTCTGCAGAATGCCTTCAAACATTACTACTTCATTTTAAGTGCATCCTTCTTGGTATCAGGCACCAATTACCAAATTTTAAATATGATACTTATAAATCCAAAAACAGTAGTAAGTATATAAACTATAAAATGGACAGTAAAGCAAAAAAAAAACAAAAACAGCACATTTATTAAGTATGGCAGAAAAGTAAAAAATGGGCAGATCAAAAACAAAACCTATGTCTGGTTCAGAATTTTACAAAATGGAGGTGGACTGATTTTTTTAATATTGTCCAGAATGTAAATGAAAGCATCATCTTCTTTGTGCAGTCAGCAGCTGATAGCTTCTAAAGTTTTATACACTTTACAGAAAAAAAAAAAATAAACTTTTATTAAAATGAAATCAATGTGGTGGGCTGATTTTTTAAAATATCATCCAGAATGCAAACAAAACTATCATCTTCTTTGTGCAGTCTCTGCTAGCAGATCATGGTTCCTCAATTTTATACACTGTCTTGTAATCTGAATAAATTGTTGGGCCCTTTTTTAAATTTTGTTTGACCACTTCCATCAGAGTTGCCACTGTTCTATCCTACTACCTATTTTTACTTAATATTGTAATATGTTTTTATTATTTTTGTGTACAAATTTATCACTTAAGTTTGTCAGAAATTCTGGTGTTTATGTTATTTGATGAGATTGCAGAGTTTATTTGAAGGGATTACAAGATTATAAATTTATCAGTGGAATAACATGGATATGAAAAGATATAGCAGATCTAACACTTAAGTATCATTCTATTTTTATTGTTAAAAGAAGGTTGCCTTGACAACAGATTGAGATTGTTGATTGTTATTGATATTGGGTTTGTCTAAGTGTTGACTGATTTTTTATATATATATACTTGACTGTAATTTTTTATATATATATACTTGACACTGTAAGCTAAATATATATTCTATAATGATAAGAAAATGTTTTAGATTGTAATAAATAAATTTCCCTATTAGTGCTATTATTAAACTATCAAATTCTTAACTACATATTTGAGTAGTATTGGTTAAAATAATTTACTTAGCCTATTTAGCTCTTGGTTACTTAAAAATATTTACATTATTTAATATTTGCTTTAAAGACTAAAATTAATAGTTTGAATCTATGTAATGGTAACTCTGGTCAATAGAAGAAGAATCAACAAAATATACAAGTAAAATAATATGAGATTAGTAGTTGATTAACTAAAGCTCATTCTTCATACAAACATTCATTTGCTTTAGCTATGGTACACTCCAAATATAATACATTAGAGAGCATTCTCCTGATGGTTTGTGATGATGTAATTAGTTTGAAATATGAACTTTGTTTTGATTATACATGTACATTATAAAAATATTGTTAGATAGGTGTTTCATTTATATTTTCCTTTTTTCCCAAAAGGGGAGTAGTGTGTCTGCAAATATAAATAAAGTTGAAAGGAAAAGTAGAAAAAACAAAGACAACAATTTTTAGTACCCATTTTCTATCTTTCTTGAATAATAAGCATAGTAAAAGATTAAATAATTTTGAATTTAAAATACATTTTTATTACAAATTAAACATTTAAAAAGGTCTAATAAATATTTTTATGGAATTCTGATTTTGAATTTAAAAACAAGCATGATTTATTTATGAAATTTTTTAATTAATGCTTGTATACAATTGTCTATCTAAATAAAAACATGTAGATCATACATATGATAAAATTTCAAAGTTGCTTTCAAAAGTTGCTTTTAATTAAAAGGCAAAGATCTGAAAGGATTAGAAAAATAAGAACAGTTTTAAAATATGTTTTAGTATCTCATATGACTTATAAAAAGAGTTGGTAAAGATATTAGAACAGCCTGTTTTTTAGTTTGGGTAGTAGTATTTGAAAAGAGTCTGTTTTTTAGTTTGGCTAGCAAAATTTTTGAGAAACAGTTGACTAACAAATTTTGTAAGAGCTGTCCAGAAGAGTTGGCTAGTTTGAAGTAGTTGGTCCTATAGCAGAGCTATCTGCAGAGATGGTTTCCAGACTTATACAGGGCTACCATGAAGATGTAAAAATACAAGAAGGGCAAGTCCAGAAGTGGTCTACTGGTTCTATATGCTGGAGTTTTGGTTTATGTGAAGCCAGACCCACTTTTAACAGATCAATTAGCCTCTACAAATGTGAACAAGATAGCTTGCTGGACTAAAGCTCATCAATCCCTAGACAGAAAGGAGATCACTGCAGACCAACTTACTTAGACTATACCCATCTTGATGATGACAATACAAGATCATCTCACCAAGAGAATTCCATCAATTAATGAAGAAGTTGTTAGATGTAAGCTGTTGCATGCAAGGGACCACAAACAAATGCATCACATCACATATATATAATGTGGGTTGTTTAAAATAATTCATTTTTGAAATGACATTCTAAAGGTGAGATATATAATATAGAATGCTTTTGTTTAAAATCATTTATTGAAAAAAACAAAAAATCATTTTGAAATTTATATTTTAAATTCTAAAAGAACATTAGTTAAGAATGATCTGTGATGGTCATACATATACATAGAGACTATATTTTAAAATAATTTATTGAAAAAAGAAAAAAAAGAGAAAATGACATTTTAAAAATCTATATTTTTAAAAAGTAATAATTTTGCTTGAATAAAAAAATAAAACAAATAAAAAAGTAAAGGATTAATAGACAATTTTATAATCTCAATTTAAAGATTGATAATTAATCAATCAAACAGTTACTGGTCGAAAACTGATTTTATTTTTTTTAAAAAATGGAGAAAAAAAGAAAGCTATAATAGAGTTTAATAGCTGATTCAAATTATATTATATATGCATATGTGAATTTTACATACTCTTAATATTATCTAAGGAATTAATTATGGAAAGTATATTTTGATTATAATTTTATAATTGTATTAAATTAAAATATAATATAAACATCAATGTGGACATACATTCCTTTGTGTACATATATATTAAATCAAGAATTAATTATGTGTTATAAAATTAATAATTTTATTATGTCAAAAATGAAATATATGATGTAGACACCACTGTGTATCTGCAATTCAGTATGCACTTACATGTATCTTAAATATGTTATTGAATATGTATAAAACTGAATTTCATTTGTAGATTATAACAATTCAAATATTTTATATTAAATAATAAAATACACCACACATTAGTGTGATGGTATGTATAACTTGGTGTGAAGTATTTTTATCATTTAACTTAAAATGATAATCATTATTCTATTTTAAGTGTCAATTGAAATAAATTCATGTAATAGTAAAATGCACATCTGTGTGCCTTTATGGAACATATATGTAAATTGTAATGTAATAACTTGAATTAAAACAGGCAAAACTCTCCATACAGTAGTGCCACTCAGTGCCAACCAGAGTAATCAATGGATTCCAGAAGGCTTGTGCATAAAATTCCTATCTAGTGCCTACTCATCCACTATCCCCAGACTAGTTTCGGGCTTGTGGCCTTTATCAATGAGGAGCTTTGTATCTGAGAGCACTGCACCTAGATCTTAGGATCTAATGCAACCATCCAGCAGCCATCTTTTATCTCTACTTAACTACAAAACTATGAGAATAAAATTGAAAACACAATATTTTCAATCTAAGCTCAATAGCTTATATAGTCATATGGGTCTGAACCCAGTTTATACCCATACATTTTGGTATCTTTGGTGCTTTAACAACCATAGCCACCACTATCCTATTAGATAGGATTGGTGTTAAACCACTAAACATTACATAATCACTATTTTTTATGCTAGCACATTATTGTTATTAAAACAGGCAAAACTCCATACAGCATTGGCACTGAGTGACACTACTGTATGAAGAGTTTTGCCTGTTTTAATAACAGTAATGTGCTAACATAAGAAATAGTGATCATGTAATGTTTAGTGGTTTAATAACTTGAATTATGTATAATAATTTTGTAAATATAAATGTGATAATTTTTTTATTGTCTATTAATCAAAATCAGAAATTTTAATTTATATGTATAGCCATATTCTAAAGACATTAATATCATTTTTTATTGTTATTAATAAACTCATATTCAACTGTTAAAATTATTCCAGTAACTTAATTCTCAAGTTTAGAATATTGTATGTTTCACATCCTCTCTTGGTCACAATACAGTAATAAAGCTTAACATCTCTGAGTTAGATTCATGCATAATGGTCTGGTTAAATAAATGGGGATGTATAATTAGTGATAGGGCATTCCAGTATGACATTGTCCTGATTTTGGCATAAGGATTATATTCTTCAAAGTCCATGCACTATATTTTAGTTTAGTTTAGTCTTATTACAAATTAAGTCTATAAGAGCCAGTACATTAATGGTATCAAGTGGCCAGAGCATTGATGATGATCAGCATGTTTTAATATCCCATTATTATTGTTTTGATTATTATGCATTCTGATGGATGAGCACTTAGTTGGTACATCCAAATTATATTTAAATAATTGCCCAAACTGGCAAAGGCTAAATAGTTGACTTGGTCTACATTAGACCAATTTCAGATACAGTCACTATATTGACTGTTGATTTATATTTCAAATCCAGTTACAAGATAGTCTGTTGATTTATTTGATTGTTGGTCATTCATGATGATGGATGATTATTTCTTTTGATTATTACTTATACTTACTTTTACTTATTGATAATGTATGGTTAATTATACTAATTATAATGAGTTAAATAGCTGAACTCTGAGAATTGTCAAGATCTCACATGCTCTCCAGAATATATAACATTTCTTATATACGTTGTGATTTTAAAAATTATTTTAATATCATTACTTAAATACTTTTTACTTATATATTTCAATATTAATTATTTTAATATCTTACTTCAATCATTACTTTACATTATTTTTATAGTGATTCATAGTCAATCATTTTATAATCATTATATCTTATTTATATCATGTTTCTTTAATTAAAATATTTTTTGTATTTTGGGGAAGATTTCATCACTCTAGATTCACCCCTCTATTTCCTTCCCATTATAATATATATATATATATGCACACATTAAGCTTATTTATGGAAAACCTATTCATTTTTTATTTTTCCAATATTATTTTTAAGGAATATATCCACATTACTCATATTATGTCTATTTATGATCCTTAGATAATTTTCTATTAGTATTTGTCACATAAATCATTAATAGAATGAATTTTAACTAATTTATAAAATTCATTTATATATAGGGTATATGAGCACAGACTTTCACCTGACCCACCACTCTCCATACTATCTCATAATACTGATACACTTGAACACATATATGTTGAAAAGATAAATAATCACCAATATACGTATTTCATGCTAAAACAGCAATCATCAGTTGGTCCAGATTACCATTTCTACACATATATGTTATAAGCATTCAGATATATATTAAGATAGCCAAACCTTATACTTTAATGGACATGCTTCAATCTACTCCACACTCCAACTCTTCAACCATCCATCCAATTGAAAATCTGATGATGGAATGCTCAAAAGCCACCCTGAGGCCGAGATTCTTGTCACACCCATGTTGACCTAAGGTCAATCTGACCCCTCATGTACAGGACATAATCCATTTAATACATATACAAGGGATGGCCAGATATCTCTACTATGTAATAACAGAAACACACAGGCTTATTATATACCTGTGTCTATATATGTAATATATAGGATATATGAGCACAGACTTTCACCATGATGATTGCTGTTTTAGCATGAAATACCTATATTGGTGATTATTTATCTTTTCAACATATATGTGTTCAAGTGTATCAGTGTTATGAGATAGTGTGGAGAGTGGTAGGTCGGGTGAAAGTCTGTGCTCATATACCCTATATATTACATATATAGACCCAGGTATATAATAAGCTTGTGTGTTTCTGTCAAAATTCATTTATGAAAATAAAATTATTTTGGAACATAGCAAACATCCCCTTATAACCATATTAGTGTGCTTCTAATTAGACACAGCTTCAACTTATATTTTTGAACAATCTAATTCTTTTTAATAATTACCCTCGATTTTTTTTGGGGTTTTAAGCAAAAATAGCTCCAGTCTTTATAAATATAAAAAAAATAGCTTAGATGGTTGGTTCATTTAGAAACTTCAACATTAAGACAGTAATATTTTTTCTCTTAACATTTGTTGATGTTTTAATAGAGTTGTCAATGTAAGCAATCATAAGAATTTCATCTTTATTTATGTTAGTCGGAATTGAGTACTTTTTTGTTGTTGTTGGGAAAGCAGATTCTTTCTCGGAAAAGAATTGACAAGCAAATATTCTATTAGAAGTTTTTAAATGTAATTTAAACTGCTCATAAGTTTTAATTAAGTTTTTTTTTTTTCAAATAAAATTACCAAACCTATGACTGACATTTCTTATGAAAATAAATTGGCATAAAGTTTTAAAAAGTCATCTATTTTTCCTTGAATTATAAAAAAAATGTCTTGAAAAGCACATATCTTCATTTAAAATTAATTCCTAAATCCATTTTTATTGTTTTTAAAATTAGATGTAATTCATTGCTTAAAAAATAGTATAATAACTCTCTCTATATATAAATTAGAAATAAAAGTCATTACTAGACCAAGTATTTTTAACAAATTTAAAAATACAAATTGAAAATATTGCACTTTAATGAAAGTAAATAAACATCACATGATCACCATTTCTTATGCTTGCTCTTAAAATGTTATTAAAACAGGCAAAATTCTCTATAAAAATTGCCACTCGGTGCAAGCCAGAGTAATCAATGGATGCCAGAAGGCTTGTGCTCATGGAGAATTGCATTAGATCCTAAGATCTAGATGCAGTGCTCACAGATCCAAGGCTCCTCACTGACAAAGGCCCAAGCCAGAAACTAATCTGGGGATATTGGATGAGTAGGCACTAGATGGGAATTTTATGCACAAGCCTTCTGGCATCCATTGATTACTCTGGCTTGACTGAGTGGCAGTACGTATAGAAAGTTTTGCCTGTCTTAATGAAAGTACAATATAACAGTGGCCTTAGTTTCTGGATCTTTCCAAATTAATAATTTAGCTCACTTAAGAATAATTCTACAATAATTTTTTCTTTCCATTCTCTTTAAAATATTTTTATGCTTTTACAACACCCATATGTTGTTGGAAGTTTAAATAAACATTAAATATAACATACATAATCAAAAATAAACAAAAAATTGTAATAATCTCCATCCTTTTTTTTCTTTATCAAAATATTTCTTAAAAACTGTTGCATACTTCATATCAGCTGATATAGAGCTAAGTAACTTTTTTTTTTTAAAGGTCAATTCTCTTTCTCAAAGAAAGTCCTCACTATTTTGCTGCAAATGAATTGTAGGTAATAAAAAAATTGATCATAGAAACATTTATATAATAATTGAATGAATGCATTTTTATTTTTAATATATATTATAAATATAAACATGCCAACTCTGCGTATTAATATACATGTGCATGTTTTAAATTTTTTATTTTAAAATAAGTATATATATTGTTTGTTGTGGTTATTATTGTTTTTAAAAAGTTGGGTTAATATTTTTAGATTTTAATTCAATAGATAGGGAAATTCAGCGATGCAGGAAAGATTACAAAATTATAACTTCTTTACAGATTTACAGTTTGGCACTGCTTTTGACCAGACCTATCATATTCATAACACTAAATAGATATGTAAAAGAGAGAACTTATTAGTTAATTAATATACAAGTTTACAAATTTACAAATACCACATATGTGATAATGCAATGCATGAGTATTTTTTATTTATCGCATGGATGTTAATTATTAGAAGTATATACTCTTATTCTTCTCCTTTACTTTTTTTGCATTTCTTCATATATTCATATACATTGCTTATAATAACTTCTTTCATATACATTTTAATGCAAAAATTTTTTTTTAAATAAAACTTCTTTATCTTCCTGACAATTTCGACTGTCCAGCAGTCTTCATCAGAACTTTCTCAAAATTCCTCTACTTTTAAATATATATATATATATGTGTGTGTTTAAAGCAATATATATGTTAATTATATAATAAATTTGTTAATATATAATTATTTTTAATCTTATTATCTAACAATTACCTGATTATAATACATATTATGATAGGATTATAACATGATTTAAAGATTAACCTGACATTAGACATATATTTCAAGAATTAAAAAAAAAATTTTAATGAATAAACTTTTTTATAATTATTTTTTTAAATCAGAACAAAATTTTAATAGAAAATAGAATGAATGCATGTATTTTGGTTTAAACTTTCACTCTATGTAAATTTTTATTGTCATTGTAAATTTTAAATATATTTACACTGGAGATCACATGACTTTTTTTATATTTCCATATGTCATAGCATCGCCTGGGAGGCGAACCCACAACCGTCTGCAACCAACTACTTGCTTGCAAGGCGGCTGCGAGGACATCTCGGCTAACAACGCTTGACGACATGACATTTTATTAGTTGTTTAAATTTTTTATTTTGCAAGTGTAGTAAATGTTGACAAATTTTAACTTCTGTTTATGTATAGTTAAACAATATGTAGATTTTAAGGTTAGCTTTATGATGTATATGTTAACTATATTTTAAGTGAATATTTTTCAGAATTCCTTTCTAATAAACGTTAGAACGTGGGCGTACATATATTATATACACATATTATTATAATGAAATAAAAAAAAATTAGAAATCTTAAAAAGCAATAAAAGATTTGTATTTTTAGAAATAATATAATATTTTTTTAAAAGATCTAATACAGATTACTCATCTACTGACAGATAAGCACGTCGCTTGATTACGGTCTTTTAATTTATGCAATTTATCTATTTAAAAAAAGTGAATGTCATACATGCAATGTATTTATAGTTCAACTAATTAAGTAAAAAAAGAGAGAGAGAGAGATAAATAATTATTCCAATTCAAGTTTCGCTTTTTACTTTCCCGTTTATTCTTTCTTTGATTTTTTTAATGAATCAAAAAGAACGAATTACTTTAAAAGTACAAAACAATCCTTTAAAAAAGTGAACGGTACATTTTAGAAAAGTAACGAATTCTTCGAGTTTTTTTTTTTTTTCATATGTCAAATGCGTTGACCGGGAAGTGAACCTGAGCCAGCTATGCTAACCACTAGGCCACCAACGCTTGACGAATTCTTCGAGTTAAAGTTAAGTTCTAAATAAATTCAAGTGAATTATATATAAATGAAAATAAATTTAGAATATTTTTAAAATTATTCTGCCCCCCCCCCCCATTTCTATTCCCCCAAAAATCAGAAAGTGAATGTAAAGGGGTTTTTTTTTTAAAAAAAAGATATATATTTAATAAAATAATCAAATTTTCTGCATTAATAACTATGTCACCTTTTCCTAAATAAAGTAATGATTATTATTAATCATTTGGCTATGATATTTATGATCATCAAACCTTAATTAAGAATTAATATGTCAATTGTTACATTTTTATTTACAAGTGTCAAACATTACACTCCCAACTTTGACACGATCCACTCTAGATAAATTCAACAATGATTATCGTAATCATTTATTAAACTAAAGATTATTTCTAGCCTAGATATAAGCTTTAAATCTTAATTAAAGATTAATATATCTGCTTTTTAATTAAACACGCTCGGAGTAATTCAACTTCATCCCCCCCCCCCCACCATGTGTTATTAAATACAACCCCTGAATTCAACTTCATTCCACATTTGCCCATATATAGTATTTTAAATATAACTTTTCATTTCACCATATATATTTTAATCATCTTAATGAAAACATCTGAAAAAGATTAAATGACCCACAAGTTGTATTTGCGTTGAACCAGTCCACTTATCCAGTCTTTATCAATATCAAAATATTTACAATCTAAGGTGCCAAACTTCCTTCACTCAGGGATTATTGACACGATTCTTTTTAGATAAACATCTTAATGGTCGATATTGATTTTGAAGGTAGTTAACCTTTTCCAGATATGTGATTAAAGTACACTTAGTGAAATGAAGAATTTGTAAATATATTTAATGAAGTGGATCCGTAAAGTTCTTTATTATATTGACAATTTAAAATTTACATTTTTTGAGAATTAGTAATAGAATGGTATTCTCCTTACATTGTTGTAGAATAATAATTAAAAGAATTCTATCGATAAAAAAATAAAGGATGATCTCAGTATGACATCTTCTTACCAGGTGTAATAGCTATTACAAACTTATTTTTTATATGAAGGTTATTGCAATACCACACAATTGAAAAACTCAGATTAACTAGGTTTTTGTTCTCCAGATAAGGTTAGGTAAATATCCTTTTGCTGACCAATAATTAGGCAATTAGCTAACTTTGGCTAAGACCTGAGTGTCTGAAAAAATCATAGGCTTATTTAAAATTCTTGGCTATAATAAAATTATTCCAGTTTTCAATTCAGATCATTGACATAGTAAATAAATATAGTAACACTAAACCCCAAAATAAATATAGTAACACTAAACCCCAATGATCTTTATTCTGCTTATGCTTGTTCTCCTTTAATCCTAAGCCTCACTGATAATTTAATTTTTTCCCTACTTCATATGAATAAGTGTAATTTTTATTGTTGGAGGCTAATGCTTTGCCATCATTTGTGATAAAATAGCCATCTTATCTACTACTTATCTGATTGCTAAAGTAACAAATTAATTTTGATGCTTATTAATAAGACATTATTTTATCTCAGTAAAGGAAAACTATGTGCAAGTCTTACATAATTACCATGATATACAAAACAATGCAACATGCCATGAAATGATTGAAACATAGTCACCCAATTCAACAGCATTGCATAATATTCAAATCTTGGCAGCTTAGCCTTTAATAAAAATGTGAAAAAGACCAGCTTTCTGAATTTGCACCATTTTCAGCAAGCTTGAATATGCAAGATGGGGAATACATTTGAATCCCCACCTCTAGCTAGACTAGATTGTGGTTCTTGTTTTTATCAATGAGAAATTTGGGATTCAAAGCAAAAAAATATGCATCTGTCAAGTGATTTTATACCCTTGCCTATTATGCTCTGAAATTTTAAAAAAAATCCAAGGCTTTGAACCTAAGACAATCTGCATAATTAAATACATCTAACACCCACCAGTAATTATATATTGTAATCTCATTTCATTGCTAACAAGGCATATCCCCCCCAGTCAAGGAATGTTATATCAATATAGTATCAATTGATTCTTTAGTGGTACACACACAAGCAGCTCTCTATCTCCATTTTCAGTAATCTTGAGCAATTAATAGTTATCTGATGCTTGTGCATTTAACTTCTCATTCCCAGACAATTTTCTGATTTTGTCTTTGTCAATAAAGACTTGGGTCTCAAAGTTGGAACCAATGCACTTATGCTTCTATCAGCCATCTTTAAGTCTGTGCCTAAAAAATCAAATGATATCAAGTTGGTATTCTTTAACAAAGTATTCTATGTAGTTCAGCACAGTAGTTGGTGGCAGACTCAGGACTAAAGTTTCTGAATCTATTAAAGTAAAGTAAAAAAACTCAGTTTGATAAAATAAGTAAAACTACTATGTTCTACCTTTCAGTGATCAATATCACATGATCTTCCAAGAAATAGATAATATACTTCAAACATTTGAAGTGATGAAAACATTGAAGACTACGCTGACTAAAAAGTATCTTGATTATTTGTAGAACATTATAAGAAAGTGTGACAGAGTTGGATCATATGGTACACTTCTAATAGAAGTTGTAAAATTTCAATCATGAACCAGTGAATAATCACTGTTGTGTTAATGAAAACTAAAGATGATTATTTATTTTTAACCCATTATCCTTATCATAGAAGTGCAATCTACCAAATGATATCTTTGAAGTTATGACTTTGGATGTGATGTTCATTAATGTCTGATATAGTTTTGATGTGTTTCTAAATATAATAGGATATTATTTTATTCCACACAGTCAAGCTATTCTCTGAATTTAGCAATGCTTTGCAATCAAAGTCATTAAAAAAGCTTAAGTAGAAGTTTAAGTCAGCTTCTACCAAATTTCAATTCTCTCTTTGACCCATTGTGTCATCGGTCACCATTATTATTCACCAGATGCTGTCTGTAGAAGTTGATTGCTTTGCTGTTGAATGTTGATGGATGATAATCTACAATGACCAGTGCCATTAGAAATGATTAAACCATTCTTGTATTAAAAACAGTAATCCATTCTATTTACTCTGCATTAAAGCTATTTATTGTAATCTTGAGAAATCAATGAACGTTAGACGTTAGTGCGTGTTAAATTTCTAGACTAGTTCCATGCTATTGGTGTTACCATGTATTGTCTACTGATTACTCTGGCTTACAATAAAAGACTATAAAAACAATAAATAAAGTGAATTGCTCCTCTAAATGCAAATGTTAAAAATAAATAAACAACGTCAAGACACAGGAGTTATATTTGCTATACAGCCATCTTTTAATAAAACTTCTGGTACTTTACAACTGGTCATATCAAACAGATTCAGTCATCCAATACTTCTTACATTCCAATGTTCATAAATTGCAGTATAATATCAGAACCAACTATAGACATATAGTTCAACAATCATACCTCTCTGTTTTTACTGGAATTAGAATTGTAACAATATCTTTAAATCTTCTACATAATATGATATTAGATGACTTTATTGAATTCTCTTTGTTCTTTTATCTTATGAAGCTTGTCTGTGATTGATTGCAAATTAACTTGCAACATTTAAACAATGGATTACACCTACTGATGCTACATTTCACTACACCATTTCTTTCTGGATGGTCTTCATGTCAAATGACATGTATGCATACATATCTTATTCTTTCACATTTCTGAAGACTTCCAGGGAAGAACTTACTTTTTTCCCAGATAAATGAATCCATAGCTACTCAAGTATAGGTTCTTATATGGATATCTAGCTACTACAAACTAGAAAATGAAACAAGGTAGAAAAAAACATAAAAACTTTCATCACCTGTCAATCAATGACTAGCCTCATTAAGTAAAGTCTGCTCTGAGTTCTTCTAGTAAGATTTAGTAAGACTTGTTGATTAGCAGAATATTTCAGCCTATTTTAATATTTTTCTCTGTCTATCTGAAAACCCATCTCCTTAGTTACCTAACTATCTAATCACCTGTTTGATACTAGTCTTTCTACCTATATATTTATCTACCTATTCCTATTAATATATCTGTCTCTGTCTGATACTTCATGTCTATCTACTTATCTACCTATCAATCAATATTGCTATCCATTAATCAATCAATTCTTTATATATACATGCAAATGTAAGATGAAGTTATATTCTCCCAATTTGTCATAAATTCATCCAGTCATCTGTATAGTATTTTGGATAATACATTGTTCAATACAAGAAATACTAAGTATTAAATTACCTCACATGCTTAAGAAATCCAGCACCACCCTATATTAGAGTCCATATTTAAAAGAAACAGAGGTTAGTGTTGTATTTCTTAACCATGTGGGTGTTTTAATATTTATTTCAGAGTTAGCACTAGGATTATAAAGAAATTAAAACAGGAAAAATTGGTAATCATGTGATGATTATAAAAAAATACTGCATAAAATATTTTTATTATGACTCTAATGTAGTACACTACCAAAATTATATGTTAGATATGAGTGCAATTTTTCTTTATATATTATGCTTATGACATTATAGACAGACTGACATATTGTCATCTGCTGTTTTGTGAAAACATTTGGGAATGCCTTAAGAAATGGCAACCTAACTTAAATTATAAGCAGTATTTCATCTAATAATTGTATGTTTTAATCTTTCACACTTTAAAATAAATCAATAAAATCTTAATATTTCAAACTGTTTCTGATATAAAATTAGAGTTGTTCAGGATAGTTGATGAAGGTGTTTCCTGTAGACTTGTAAAGTCATAATTTTTTAATTCAAAATTTACATATTTTATTTTATACTGGACTAGTAGAGGGACTTAAATGCTCTTTCATTTAAATAATATTAAGATAAAGATTGGTATGTAATAATTAGATAATTGGTTATATTTATATATGTCAAATATTAAGTGAATCTGATGTTTCTATATCATCTCAGTTATCCTTTTTAGTCATTAATGACTAAATGTTAAAAAATGTCAGAACGTTTGTCCATACTAACACAAAAAAGAAACAGATAAAATAATGTGACATCTTGTGAAAATATTTATGACAATATAATAAAGAATTAACTTCAAGCTATGAAGATGCACTCATAATAATAAAGTAACTTACAGTAGCCACGATAAGTTTTGAAGCAGTGGATATTAGTCGTTCTGCGTCACCACGCGTAAGTTTTGCTGGAGCAACGATGTTCAATAAAGAAATAGCACTAAAATAAAAATTAAAAATGCATTTTCAAACAAAAATTATGAATAACAAACAGAATAAAAAAAACTTTTATATTATAACGTATTTTTACTAACCTGTTGTTATCTTTTGCAGTACTTTGTCTTCCTAAAGGAATTGTTTCTTTAGAAGGCCATAAGGAATCATCCTAAAAAATATTTTGGTGACAATAAATAAATTTTTTTTTCTGTTTATATTAATTGTAATGTAAATATTATTTTGACCACTTTACAATTGCTTAAATAATAACAATAAAACTTAAAATAAAAATTATCAAATTATTGACAATAAATAATATCATCACTAGCAAACATTCACAAAAGATTATGACTATCTTAACTTCAAATAATGATGATGATGATAGTAAATAGAGGAATTTGATTTTCAGTTTATATTCATCCTCCACTCCATCTCAAACAATCTGTACACAAGAAAAAGATAAATGATCCCCTGATATATATATTTTGTGCAGAACCGGTACTCATCAGTTTGTCCAGATCATAATCTTCCACACATATACAAATCAGTGCTAGGCTTACATTAAGATAACAATTCCTTAAACTTTAATGGACGCTTCAATCTTCTCACCCTTTCAACAATTCAACCATCCATTTGATATTGTAGTCACACAATATCAAATCCACCAATGAAATGGACAGCTGAATTTTTGGAAAGGTGAGAAGATTGAAGTCTGTCTATTAAAGTTTGAGGAATTGCTATCTTAATATAAGTTGAGTACTGATTGTATATATTTGTGGGGAATGCTGGTTCTGTATGAAATACTTGGGGAAATCTATCTTTTTCACATGTATGTGCTCATGTGTATCAGTTGACATAGAATGGAGGATGAATATAGGCAGAAAATCCTAAGTTCAAATCCCTCTATGTAATAAACTATATAATAAACAATTTAAGTATATTGAATGAATAGGTTAATTAAATGATGATTTAACTTGATCAAGGTCAATTAGTGTAGAAATTTCTTTTAATTGATAGTTGATACTGCTATCTGTTGAGTCACAATTTACTACCTATATAGTTATCTATAGTGTTGAATCTATCATCTAGATAGCCGAATTTTTTATCTAGATTTTAAAATGCAAATATGATAATCTTAAGATACATTTTTATCAATTCTTGTTTAATTATTTATTCATAATAATAATATTTAAATACAATTATAATATATGTACTTTAATCTAGATGGAATTAGAGGGTATTTGAATTTAGATTTCCAAGCTCCCTTTAGTCAGCCACTCCATCTTATACAACCGATACACATGATTGCGTGCATGTGTGTCTTCATGTGTATCGGTTGTATAAGATGGAGTTGATGACTAAAGGGAGCTTGAAAATCTGAGTTCAAATACCCCCTCTAATTATAATAATAGTATCTGCATTTTAAAATTAAAATTAATGAATATAAAATTACAGAAATGTAAAGTAACAAATCATTAATCAGTTTAATCAGGCATTTGACAAACATTTCTCAATTTTGCAATAAAAAAATCCGGAATTTCTGCAATGGGAGCTAATTATTTATCAACATAATACTTTCTAAATGTAACTAGTTAAAAAGAAAATTAATGATGCGTTAATTAACAAGGCTGATATTTTATTAGTAAAATGCAATACTACTGCCAAATAATAATTTAACTAAAACTTTAAATACCTCAAAAACTTAAATATTATTTTATTTGTAATATCTCCAAACTAAAAAATACCTTTTGAGAACGAATCTGACACTTTTTACTCACAACGTCATTACTATATTGCCAAACATCAAGTCAGCATCAAGACCATAGTCTAATTATTTTTTTCATCTATCAAAGATTAGATTCAAAATAATTTTTATGAACTGTTTTGGCTCTGCTTGGTATTGTGGGGCACATACTTTAAATGAAGCTTCTGTAGCATTACCCCTGATCTAATGGTGAATATTGTACCTTATTTTGAGAAGGGTTTAGAATAAACTTTTCAATTTGAAATTAAATATTATCAATGAGAATAATGAATGGCATACTCAAAAGCATTCCTTGCAGATGCTTTCCGTCCATTCACATATTCTTCCACCACATCTTGAATGCCAAGTTGACTCATGACTAATGATTGATAATTCAAATTTACCCTCCTCTCCCCAAATATGCCTTCTGTTCTTTCTTATATTCTTCCAAAAAATATTGGAGGACAAGTTGTCTCACAGATAATGTATAAAATATCTTATAGATAGTATTATCTATAATATACCCAAATTAAGATGTTTCTGAAAGTTCAACCAATAAGCTCCTCAAACAATTAAAACATATATAATGTAAAAAATATACATATTTGTAAAGTTTCAAACAATTTTTTTTTCTGATTTAACAGTAAAATCAATATTTTTGATTCTTGTTAAATATTAATGTAGTCTCATCAACAGGATCATTCTCATCCATAGTCATTATGATTATCAGCTTCAGAAATGGAAAGAAAAATCATATCAGATGTATATAATTGTGGCCCAATATAAAGCTATAAACCACATAGTTAATGATTGTTAAATCTATGTATGCAATGGAAGAATTGATAGGCTTAGTAGATCTTAAAAGAATCAATTGATAGAATCTCTACAGACTCTTTTATAGTATTAGTTAATAATACTTATGTAAAAAAATCCACAGCTAAATAAATACAATATAATTTTAGTTTAACTCACTGTAGTATAATAACTACTTTTTCTTATTGCATTGCCAAAAGTATACCATATAATACTAAATTGTCCAAATACTTTATTACTGTTACACAATGCTTTATTTACCACCCTTTCTTACAGTTTACAGTTTCGATTGCCCCAACAATCTTCTTCAGAACTTTACATCTCCTAACCTCAACTAAGAAGATTTCTGGGGCAATCGAAACTGAAAACTGTAAGAAAGGATGGCAAATAAAGCATTGATATCTCCTAACCTCAACTGTTGATTGTAACAGTTGAGATTAGGAGATATAAAGTTCTTAAGAAGATTGCTGGAGCAATTGAAACTGTAAACTGTAAGAAAGAATGATAAATAAAGCATTGTGTAACAGTTAAGTGCTTGAACAATTTAGTATTATATGGTATTTTGTTAATTATTATGTAATTAAAAATAATTAAACCATTTTTAGAAAGAATTATTTTTTTAAGGATGCTAGAGATTCTATTCAAAGAAGCTGCAAATTATAGCAGTGTCAGAAATGCCATATTCGGTGAATTTCAACACATTCTGCCAAGATTTGTTTGTTCTTATCAAAGGGTGAAACTAGCACTACTGAAGCTTCTCAATGCAGTAGCATCAGTAGTTATTTGAGAGTTATATGTTTATCTTCTCTTATTTCTCTCCAGAGCAAATAGATTTATATTGTTTTCATTTAGGATGAGCAATAAAGTATTCTATTTTTTTCTTGTAATTAACATTTATAAATTACAATAAATATTTATTATAGAAAATATAACTAAATAATAAAAGAAATATTATTTGATAAATTTATCATGGTGATTGTTAGCTTTTAACATATTAAAAAAATTATATTTTCCCAGCTGACATTATTCAAAATAATTGAAATAAAGAATAAAAGTCTATTTAGTCAAGACATTATTATTTGTCAAACAGCAGTAAATAAAAACACAAAAATGATTGGTGGTCAAGAGGTCAGCGACAGCTGCTTTACAAGCAATTGTCCTGGGTTAGAGGGTTCACTTCCCAGCTGATGCTATGACACATGGGAAAAAACAAAGATTCGTATGGAAAAATAAAATGGTGTGGTTGCGAAATTAGAAATGCACTGTTTTCCTAGCTTTCTTTTTGGCTGCGATACTGTAATAGAGCATCTCTGCTTAAAAATTTCGCAGACTTCCACTGATAGATGCCATATTAGTAAGATTTTAATTCTAATTCCTTCCTAAGCATAAACTAAAATAAAGACTAAATTAAAATAGCATTGCTTTGTCAGCAAAATATTAGGTGAAAGTTTTTTAAATCTAGCAATTATCTCCTTTTGTTACCAGTATTTTTTTTTTGTAAAAGTAATAATTGAGATTTTTAATATTAGTTCAAATAAACAGCATCATTTAATTTGTAATATTTTAAAGTTTATATCTTGAATAGAGATAATCTTTAGCTTAACAAATGATTATTGATAATCATTATTGTATTATTTAGAGTGGATCAAGTCAATGTTGTGGGTGGAGTAAGTTTGACAGATGTAGATCAAAATGTTAACACTTTTCTATCGATAAATACTGCATGTACAATGGAGATAACCTGAGAGATGGTGATCTGGGTCAACTAATGAGTGCCAGTTGAGCATGAAACTCATCTTGAGGGTTATTTGTTTTTAAGTATTTTTATTTATATGTTTAAAAAAAATGTTTGCTAGGGTAGAGGTCATTAAGAACATTTATAAAAAGTATTTTATAGGCAAGAAAATCTCTGATTACTATCTATATCAAATTTAATTAAACATTCCTTTAATTCCAAAATGAATGAAAATTTCATCTACAGCCCAAATTGTCCATACTTATTTGCTTAATAATTAACTCAGGCCATAGACAAATGACACTTGGAGATTTTATTACTATACATATATAAAATAGATGAAACTTTTATTTTTAATATGTGTAACATAAAAATAAGAACATTATGACAGAATATATAATGTAATACATCGTGGGGGACATTTGTATTTTATTAGGTCTTTAATCATATATTTTCAAACGAGAATGTTGTGGCGTGGAAATTATTTAATACATTTATAAAAGATATTTCCATGGGAAAAGAGAAATGTGAATAACTCCATGTGTATGTTTAATTAAAAAAATCAGATATATTAATCTTTAATTGAGGTTTAAATTTTATACCTGGGCTAGTAATAATCTCTAGTTTGATAAATGAGTAGCGATAATTCTTATTATATTTAACTAGAGTGGATTTTGTCAAAGTTGTGAGTGGAAAAAGTTTGACACTTGTAAATCAAAATATAAAAATCTTTTATTCTTTGATAGAATACATTGTAATTTGATCTTCTACTCTTTGATATAAAGATTAAATTATATATTATGTTATCTTGCTTTTAATATTATATATCAAAAATAAAGAATTACATGATTTTTTAGATAAAGTTTAATTTTTATTGTTATTCAAACTATTAGGAATTTTAAACTTCTCTCTCGATATTATAATATATAAAATTAAGCGTGTGAAGCGTTTGCTCATATTCATAGCGATACGCCATGAATATGTGGCAAACGGCCTCGAAAGCGCTTAGCGTTTAATATTTTTTGCACTCTATTGTTATTCAAAATAGATTAGTTGAGCTCAAACAGTTTGAAGTAGCAGTAGATTTGTTGATCTAAACGTTAAATTTATTAATAGATTTTCAAATGATGAAAGAAAAATATATATTTTGGCCTGGTCACTTAAGTGAAACTGTATTATTAAGTCCATCACTTTGATGCTCAAACAACACATGCCCATTCAAACAATAGACTATACAATTACTGCTATAAAAAAACTTTTTTTTTTCCAAATATAAATATACTACGTTTGTTAAAATACTTAAAGCCTGCATTTCAGTTATTACATAGTAGAGATGTCTGTCCATCCCTAGTATATATATTAAATGGATTATTTTCTGTACATGATGGGTCAGATTAACTTTAAGTCAACATGGATGTGATGAGAATCTCGGCCTCAGGGTAGTCTTTGAGTGTTCCACCATCAGATTTTTAATTGGATGGATGGTTGAAGAGTTGGAGTGTGGAGTGGATTGAAGCCTGTCCATTAAAGTATGAAGATTGGCTATCTTAATATATATCTGAGCACTTATAGCTTATATGTGTAGAGATGATAATCTGGACCAATTGATGATTGCTGGCTTAGCATGAAATACGTATATTGGTGATTATTTATATTTTCAACATATGTGTGTTCAAGTGTATCAGTGTTATGAGATAGAGTGGTGAGTGGTGGGTCGTGTGAAAGTCTGTGCTCATATACCCTATATATTAAAATCCTTAAAGTAGTCTGCGTTCATAATTTATTCATGTAAAATTGTGTTATAGAATAAAATACAAATAACCCACTGCTGCGAAAAAAATTTTTCATTGCATTCCTCCGCAATGAAACAGTGAAGAAGAAAAAACATTATTAGGCTAGTTAACTGCCAAATGATCGTTTTTTTAAATCATGGTTTTAAATTTTAGCTAGGAATAGTTGGTTACCTATTTACTGACCAATAATTAGATGCGTAGTAAATTTGGACATGTTTTATAATGTTATATCTAAACAAAAATTCTGTGACTAACTAAAATCTCATGATTAATTAACGACTTTTAATTGACATAATTATTTAACATTTTGAGAGGTCAGCACAGCTAGCTGCCTTATGAGCAGTTGTCCCGGGTTAGCCGGTTCGCTTCCCGGCCGATGCTATGACACATGGAAAAAAAATCTTAAGATTACTTAAAAGCAAATTTATAAAATAATAGTAATAGAGCATCAAATTAGATGCTTTTAGCATCTTACAAATATAAATGATGTAAAAAATGTAATTTTTGATTAAAACAACTATGATCTTAATAATTTTTAGTAAATATAAATCAAATTGTAGAAAAAAGCAATTGCCTAATTTTCTGCAAAGCATACTTGAAAAGTATTAAGTTGAAACTTACAAGGCAACCCGCAGCGTTTAAACATCGTCTTCTGATAGCATTCAATCTGCTGGGAAACAAAACCTACTCAAGCAAAGAAAATATAATTACTTTCAAAATACAACAATTAAGAGAAGCCTAGGAAAATTAAAAAGATCCGAGAGAATTAGAAAGCGATAAAGAATTAACTATACTCAGCTTTGGGTTAAATTTGAAACGAGTTAGTAAAATGCATTACTAAAAACAATAAGAGAATAATAAATTAATTATACTTAACTTTGCATTGAATTTAATTATGAGTTAGTAAAATGCTTTAGTAAAATCAAAAACATATATTAAAGTATTTAATATATAGAAAGTTTTATAAAAATGTATGCAGTACATATAAACACAATTTTACTCTTTGTTAATAGTTTCCCATAAAAACAATCTGTTATTAAGTTGTTGGTGTTTTTTTTTATATGTCAAATGCGTTGACCCGAAGCAGATCCGGGCCAGCTGCTTGGAAGGCATCTATGCTAACCACTAGGCCACTAACGCTTGACAACTTGTTATTAAGTAATTGCCTTCATATCGACTTCGACTTTGGCAATCATATTAATAGCATGGTATTTCTAGTCATAAAAGTTTCAACATAAGGATGATATTTAGCTATTGACATAACCATGATCAACGGCCTCCAAAATCGCGTTATATCATTACTATCAAATAATGACGTTCAG
The DNA here is from genome assembly GCA_028023455.1 of Epiperipatus broadwayi. Lineage (NCBI taxonomy): Eukaryota > Metazoa > Onychophora > Udeonychophora > Euonychophora > Peripatidae > Epiperipatus > Epiperipatus broadwayi. The sequence goes on along the minus strand of JAQFVV010000436.1, from coordinate 12,345 downwards.
TAGTAAAATAAATCAAAGCAAACAGAAAAGACAATAAATAGAAGAAAAACAAAAAAAATGTACAGTAGTTTTTACACCTGTGACATTTTTTTCCAAGCTTTATTGGCAGATAGTAAAATTTATAAATTGTAATAAACAATGTACAATACATCTTTAAACACATACGCATATGTATGTGTATTCTTATATAGATGCACACTTAAATATAAAATTAAAGAGAAAACCAATTCAAAAAAGATCTCACTGCAGTGACCCATCTACTCATTTTTTTCCTATTTTAATGTTGTACTTCTATTTAATTCACGATCAATGCTTTGATTACTTTAACTGAAATCAGCAAAGAATAAAGAAATAAAAAAATATTCTAATTACTTTAAATAAGATTTACAGTATTACATTTTAAATAAAATTTAAAAAAGTTATATTGATGGGGGGGGGGGTAATGTTGCTATTTACTTGTGAAATTTTAAAAATGCAGTACCCAGAAGTTTCACGGTGAAATAAAAAATTAAAAATTATTAAGATGACTAAAATCATGGATAAGAATTCTGATTATGCTAGGTCTTTTTTTTATGAACGAAGATAAAACTCGGTATAGATTTCATTATAAATGGTATAATCAATAGTGGAAAAAAAAACAATATGATATAGATATAGCTTTGAATGTTCCATCATCAGATTTTCAATGATATGGATGGCTAAAAATTTTGGAAGGTGAAGAAGATTGAAGCCTATCCATTAAAATTTGAAGATTTTCTATTTTAATATAAACTGAGTACTGATTATATGTGTGTGTGGGAAATGATAAAATGAACTAACTGACGCATGCTGTTTCAGCACAAAATATGTATATTAAAGATCATTTATCTTTTTCACATGTATGTGGTCATGTGTATAGGTTGTATATGATGGAGTGAATAGATGTAGGTAGTTTGAAAGTCAGACTTCAAATCTCTTCTAATTACATTGAGTTCAGTATAGACAATATACCTGCCTTTAAATATTATATATATATTGCAATGGTCAGCTTATATATGTTTAAATTTATTTTATTTTAACTGATTTAAGTGCTATCTGACATTAAACATCAGGAAATATATGGCAACATATTCATTATTTATATATTTTAGTCGAATTCAAGCTATTTTCTTTAATACTTGATAATGATGAATACTATTACTATTTGCATTATCTGGCCAAATCATACAGAATCTAAACTATTCCTGATGACATAGGCATGGAACTAATACCAGACAATATTACATACAAAGAAATTAATACACTTTTTAAACAAATAATAAAACAACAGTTTTTGTCAGATATAATATTCTTTTATTCTAGTCATACTTATATTACAAACTATTACGAAAAAAATTGACAGTTTTTTTTATAATTTGATTGCCTTTATAATTAATTATAATTTGATAATAATGATTGCTTTAATAACATATTTCTTTATCATCTTTTACCTTGTAGTGCACATACATGCTGGAAAACAATAGTAGTTATTTGTAACATGTCCAACAGGCTTATTAATTGAAAAATTGCTTAGGGAAATTTACAATAAAGTAAACCCAATGGCACTCATCATAAGATGCCGCATTGACAACAACAACTTAAAGTATATATATATCAGTAAATATGACACCTCACGCTGAGTGTCTAAATATATTTACTGTTATATATATTTTAAGTTGTTGTTGTCAATGTGGCACCTTATGATGAGTGCCATTGGGTTTACTTTATTGTAAATTTCCCTTAGCAATTGTTCAATTAATAACTTTAAATTCATTTATGTTTATTTTAAAGGGTTTTAATTTCAGGCTATTTGTTTCATAGTTAGGTCTATGCTAGTGGAGGGATATATGGGCGTTTATATCAATGTAATGTGAAGCGTGTTTAGCATACAGGGCAAAGCCCAACTGAATACATGACACAAAAGCGCAGTCATTGCGTTGCAATGTATGCAGATGTATTTCATGTAACATTGACTTCCTTAGCTCTATGGATAGGCACTATAAGTCGGCAGATAGACCGCTCTCCCCCATATGTAGCATTTCTCTCAAATATTATATACATGATTTCTTCGCCATACAGATGCACATTCCAGTACTGGTTGAGGATCATGTCCTTCAAATAATATCACACTGTGGATGCACATTCCTGACAGCGTGGTTTTATGTTAGCATCTTCATATTGCATTGATTGCATCTGTATATCTGGAAGCGGCATTGGGTTGGCTGCAAACTTTTAATCTGAGATTGAATGATTGTTTTGAAAAGTTTTTAAATGAGTAATCTATGTAGCAATCTATACTCAACATTATAAAACAAACTTCTATAAATGGTCCATCTGTGTGGACTTTCTAAAATAATAATTTAAATTTAAAATTAATAATATGTAAATTATTCCTCAATTTTAAATATTTATATATGTGTGTTAATAAATAATTTTTGTGTGTTATTACTGGCAGTGGCTTTTTTTTTTTTTTTTAATATTAAAAATATATTTATATTTTTAAGAAGTTTTATATTAAATCTTTGTGTCTCCTTGAGCTAGTGATATGGGCTAATGGTCAAATAATAAAACATAAAATTGGATCTTAATCAGTAAGTATCTGCCTATTATATAAATTTTCCAGGTTCTAATGGCCTGGTGGCACCCTTGTACAGCAGATATGGGAAGATTCAAATTTCCCTGACCATTATAATATATTAAAATCTCTATTGCAAATTACTATGTGTTAATGTAGTTTGCCTTAATTCTTTTTGCCATACTACTGGCCTTAAACTTGATTTGGATATAAGACAAGTAGAATGTATTATATGGTAATTATTATACATTAAATAATGAACTATCTCTCCAAATATTAGCCTTAAAACAGTGACAAGCTATCTATATGGTAGTTCCACTTACTACAAGCCAAAGTGATCAAAGGATGCAAGTAGGGTTGTATATAATTTTTTTATCTAGTATCTATTCATCCAATATTCCCAGACTAGTTTTTAGCTTGTGGTTTTCATCAATGAGAAGCCTTGGATCTTGGAGCAAAACTTGAAACTAACCTGGGCATATTGGAAGAGTAGGCACTAGATAGGGATTTTATGCACAAATCTTCTTGCATCCATTGATTACTATGGCTTGCATTGGATGGCACTATTATATGGAGAATTTGTTGAAGCTTCTGTAAGTATAGGAAATGATAATTATGTGATGTTTAATGTTTAAATGTTCCATTCAGTTAGTCTAAATAGGAGATTGTGTGATGTTCAAGCACTTTAGTGACAGATTGAACATTTAATAATTCCATTGAGTTCTAGCTCGTGTTTGGGCATTTAATAAGTCTTACAGTTAATGTAAACTTATTTTTTTTAAAAAATATTAAAAATGAGAATCAATCCTGGAACACTTTAGTCCCCTGCTTCACCATTATGATAAACAGCACAGGACAAAAGAAAAAAGCTATTCACATTCAGTTCTGTATATATAACCATTCACATAGATAAAGAGAGATATTTTTATTATATTTCGTATGAATGGCAATATTATGCAAAATATTACAAAATTTTGTTGTTCTTTAAAAACACAGGTCATTTCTGTAATGGACAAGTAAACACCCAAAGACGAAAAATTTTAGCGATTATATGTATGTATGTGCTTTAATTTAAAAAAATACTTACATTTTTGTAATGATTCTATGGGGTTATAAAAAATAAATATTTGGAAAAGTATAAATATAAATGCAAAAATGTTCAGTATGTCTAAATTGAACGAATCTTGACAATAGTTAATTTTTTACTCTCTATTCAAAACATTTCATCTGTCAGCAAGATCTTAACTTGAATTTTTTTGTATAAAATCATACGATGGACTTTTTTTTCCAACTCAACAGAGAAAATTGATCTTCTGCCAAATAGTGAATATCAGTCTTAATAAAAATGAGTAAGAAAGAAAAAAACATCAGGTGGAATTTTGTTTTAAATATCAAACACAACAGGAAGGTTTATCATAAACAATCTGACAGAACATAGAGTTGTAATCTCTCATCAATTGCTCCCCAGTTTAAAACAAGTTAATGTCAGCTTAATTATATTAGGAAGAATATCTTTGTTGAAAGTTTTAGATGAATTATTTCAAAGCTGTTCTGATAATCTAACTAGACGACAAACTTTGTCATTTTATGATAGATAAGCCAAATTCGAGTAATTCTTACTGAAATATTTTAAGACAAAACATTTAGGTAAATCAGTTTTAACTTAAAATGCAGAAAAATTTCCGACAGATTAAAGGATTACTAAAATTAATCAATAAAGTTAATTCACGATCAATACTCGTACATATTTCGTCTAAAAACATAAGTGGATATATATCAAAGATCATTTTATATACTAAAAAAAAAAATCTAATGATTTTATTATTCGGAAGTATAAGAAGTTCAAGCAACGGAAGTGCCAGAACAAGAATCCGGGAGTTTAAACTTCAGAATATGATACTCTGCCACAGCATTAAAACAAGCGGGCATTTTATATAATCATAAATAATTAATAATTAAATTTCAATGTTTTATAAAAATTTATTAAATCTTTTAAATGAATATTGCAATAACACACTTTCTAAAAGTTGTTAATGTCCATGTAACGAGTTTGGTGCATTGATATTAATAACGTTTGGAAAGTTTATAGTTCCATATTCACATATACTGTAATTTGAAGCGCCATTTTAAATAAGAATTAAACACGTATCTCGTTGTTAGACTGACTATTGGTAATAGCCATCAACTCAAATTTCTACAATTCATTTTCTTTTTTCTAGAAGTTAGGAAAAATTGAATCTATCATTATCTTTAGTCAGCTTAGTCACGGCTTTTGTTCAGGAGATCATAAAATGTTTGAGGCCCAGATCTAGACACGATCCAAGGACTTTAAGCTCCAGTCTGCCACTCATGGTACTAATCCACACAGTCCGTCAGCTTAATATACACATATAATAAAAGTCTTAATAAATTTATATAATAAATTTTTTATTATAATGTATACAAGTATAAAAATCGAAGGTCTTTGTATTGCAATGTTGTGCAACCACTTAGTATGTGAAAAAATTGAGTTTGAATCCCAATCATATTATTTTAAACTTTTTTTAATAGGCTTTGGATTTTTCTTTTAAGAAGCCAGTTTTCATTCAACACATATAACCATCTAACAATGGGTGTAAAATTGATAACTAGAGAGTAAGACATGGATAAACAAACATAACCAATCCATATCTAGAAAGTGATAAGCCTAACAAATATGGCCTTCAGTCCACCATTCCTTTATGATGAGTTATTATTGAAACCATAGTTGGTTAATTTAAACACTATTTCATATTACTTTTTTACTTGACTTTATTCAATTAGATAATATTTTACATATGTACAAAATATATTAAACCAAAATTCATATAAGTAATAAAAAATAAAATAACTTTATTTTTGTTATTGTATTGCCAAATCCATATAATATTAATATCATCTATGTTCTTTATTACTTTTTACAATCCTTTTTTACAACCCATTTATTTGAAATATAAGTAGAAGTTCTGAAGAAGATTGCTGAGGCAATCGAAACTATCACACGTGCGTTGTCAAAAAGCATTTTAAAAAATAGTAAAGAACATAGGTGATATTAATATTACAGAAAATATTAAGAACATTACATGTAATCTTCATGCATTTTCCATGCTGAGCACCTTTCAAAATAATTAATGTTTGTCTTTGAAAGTACGATCAGCATTGAAAATACATTAAAATTGTATTTGATGTCTGAAATCTGATTTTTTTTCAAAACTAGATGATTCATAAATGTAAATTATGAAAGCTGCCTACACTTAGATTCTTCAAACTTGTTGTCAAGGCAATCTTTACAAGTAAAAGCAATCCACATTTACTCGATTGCTTATCCGCAGATGGAAGATTATTGATATAGTTAAGCATAGGCTACTTTCATGTGATTAATATTCTTAATATTTTAATTGCATAAAAAGCATTGTTATTATTGCATTTAATTTATTACATTTTTCAGTGAAAGAGTTTTATTTTGACAAATTTTATTATTTCTGATTAAATTAGTTGAAAATTATGCATGAAAAGATAACAACATTGTTAAAAACTTGTACACATTATAAAAGTATTTATGCAGAATGAAAGTGATTAGGAGCTATATTATAAAAACTTAATGTGAAGATTATGAAGCCTTAATATGTATATAAATTCTAAAATGAAGTTAAAGACATGAGACCTGAGAACCTGTCCAAAGTATGATATTTATGTAATTAATTTCCAAGTTAATAATACATAGTTTACATAGTTTTGTTTTAAAAATATAATAAAATAAGTGACAAGAACACTAAATAGCCAATAGTTTAAGTAATAGTTGATGTTGTGATGTGATATGGCTACTCCTTTATCGAAGTCAGGAATCTCTCGGCCAATGTGTCCAAGAAAAACTTGTTAGCCACCTTACCTTCCCTTTCCATTCCCCACCCTAAGTTTTCCCATTTTTTTTCTATCCTGCTCTATCCCATTTTCACAACCTCATCTTTTTCCACTCCATAGCCTTTGTATCTAGTTCCCTATTATCTTTTTCCAACCCCAGCACAAAGACCAATAACCAACTTTCTGTATAATCACTTAGTCTATATTTATTCTTCCATAATTTCATTATTTGTATTCTTTCTACTTGTAAGCATCTACATTCTATTAGCAAATGCTTAATATTTTCCATGCCTTCCTTACATAACCTGCAGACTAAATCACCCACACTTCTCCATTTATGTGTATATTCCCTTGTTGCTAGTGATCCATAGTGAACTATTTTTCCTCTTATTATCATAAATTAACTGACATCCAATATTCTGTTTACTTCTATATATATTTAAGCTCTTTTTACTCTCCATAATAGTTCTCCATATCCCTATTTTTATTAATACATCTATTCTTCTATTATAGTCTTTACTATTATAACACTCAATAATCCTCCTAATACAATCATTCCACCCTTTGTAGAAGTAAACTGACAAAGTCTTTTGTCCAAATCTTCCACATATTGTACTACCTTTTCACGCATCTTGTTGCCTGTCCTTTACTTGAAACCCAATTAAACACTATTTTAATTATTCTCTTACTATCCATAAATTGCAATCTACCAAACATTTTCATTTTATTTTTTGCATCTCTAATATTAAAAACTTGACCATCCCATTTCTCCTTGAATTTCCTCCATTGTCATCCATACATCTGCATCTAATGCATGTCTTCCTACTTCTCTTTGTACTTTACCTAAGTAATCTAATACTTCTTTGCTAACACATACATCATTACCATAGATTAACTCAGCTACTGCCACTCCCATACAATTCTTGCTACCTTATATTTATTATATGAAAACACTGTTAATTTATTTATCAGTCCCTTTCTTTTCTTTGCTTCATTTATCAATTTTCTTCCCGTTCCTTCAAGCAATTCCTCTGATTACTTATGACAATTCCCAAATAATTGTGCCTATTCACCACACTTTATATCCCCCAACAAAAATTTCTTTCTCTTCTCTTTCCTCAGCATTTACCTTTACCCATCTTTTTACCTATCCCTACTCAAATCTTTAGCACAACTTTCATATCTTTCCAACTTTCTGTGCATAAGAAAATATCAGGAAATAAATGACCTGATAATGTATACATTCTCTTGCCATCTACTAATGGTATCTCTATCCTTCTTCCTAAAGTTTCTATTCCACCCTTTCCATTTCTCACAAATATATATATATATAACTATTCAAAACAATACAATAATTAATACAGTAACAATATTTTAAACAAATATATACCAATTTAATAGAAGTACTTTCAACTATCTATGTAGTCGTTGTCAACTAGACTCAAATTGTATTAGAAAAAACCGTTACAAATGTAAACAAAAGCAATACGTCATACATCAATTTTCCCACAATTCATTAATTTTTATATTGGCTGTCTGTCTATTTATCAACTGTTGCTTTTCACTTTTTATTAACATAGCTTCTTTAATTTTGCGTTTATTATTATTTCTTAAATTGGTATATATTTGTTTAAAATATTGTTACTGTATTAATTATTGTATTGTTTTGAATAGTTATATATATTTTATTATAATTGGAATACAGATTCCCCTGCGGATTTCCTAATCCTAATCTTGCACTGAGCATGAAGTGAACAAGATTTAACAGGAAAAAGAATGGATACCAATTTAGAACCGATTGTCTATACTTATATATATATATATATATTGGTACTTCCAGCTAAACTGATAGGAAGAGTGCATTGACCGGACTCTTCCAGTCAAAAACACCCTTTAGTTGATATCTTATTCGAATGCCCGAACATTTAGAACAATGGTAAGTACACACCTTTGAAAAATATATTTACAAAATAGACCTTTGCGCGCCACTTCTAGAAAACAAAACAACAACAACAAAAAAATAATCTTTTTTCTTCTTCCTTCCCTCCTAGAAGGATGTGCCATACCATATGTTCAGCGAAGCATAAGAATAAGATTTAACACCCCGGTAGCTCAGTCACTCTACATCTAGGGTCTTCAAATGGGTAAGTTAAATGATTATTACAGGTACGTGGTTGATAAGGAAAGAATATATTTTTATCAATATAAATAATACGAAAACGAAATAAGTTTAATAGTATGATTAAATATTTATTTAATCCCAAATACCCACCACCGTTTCACACTAATGATGATATAATAACAAAAATACTAAATAATTAATTATCACAAACCCATATATATATATATATATTCGCGGCGTTGAAATAGATAGATACAATTTTAAATAAGAAAAATAATAAATCCTTAAAGCTATTTACAATGTTTATAAGTAATGGAAATGGTCTGAGCTTTTTACCCTGTAGGAATAAGTTATACTTTGTGTGATTTGATATATATATATGAGATTTTCGGTCATACAGGCATACGCTTTTACTGATTACTTTAAAACCTTTTTATTGATAGCAAAAATAATAATAATAATAAACTATGCATACGTATATTTGCAATATGAGATATTTCACTAATTTCATATTTTCAACAGTCAACAAGGTTGCATTGGCTCAGATACTATATCGTACTCACCATAAGGTACTGTATTGATTTCCCTTTTGCCATAGATAAACTCCTATACATGTATATATGTGCAGCACAATTAAACACCTACTATTTAAATATAAAGTTATTAAAGGACTTGCTTACAGGGAATCTATAATAGATCCCTTCTTACATGCATCATGAGGTGCCGCAGTGTCAAAAAAAATAACTTAAAAAAAGATATACGGTTAAATACATTTTTTAGATATTCAACGTGAGATATCGTATTTACCGAATATTATAAGTGTATATACGCATGTATATTTGTATATGACGAATTTCAGGAGTAACAAAGAGAAAAACAAATAGCAACAACAACAAAAAAAATCTCATTGCAACCTTTGTTGAAAATACTAGAATTTGACATAGAAAAATTGACTCAAAAGATTTAAGTAAAAGCTTTAACATTTATGCCCGTAATAACCATAATTCAATATACATATGTGAGAGATAACTCTGTCTTTTTTAAAAGATTAATAATAATAATAAAAAAATAATAATAATATATTTAATCGAAAATATCAAAGTTAGATATTTCAATATTAATAAACCATCTTAAAATAAACTTATGTCTGCATCTTCATTCTTCTCCTATGGGCTCTGAGTGGGCTTCAAGTCAACTGGCTGTGTAGTAATGATTTCATCTATTTAGCAAGGCAGCATTTGTCATCATCGTGGGTGGCTGGAACAGGCGTGGTCACATCTTGGTGGCTTGGGACAGAGAAAGGGTGGTGCGCTGGCTGGTTGTCTACCCCATGGTCATTTTACTGGACTCACTGGTAGATTGCTTCATATTTTCCTCTGATGGTATATGATAATAATTTTTATCAAATGTTCATTTTCTATCTTGACTAGTTTATTAAATTCTTAAGAAATCATTGCTTCATATTTTCCTCTGTTTGTATATGATAATAAATTTTATCAACCGTTCATTTTCTATCTTGACTAGTTTATTAAATTCTTAAGAAATCAAGAGTTCTTAAAAGAACTATATAATGGATTTCTTAGAAAATGTCAGCAGCGGTCTAGTCCATAATGTGACAGTCAGATGATGTATGTTGATTTAACCCAGTTCGAATACTAGGCGAAAGTACCTCAAGGCCAACCATACGCGAGATATTAAATCAAGAATACTATGACCTCTGCCCTATTCGTCGAGTCTCGAAGCTATTATGAACCGAACAACACTATCTGAGCCACACATAAATTATTTTTCAACCGGCCACAAAGCTTAGCAACAGCGGTAGAGACATGGACGGGAAATCCCAAGGAGCTAAATAGTTAAATGTGTGTAAAAGTACTAAGAAATGTGTTTTGCGTTATGCGTGCCTGGATCATTGAAAATTAATATAAAGCATTATAATAAAATTAGGAAACTCAAGCTTTTGATAGTTAAATAATATGTTTAATTAATGGCTTTAAAATATGAATCATGATTTAATGGCCTCCGCTATTCCTCTAAATTAATGAAACAAAATAATTAGACAATAAAAACGGATTAATAGGTTTGCGGTCTAAATCTTTTCCCAATTTTAATAAAATTGTCAACTCGATCTTCTCGATAAAGTACGATAAAAAAGAATCTTTCGCAAAGCATTTCTAATTGCTTTGCGCTAAAAACAGTGTTTAAAAATTATTTAAAACGTATATAGTTAAATCAGGTATACGTAAAGCTAATGGCGGACAAAAGAGGTGTTATCAAAGAGATCAAGTTGGCATACAAAAGAAACTGAGTCGTATTTAATTAACAAACATGAATAAAACTGGAAAGAGATTTTAAAGGAACAAAAATTAACTATTAACTCAACCGCAATGGAATACTAAATATTTACACAGGTTAGTAAGGAAGAATAGCGAAGGGAAAAAGGTTAAATATAGATAGATGATCACACAATATATATAATTAAGACTAGTCTAAGAAAAATGGTTACATAACAAATACATATAATTCAATGAAGCAATTAAAAAAATATATGAACAAAAGGTAGCATAAGAAATAGTTCAATAGAGGAGATACGATTACCATCCTTTTTTCTTGGTCATGTTCCCTACGGCGTTCGTGGCTTGATCCGACCGTCGACAGGTATTTGTCCGGACAATGAAAATATGTAGTATGGTTTCACGAAAAGTTCTCCAGACACGGCACAGAGTTCAGATGACTATTGAGTGGATATTAAGGCATTTTGAATAGTATTCCGGAACCTCGGCGATAGGCAAAGCTATTTATTTGCCTAGCCGAGCATAGTAGAATCTATCAAACTTATATGATTTTTAGCTTGAGCAGGTTCAAGCTTCTTCATGATTTGTAGACAACAGTTGTAGACTTTTGGGAATAAAATCACGAACAAAATCTGACAGAGTTCTCCTAAGAGAAATCTGAATGCACCTTGCAATAGCAAACTCTGAAAGAATCACCTTCACAAGGAAAATCAGAATCAACTGAATCCTTCAAAAGGAAAAATCTGAATCATGTGAATTCTTCAAAAAGAAAAATCTGAATAATAAGACTCCTTCAAAAAGAAAAATCTGAATAATCAATCTTTTGTTCTCCCTTCTATTTATACCCTCTCTGTCAGCTACCTTCTATTGTTTGTATGATCTGAGATCTTGATAAGCCCCCCCATGCTCCTTTGTTTCAAAGCAACACTTTCTAAAAATAACTTTAACTTTTTTACTCTAACTTTCTTACTTCAAAGTTTGAATTCTCTTAATTAAAAAGAAAGAAAGAGAAGGCCATCTTTAATTACACTTGAATGGCTCACTAATTAAAACTATACATTCTTTTAGAAATGTTGGCAGGCTTATCTCAAAATCAAATCATACTAAATATTTTAACAAAATTTTAACAACAATATATTATTATTTTTTTATAGTAGAATAAGCATTTTATTTCAGCAGAATTTTGCATTAACTCATATATATACGCTAGATGTATATATATATATGTTTGACTAATAGGTTAAGCAATTTTTATTAATAGAATGAAATTTATTTAAAACAAAATATTTAAATGTAAAACACATTTGATAAGCATAATTATTTTTAACTCTAATGCAAAACCCTGCTGATATTGGACTATAAACTTAATTTAGGTCTACAATATTAATCAAGTTTATAGGAAGATGTGAAGCATGGATTGGACTTCAGATCCATTGCTTCAATAAATTTATCTCTAA